>CM062806.1:697623990-698223990 GCA_031772625.1 Pinus tabuliformis | reverse complement strand
TATGGTCCATACAAGGTGTTGCAAAAGATTGGTACTATGGCATACAAATTGGAGCTTCCTGCGGCTTCTCGATTGCACCCATTTTTCCATGTTTCATGTTTAAAGAAGGTTATAGGCGACAAGCTCCCAATTCAAACAATATTTCCAGAACTTGACGAGGAAGGAAAAATTATACTAGAACCAGAAGCAGTCACAGAAACAAGAACTCGACAGCTACGAAATCTATCAATTTCGGAGTATCTTATCAAGTGGAAGAACTTATCCGCCAAAAATTCCACATGGGAGGATGAAAATTTTATACAGAACATCCATAACTACTCAAGCGTTGACGACAACACTTTTTTGAAGGATAGGGGCATGTTTGGTCCCTATAATACTAGTGATTACCCCATTACTATTGTAGTTGTATCCCTTATTAATATTGTTGTGCCCCTATTGTCCCCATATTGTTATTATTGTGCCCCATAGAATCCATCTATTGTTATTTTTGTGGCTTTATATTATTATTGTTAGGTCGGTTGGGTTATATTGTGACTCCTTAGACTCCTATATATAGAAAGGAGATTTTGTCATTTGAATCATCCAAGAATTGTTCATTTATGTAATGTAAAGGAGGTTTCCCCCTCGAAGAGGTTGAATTCTGAGGCATTGGCCTATCTTTTCTATCCTTTTCTTGAGCTGGTTTCATAACAGAAAAGCCCCAAGCACTCGGTCACAAGGGAAGCAAAGAAACTGTTAGTAAATTATATATTATGGAGTAATGGAACACATAAAATATTGCAAAAATATAAACACAGAAAACACATAAAACAAGAGAGACACAGATATACGTGGTTCACCCAATTTGGGCTATGTCCACCCCGAACAGCCAGTCCTTCCTTTCTATTATCCAGAAAAATGAAGAGACGCAACCTACAACAGATCCGCTGTAATATCCTCTGTTTTCTCTCACAGTGTCACCTCTCTGTTTCTCGGTCAGAGAATACACATATATATCACAGCCTCAAATACAATGCCCTCATACAAAGAGAGGGGATGCCTTCTAGGGCAAAAAACCCTAAACTAAACATAAGTTCTACCGTTAGATCATCTGCCTAATGAACGGCCCAGATTGACTAGAAATTACTATACTTTTACAAGGCAATTTTACATCTATTTTTGGCTTCGGGGGCGCTGCCCCCAAACCCCCACTGGGGGACCGCTGGCCCCCACACCCCCCCCGCATGGAGGGGTGTGCAAACTTCCTGGGGTATACATCCGGCTGAAACAAAGACCTCTAAACAATCATGCTCCACACACAACAATCTCTCACTTGGAGAATGATTGTAGCAACTTCACCGCTGCTTCATTTGTTGGACAATGACTCCTCTTTCGACCTGGTTGTTTCTCATATTCATCGCCATCCTTGAAGACCAATTGAAACTGAGCATATTCTTAGTTTCTCCCTGGTTACAACTTTTGTTATCATATCTTCAGGATTCTGGCTAGTGTGTATCTTTTCCAGCTTCAACTCTCCATCTTCCAACACTGATCGTATGAAATGGTACTTGAGCTGTATGTGTTTAGTCCTGGAATGAAATGCTGAGTTCTTTGCAAGATGAATGACACTTTGGCTATCACTGTATAATGTGCCCATATCATGCTCCTTACCCAATTCACCCATAAACCTTTGTAACCAAATCATTTCTTTACTAGCCTCTGTAGCAGCAACATACTCTGCTTCTGTTGTTGAAAGTGCAACAACACTTTGGATTTTTGAAACCCAACTGACAGCTGTTCCACCAACAATAAATACATATCCTGTAGTGCTCCTCCTATTATCTCTGTCACCTGCCATATCTGCATCAACATATCCCTGTAGAGAAATGTTTGAACCACCAAAGCATAATGCTTGATTTGTGGTACCTTTCAAATATCTGAGAATCTATTTCACTGCCATCCAATGTTCCTTTCCTGGATTGTTCATGCACCTGCTTACAACTCCCACTGCATGTGCAATATTAGGCCTTGTGCAAACCATTGCATACATTAAGCTTCCAACTACTGATGCATATGGAACTTTAGACATATAATCCATGTCTTCTTGGGTCTTTGGGCACATTTCCTTACTAAGTTTGAAATGGCTAGCAAAAGGTGTACTAACTGGTTTTGCATTGTGCATGTTAAATCTTTTCAACACCTTTTGTATGTACTCATTCTGAGACAATATTACTTTACGATTTTTCCTGTCTCTAGTTATTCTCATACCAAGGATTTGTTTTGCAGCTCCCAAATCCTTCATTGCAAATTTTATTTTGAGCACTTTTATTTCCTGCATGTTAGACCCTGCAACAAGCATGTCATCTACATACAATAACAATATAATATAGCTGCCATCATTTTGCTTTTTCAAAAAAACACAATGATCAAAGTGACATCTAGTATAACCTTGTTCAGACATAAACTTGTCAAATTTTAGATACCACTGCCTTGGAGCCTATTTTAAGCCATACAAGCTCTTCTTCAACCTGCACACCAGTTTCTCCTTCCCTTTCACTTCATATCCTTGTGGCTGCTGCATATATATCTCTTCCTCCAAATCCCCATGGAGAAAGTCTATCTTTACATCTAACTGCTCAAGATGAAAATCTTCAACTGCTACTAGACTTAAAATAGTTCTGATTGAAGTCATTTTAACAATAGGAGAAAATATTTCATCAAAATCAATACCTTTCTTCTGTGCAAACCCCTTCACCACAAGTCTAGCTTTGTACCTCTGTTTTCCTCCATCTTCTTCCTTCAGCCTTTAAACCCATTTATTCTTCAATGTAGTTTTTCCTGCAGACAACCTAACTAAGTCCCAAATCTAGTTATGCATTAAGGAATCCATCTCTTCTCCCATGGCTACCTCCCACTTCTTCCTGCTTTCAACCTGCATTGCTTCTTCATAACATTCGGGTTCACCAGAATTAGTCAACAATAAATAATATAACGAAGGAGAGTATCGTTCAGGGGGTCTACTTATCTTGGTGGATCTTATAACACCACTTTTAGGTGTTTGGGGTGCCTGTTTCTGTTGTGGTGGTTGCTATTGTTGTGGTTGTTGATTATTATTATTTTCAGGCACCTTTACTTTTTCAGTGATTTCATCAAGGACTGCGTATTCCTTGTTTTCTTTTCTTGTTTCTTTTCCTGCAACTGATTCTTATACAAGACATTTTCATTGAATATTACATCTCTGCTCCTAATGATTTTGTGATTTTCATAATCATATAAGCGATAACCAAAATCATTAACACCATATCCAATAAAGGTACATTTATTTGACTTTGCCTCAAGCTTTGTTCTAAAGGCTTTAAAAAAGAGTAATTTACCTTTTTTCCTGTCCATGCTTCCTCTGGAACACCACCATCCAAGGAACTTGAAGGCCCTCTGTTTATTAGATAAACAACAGTATCTACAACATCTGCCCAAAACTGTAAAGGCAATCCTGCATGCAATCTCATGCACCTTGCACGCTCCATGATTGTTCTGTTCATCCTTTCTGACACACCATTTTCTTGTGGTGTTCTTGGAACTGTCTTCTCTTTGCGAATTCCATGCTCTGAATAGTACCTATCAAACTCTTTGCTGCAATATTCACCTCCATTATCTGATCTGAGACACTTCAATTTCTTTCCTGTCTCAATTTCAACCAAAGCTTTCCATTTCTTGAAAGTATCAAATACATCAGATTTATTCTTAATACAATAAATCCAAGTTTTTCTAGTTGCATCATCAATAAAAGTAACATAATAACGAGAGCCACTGAGAGATGATACCTGAGCAGGTCCCCATACATCTGTATGCACAAGCTCTAATTTTTCGCTCTTCTTTTCTTTCCCAACTCTTAGAAATCTGACTCTCTTTTGCTTTCCATAAATGTAATTCTCACAGAAGTCCAAATCAACATTCTTCAAACCCGGAAACAAATTCCTTGAGTGAAGAATCTTCATCCCCTTTTCACTCATGTGTCCAAGCCTATGATGCCATAATGCTGCATCTGCTCTTTTGGAAGTTAAAGCATTAACAGAGTTAGAAATACCATTGCATAAATACAATGTACCAACCTTTTCGCCTTTTTCTATTACCAGGGCTCCTTTGGTGACCTTCCAAGCTTTATCTGTGAAAGTTGCCACACAACCTTCACCGCCTAATTGCCCTATTGAAATCAGATTTTTCTTTAGATCTGGAACATGCCTTACCTCCTTTAGTAGCCATTGGTTTCCATTTTGTTGTTTTATAATAACCTTACCCATTTCAACAATTTTACAAGGTTTATCATCACCCAAACAAACTTGTCCACAATCTCCTTGAACATAGTCATGAAAGTATTTCTTATCAGGTGTGGCATGGAATGAGGCCCCTTAATCTACCACCCAGGAATCAGTAATATTTTTGAAAGAAAGAATCAAAGCATCTTGTAACACCTCACCTGTCACATTTGCTTCATGATTGTTTTCTTGTTGTGCATCTCCTTCTTTTCCCTTCTGAGATCTACAGTCTTTCTTTAGGTGTCCTTTCTTTCCGCATTTCCAGCACACTATCCCCGATCTGGACTTGGATCTACCTTTCCTTGATTTACTCTGATATCCTGAGCTCTTTCCTCTTTCCATTTTTCTTCCCCTAGACTCTGCACTCAAAGCATTACCCGATGTCTCACCAGAGCTTTTCCGTTGCATTTCCTCGCTAAGGATAGCACCGACAACATCATCAAACTTTAATGTACTAGATCCAGACACAGAGTTACTAATGGCCATTACTAAACTATTCCAACTTTCTGGTAATGAGCACAAGAATAACAAAGCTCTAACTTCATCATCAAAGTTTACCCCTACAGAACATAACTGATTTGTAACAGTATTAAAATCATTTAAATGGTCTGCAACAGATCGACCTTCCGACATCTTCATATTAAATAACCGTTTCATAAGAAATAACTTGTTTGAGGCCGAGGGTTTTTCATATACTTTCTCCAACGCCTTAATCAAACCCTCTGTCGTTGTTTCCTTCGAAATGTTGAAGGCGACCAACGCTGCGAGGCACAACCGTATTGTTTTGAGTGCCTTTCTATCTAGAAGGTTCCATTCTTCATCTATCATACTCGTCGACATCTTTGCTTTTCCGCCCAATGGTAGGTATAGATCTTTCTGATACAGATAATCTTCCATCTGCATCTTCCACAGCGAGAAGTTTTGGCCGTTAAATTTCTCGACCCTAAACTTACCATCTTCCGCCATTTCTCCCACTTGAACGAGGAACCCTTCCTTCCTGTGAGTTTATTAGCCAAATAGACCTTCGGCTCTGATACCAGTTGTTAGTAAATTATATATTACGAAGCAATGAAACACATAAAATATCGCAGAAATATAAACAGAGAAAACACATATAACAAGAGAGACACAAATATACGTGGTTCACCCAATTTGGGCTACGTCCACCCCGAACAGCCAGTCCTTCCTTTCTATTATCCAGCAAAATGAAGAGACACAACCTACAATAGATCCACTGTAATATCCTCTATTTTCTCTCACAGTCTCACCTCTCTGTTTCTCGCTCAGAGAATACACATCTATATCACAGCCTCAAATACAATGCCCTCATACAAAGAGAGGGGATGCCTTCTAGGGCAAAAAACCATAAACTAAACATAAGTTTTACCGTCAGATCATCCGCCTAATGAACGACCCAGATTGAATAGAAATTACTATACTTTTACAAGGCTATTTTACATCTATTTTTGGCTTTGGGGGCACTGCCCTCGAACCCCTGCTGGGGGACCACTGGCCCCCGGACCCCCGCAGGGGGGACAAGTCCCCCTTGCACCCCCCGCGTGGAGGGATGTAAAAACTTCCTGGGGTATACATCTGGCTGAAATAAAGACCTATGAACAATCATGCTCCACACACAACGGAAACCGTGGGAAAAACGCTAAAACCGAAGGCAGGTCCAAAACTGACGGAATATCGGAAGCGTTTTGGGCGGTAAGCAGAATTGTTAGGAGAAAGAGCGATGCCATATAGTGATTGATGTGTGTCTGGCGGATGAGAGAGAAAACACTCTCATCGCGGGCTAACGTCCGAGCAAGTCAACTGCACGATAAGAGCAATAACTGTAGGATCTGGAGGCCCTATATTTAACGGCAGAAATTGCGCCTGATGGAAAACCGGATTCAACGGAGAAAATAAGCTTTGACACATAAAGGTTGAAGTCCGATTGGACCGCTAAGTTGGCAGATGAATCATTTCACAGAGTAACTAAAGTAATGAACCATTGAGGAAGAGTTGGCTTAGCTCATGAGGAGACAAGTGGCCACCTCTCTGTGAAGCGTTACAGTGATGATGATGCAGAGCAGGGAATTCCAGCACAGAGGCAGGCGATCCGAAGAGCCGAGAGAGGAAACAAACATTTGGGGAACAGAATGGTTCTAAGAGCCACGAACAGATAGAGCGAGTGCCAGAAGCGAGAGCTGAGACCCAGAACCAGAGTTGGAGCCATAGAGCCAACGCTAGAGTCAGAGCCAGAGCTAGAGCAAGAGCCAAGAGCCAGAGCTAGAAAGCCACAGAGCTCCAAGAGCCAGAGCTAGAGTCGAGAGCCATAGGCAGAGCGAGAGCCAGAGCCGAGAGCCAGAGCCAGAGCCTAGAGCCAGAGCCAAGAGCCGAGAGCTAGAGAGCCAAACGGCCAGGGATAAAAATGGCATTCTAAGCCCAATGGTTCAATTGCAACCTATTGGAGTTGAGTGTGGAACTTGTAAAAGAATTCAGCCATAATCCCAGAGAGCCTAATCGAGTTGATTAGAGCTCAAGGAGATGTAGCCCAAGATATCAGGGTGAACTCCATATTATACTATTGCCTTATGTGTTTGTTTTTACTGCTGCTTTAACTATATATATATATATATATATATATAGATATATATATATATATATATATATATCGGTTTAATTACCTTCCCATATTAGCACAAACAACATATTTTAAAGTAAATAATCAGCTGAAAACAAATACAAGAATACACCCATATTGTCAAGCATTTCTTATTTTTGCATTGGTTAATCAAATAGACTTGGGAAAATTTAAAGCTCTGGAAGTGGGAGAGGCTCTTGTGAGTTAGACAACAAGCCTAAGAACCCCATTTTCAGATCAGGAGAAAATACTAACTCGGGCTTCCCTAATTCCTCCCAAGTTTTCCTCTGCAAGGTATTTACATCTGAACCTAAGTCTAGCATAGAATATTTAATCTGAAATCCTACAATTTGGGCATCAATGCAAAATTATCTTCCCATCCTTATCGTATTCCAATGGAAATGCCTAGAGTGTCGTTTAAGAAAATTAGAAAAAATAGGTCTGTCAGATAATTGTTCATACTTAACAATTGTCTTGCACTTCTTATGAAACTGGCCAGATAACTGTTCATTATTCATAATCTGCAAAAATAATTTAAACAATTCCATAATAGGCTGAGATGTCTCCTGAGAAAATTTGGACTCCTCATTTGTGCCCTCTCTTACTGTTCTGCATGAGGATTATAAGAAGAAACCAATTGCTTAAAAAAATTTGCTGCATCCTTGTAGTATTCTTTTTGTTGGTTAGGATCATAAGACTTCTTTGGTGATGCAAGATTTATTATAGTGGGTTTCTCAGAGGTCTCCTTATCTACTCTAGTCGTATTTCCTCCTCTAGTAATGATATTAATGTTAGGCGTTGGAGTTGGTTTAGGCCCTCGAGGTTTTGCATTGATAAAATCTGCTCCTCTTTTCCAATTGCACTCTTCCCAATGAGCAACCAGTTTAGGACAATCTTCTGGCACATGCACATTTACTCTACAATGGGAGCACCAAGGCCTCCTTGGTAACAAATAGTCATGGGAAATGTGACCTTCTTGATCACAATTATAGCAATGGACTAAGCCTCTTCCTCTAATGCCCGCCCCCCTCCCACGCCCCACCCCCCCCCCCCCCCCCCCCCCCCCCACGCCCCCCCCCCCTTGAATTTCCTCCTCCTTTCCCTTGAGGATCTTCATTGAATCTAAATGGAGTATGATTAAGATGATCGACAAGAGCATCCAAAGCTCTGCACTAGTCTATATGGTGAGCCGAGGACCCACATAACTCACAAAAGGTGTTGTTTGGGAAATTTGTGTACTTATCAAAAATAGGAAAAAGATGAGGTGGATGTCCATAAGTATGACATATCTCATAATATTCATTGGAAAATGTACCTAGTTTATTAGGAAATGCATGATATTGGGTATGTCCTTGATACAAAGAATTTGTAGTAACTTGTGAAACTCCAACAGTAGGTAGTGGCAATGTTACGTCCCTATAATACTAGTGTAGCCCCCTTATTATTATTGTTAGTATATCCCCCTTATTGTTATTTTTTTTGTCTATGTAACCCCCATATTGTTATTGATGTGCTCTGATTATATTGTGACCCCTTAGACTCCTATATATATACAAAGGAGGTCTTGTTATTTGTGTCATCCAAGAATTGTTCATTTATGTAATGTAAAGGAGGTTTCCCCCTCGAAGAGGCTAATTTTTAAGTCGTTCATCTATATTTTCTTCTATTTTTTGAGCTGGTTGCATAACATTTGGTATTATAGCTTTGGATTCTAGGGTTTCGTTGTTGCAAACAGGCCACCATGGAATTTTTGATATAAGATTTCTACGAATGTTTAAAAGTTGAAATTTCTACCACAACGATCCGAAATCCTGACGAATGTCGTGTAAAAATTTCAGATCTTGGTTCACTATATTTTTAAAGATATGGTTTGAACAAGTTAGGGTTTTTGCATGCTCCATAATTTCGTCTAACATAGGTGACCTTGGGAAAAAATGTCATAACTTCCTCTATGAGAATTTTATTTGAATTTTGAAAAAGGTGGCTAAATACACATGGTCAGTAGTATCTTGTGTATCATGTTTAGGGCCGAAGGTCGAAACAATGACATGTGGGACTCTGCACAAGTTCCTTCTACTGAATGAATCCATAATCAGGTCATCGTGGGAGTTTGGGAATAATTTTTTCTTAAAGAATCCAAATTTGGTATGACTTGTGGCAGTGGAAAGAAGACTCAAAGGGCCACCATAGAGCTGAATTTCAGATCTTACAGATCTGAAATCATAGAGATACAACATTTTCAATATCGAGGTCCTAAAATGAAAGAAAAAGATCTGCATTTTTTAATTTTTCATAACTTTTTTTTGAAAAATTAGTTTGAAGTGATTTAAAGGTAATATAGAAGCATATATAACATTATATGGTTCTAAAATTCCTCCCAAACAAAATAGTTCTACACCCATTAAGCCATCAGAAATCTCTACTCTGATGCATGACGAGGAAAAATTGCAACATGATATATCAAAGTTACGGGACTAAGTGCAACAAATTTCTCTCACACAAAGAGCAACCAATGATGACATGGATGGATTAAAAGGGGACATAGATGGTATAAAAGGAAACATTGAGGTTTTTAAAGTAGACATGGATGCGATGAATGTAAAGTTGGAAGGGTTGACGAAGTTGTTGCAAGAAAGGCTTCCTGATGGTGACAAGGTAATCCATGGAAATCATGATGAGAACAAAAGGAATATGAATTATGATTTTAGAGTTTCCAATGTGGGGTTTAAGAACCACCACCTTGCAAAGATAGATATTAGGAGGTTTGATGGCAAGGATCTGGTAACATGGATACTACAGATGGAACAATATTTTGATCTCCATGATGTGAAACACACATAAAAGGTACACATTACAACTTTATATTTAGAACCCAATCAGTTTGTATGGTATCAATGTATTTGTTCTCGTAAACCACTTGTCACTTGGTCAATTTTTATGGAGGAAATGATAGCACATTATTAGGATACAAAGAGAAATGCCTTCTTTAGCCAATTGATAAATGTTAGACAAAAGGGTTCAATGGCGGAGCGCATTGAGGACTTCCAAAAATTGAATGTAAAGGTGTTTGATATTCCAGAGGAGCATAGGATTGACATCTTCACAGGGACTTTAAAGGATAACATCCAACATGAGGTTCACCTTTGGGAACTTGATTCATTGGAGAATACATTCAAGGTGGCAGGAAAAGTTGAAAGCAAAATACAAGGAAGTCTACCACCCACAATAATAAAGATGGAAGTGTTGTTGTTCCTGACACTACAATAATTGGAGGAAAAAAGAGAAAAAGGGATTTGTTATAGTTGTGATTGAAGATACACTAAAGGTCATAAATGTGCTAAGAAGAAATTATTTTACATAGATTGTGAAGAGGATGAAGAAAAGGAACAAGAAACATCAAAATAGGAGGATATACACCAGGAACCAACCCTAGAGAAAGAAGAAAAGAATTCGAGCATATCTAGTAATTCATTGGCATGAATTACCACTCCTAAAACTCTCAAGATAGAAGGATATATCAATTATAAAAAGGTAATAGTGTTGATTGATTCGGCTAGTACCCATAATTTTATTCATTGTAAGACAATGAAGGAATTGAATTGCTTCCTATATCTAGCACCATAATGTCAAGTGATGGTTGCAAATGGAAGAAATATAAATTTCTCTGGAAAGTGCCATAATATCAAGCTATTTATGGGGAAATATGTATTGAATAGTCCAATGCTTTCCATTCCAATGGGTGGTGCTGATGTTGTACTAGGAGTCCAATGGTTAAAATCTTTGGGAATGATAGCTTTTAATTTTAAAAAACTTTTCTTGAAATTCTTTTGGGAAAGAAAGGAAGTTGAATCAAGGGGTATCGCACGGAAAAAAACAAATATAATCAACTCTGATGTCATGACAAAGCTTCTGAAGAATAAAAACAAGGCGCAATTGCACAATTATGCTCATTAGAGGTTCAAACATCGAAATCATCTATTTCTCCAGATCTCCAAAAAGCCTTGGATAACCACTCCAAGGTGTTTGAGACTCCCAAAGGTCTCCCACCTATTCGTGATCGTGATCATGTTAGTAATTTGATTACAGAAAGTGTTCCTCTAGATGTTAGGCCCTAAAAACATCCTTATCCCAAAAGAGTGAGATTGAACGTATGGTTGAAGAAATGTTAGAGGCTGGTATAATTCAACCTAGTCAAACATCTTTCTTTTCTCCAGTAGTATTGGTGCACAAGAAGGATGGATCATGGTGCATGTGTCATGGTTACAGGGAGCTCAATATGCTCACTGTTAAAGATATATTTCCCATTACCATCATTGATGAATTGTTGGATGAATTACATGGAGGAATTTACTTCACCAAGTTGGATCTTTGTTCAGGATATCATTAAATTAGAATGAAGACTGAAGACATTCAAAGAACAACATTAAGAACTCATGAGGGTCATTATGAACTTTTGATCATTCATTTTAGACTTTCTAATTCCCCTTCCACATTTCAAGGTTTGATGAATTTCATTTTCAAATCCTTTCTTAGAAAATTTGTGTTAGTATTTTTTGATCATATACTAATCTACAACATGTCTTGGAAGGATCATGTTCAACATGTTGACATGGTACTCAAACTATTGGAGGAGAAACAATTATATGCAAAAACCTTAAAATGTTTCTTTGGAGTATGGGAGGTGGAATATTTGGGTCATATTGTATCTCATGAGGGTGTTAAGGTAGACCCTAACAAAATTAAATCCATTAAGGAATGGAAAATCCCCACAACCATAAATCATATTCGAGGATTTCTTGGGTTGACAAGCTATTATCACAAATTTGTTAAGAATTATGGGAGAATAGAGGCACCTCTAACATCATTACTGAAGAAAGATTTTGTTTCTTGGACTCCATAATAAACTAATGTCTTTGAACATCTTAAAGAGGAACTGTGCCAAACACTGGGCTTAGTTATGCTAGACTTCACAAAAACCTTTCTTGTGGAATGTGATGCCTCATGAAATGGAATTGGTGTGGTTTTAATGCAAGAAGGAAGACCCGTTGATTTTGAAAGGCGTCCAATCAAAGGAAAGTATTTACACAAACCTATTTATGAGAAGGAAATGTTGGCAATACTACATGCACTAAATAAATGATGACCTTACCTAAGGGGAAGACACTTCAAGTTAAAAATAGATCATGATATTATTAAATAATTTTTTGAACAAAGATTATCTTCAGAAGAGCAAAATAAATGGGTCACAAAGATGTTGGGTTATGAATTTGAAATCATCTACAAAAAGGGAAGCAAAATATTGTTGTAGATGCACTCTCAAGAAAGGATGAGGATGTGGAAGAATTTCTTTGTGCTATTTCTATTATCCAACCATAGTGGATAACAAAAGCAAGGGATGAATGGAAGAATGATGAAGAGGCGTGGACACTCATTCAAAAGTTGCAGCAAGATCCTAGTACCTCTAATACATTTAGCTGGAAAAATGATTCATTATGGTAGAAATATCGCTTATATCTTTGTAAGATCCCAACTCAAAAAAATTATTTTTTTGGAATTGCACAACTATTCCTTAGGAGGGAACTCATAATTTTTAAAAGCTTACCACAGGTTCAAGAAGGATTTTTTTTCGGATGGCCTTAAATATGATATTCAAAAGTTTTTGGCAAATGTTTGGTTTTCCAACAAAATAAAGTGGATACAATTAAGACCCCAATTTTGTTACAACCTTTACCCATTCCAAGTCAGCGTTGGGAGGAGGTCTTAATGGATTTTATCATAGGTTTACCCAAGTCTGAAGGAAAGAGTGTCATGATGGTGGTAATTGATAGACTTACCAAGTATGCACACTTGTGTGCATTATCTCACCATTTTAAAGCCAATACAACCACTATTCATTTATGGAAACAATTCAAAAGCTTAATGGAAACCCAAAGATTATAGTAAGTGACAAAGATCCCATTTTCACTGGAAATTTTTGGACAAAATTATTTTTTTGTCTTGGTACTAAAATAGTTCATAGCTCATCTTATCATCCTTAATTTGATGGGAAAATTGAGATAGTGAACAAATATTTGGAAGGATATCTTCGTTGATTTGTATATGATAAACAAACACAATGGGTTAAGTCTTTACCTCTAGCTGAATGGTGGTATAACAATTCCTTCCATACTGCAACGAAAATGACCCCATTTATGGAACTTTATGGATATAAACCACCATCCATCACATCATCTTTAAGAGAAAATTCTATGGTTCAAGTAGTGGAATATCACATCGAGAATCAACAACAAGTTCTCCAGCTCTTAAAGGATAACCACACTCTAGTGAAAAATCGAATGAAACACCAGGCATATCAGCATCATAGTGAAATAAATTTTGATGTAGGTGACTTGGTATTTTTATAGCTACAAAAATACAAACAAATGTCCTTCAAGCAAGTTAAGAAGGATAATAAATTATCACCCAAGTACTACGATCCTTGCAAGGTGTTGCAAAAGATTTGTACTATGGCATACAAATTGGAATTACCCGCATTTTCGCAACTACACCTAGTTTTCCATGTTTCATGCTTAAAGAAGGTTATCGGTGGTAAGCTTGTAGTTCAAATAGTGTTTCCAAAACTTGATGAAGAAGGAAAAATCATATTTGAGCCCGAAGCAGTCATGGAAACAAGAACTCGATGACTACGGAATCGATTAATTTTAGAGTATCTCATTAAGTGGAAGAACTTACCCATTGAAGATTCCACATGGTTGGATGAGGATCTTATACAAAAGCATCTAGAACTACTCAAATGTTGAGGACAACCCATTTTTGAAGGAGAGAGGGCATGTTAGGTCCTTATAATACTAGTGTACCCACCTTATTATTATTGTTCATGTGGACTCCTTATAGTTATTGTTGTGCCCAATAGAAACCCACTATTGTTATTGTTGTGGCCTTACAATATTATTGTTATTTAGGCTCTAATTATATTTTGACCCATTAGGATCCTATATATATAAAAAGGAGGTATTTTCATTTGTATCATCCAAGAATTGTTCATTATGTAATGTAAAGGAGATTGCCCCCTCGAAGAGGCCAATTTTTAAGTCGTCGATCTATCTTTTATTCTATTTTGTGAGTTGGTTGCATAATAGGCAAAGTCAAACCGATAGGCATGATAGTTGGTCCTAGACTGTTCAACCACGAACAATCAGTGGTGTGATGCCCCTCAACATGGAATTTAGTGTACCATACCTGAGGACGCAAAGGTTGTGCTACATACATGTCTTTCAATCTCTTAGTGAAATTAGAAATATGATGTTTTAACCCCAACGATGGTAGGGTCACTAAAAGAAACACCTCCCCTATGCTCAGGATGTTATCTTTCCATTTGTTTAATATTCCTATATTTCTCAAGTGCATCTTCTAGTGTATCAATTTTCTATTGTGTTAAGGGGGTTTTTGTCAATGGAAACAGGGATTTAATGAATCAATCTCTTTGGTGATTAGGTTCGATCCGATAACTCAATTTACTAATTTCATATTTGAATTGTTGCATGCATACAATTATTAGAATAAGGTAAATCAATAGTAGTAATTATTGATTGGGGAACTCAATCATTCTTTGGGGGATATAGTTGAAGACATGAATATCAGGCTTTTCTCCTCGAGGGAGACAGTTGTGGTTGAAGACCTTCTAACTAGAATAAAAATAAATCATGAAATTTATATCTTCAATTATAATAACATATTGGTTCCCTCTATGAATAATTATCACTTTCCTTCTAATCTTTGATTACTTAATGGGTCATTTTTTAGAAGGTTACACAAAAATTTAAAAAGAAAGAGAAAATATGTTAAATTTATGGTTTCTTTTTAAAATGCCTTTTTTTTTAATCAAGTGAATTATATTAGCTTCAAAAACTGGAAATTACATTAAAAAAAAAAAAATCATAAGTGTTAATTGCCTCTTAGATGTGAGAGTGGACCATAACCAAAAATGGACCCTATGTGAGGCTAAGAGACAATTTGACACATCCAAAACCGACAACTAACAATTCTAAAAGTGGATGATGGCCCACCTGGGCTTGCTCAAAACTAACAACATAAATTGATACAATATCCATAGACATAAACATTAAGTAATGGGAACAGAATCAAAGCCTATAACTAGAATGAGAGTCATTGGATTAGTCCTATGATGATATAGCCCATATTGTCACAAAAATAAAGAAAATGTCATTTTTTTTTAGTTTTGGTTGCTGCAGTGTTCATTGCAATTGTGAGGACATATTCTTCATGCATCATAGTTGTGACATTATTTCTAAGGTATTGCAATTGCGACAAATTACATATTTGGTTGCAAGTGCGCCGAACCTATCTATTGTTGCAATTGAGACGAACAACGATCAACTTAAATTCCATTATGCTCACACTTAAATTTCATTACGCTCAACACAAATTCCATTACGATATTAATTTTATTAAAAAAAAATTCTATTTTCATGTTTAAAACCCTGTATCTTCATTGCAATCAAAGCCAAATACCAAAAGCCTCACAAGGTCAGTTAAATCAATTTATTGTTTTGTCTTTGGCTACTTGGTAGTCATGGAATTTAGCGGTTTGTGGGGAAAGTGGTAAACCCCTACATTTTTCTCCAATTACATAACAAGACATGACCCTGAAAATAAGCTCTGCAAAAAATTGATTAAAAAATCATCAGGTTAGAGTAGCGAACTAACCCTCAATCAAGAATCACGGCGCTATGGATTTCCCTTCATGGAGTTTCGAAAGCCGGACCATATGTTGCAGGCAGCCCTAAAAAAGTGAGGCGTGGCCTGTACAAGCGCACTGGCTGAAACTCCGAGAACCAAGGTCTGGGCTATGTCGGGCTTAGTATCGACCTTCATTTCCAGCAAGGAGAGACGGGTGCTGATATAGTCGATCTTTGAAGAGATGCCCTGCTGAGAGGATTGGTCTCGTTCCGAGGAGCGTGCGCGGCTATACAAAAGATTTGAGATGACGTTCTGCAAGTCCTTGATGGCCTGGTGGGATGCCTCGGTGGGGTTCAAACCCTTAGCCTCGTACAGAGCTAACAGCTCCGCTGGGTCGGGCTTCTTGCTTTTTTTAGTAGTGGAAGTAGAAGCAGGAGCTGAATCAGAAGCAGAAACAGGGGATACTGGTAAGGAGGGGCGCAACGCATTCTTCGCCATGACTAAAACCCTAAACCCCAAATCTATTATCAAACCGCATCCAGAGGATGAGAACGATGAAGATGAGGGAAGTTGCAATTAAATAGTTTGGTTTGAAATTGTACTCTCCCAATCAAATCTATTATCAAACCGCTGCAATTAAATAGTTTGGTTTGAACGTTTCCAGTACGATCCACCGAGTTATGAGCTCAATTTTGACGGCAGGATTCGGCAGGCCGAGGATCAACAGTTCCAGGGTTTGTCTTTGTCTACAGTGAAGCTCGAGGAGTTCACAGGCGCAAGAAATTCCAGAAGAGCTGTAAAGGATATACGGAACCTGCGAGTAATTGAACCCTGCATGTCATAAGTAACCGGAATTTACTTTGAGCGTGGGCTTCCGTGGGTTGTGTTTTTGTGGGCTCGTATGAATTTTCGTATTGGGTTCAGCGCCTTATATATCGATCTGTAATTCCATATTAAAGTAATGATGTAATTCCATATTAAAGTAACGATGATCTTGTGCTAGTATTATAACTTTGGTGTCTGAATGCTTATACATATTGTTTCTGCTCAATGTCATTAAAAAAAAATCGAAATCGAGTTAAAGAAACAGGGTCATCATGGCGTTCATGGCATTAGCTTGAGCTCCATTACGAGCCACTGGTCTTGCCAAATAAGTTGTGCATTCTTGATTTTATTTCCTCATGTGTTAGAACAAAAAAATGAAGTAATATTGAAGCAGCTGTTATCAAATAAATATTATTTAATTGATTAAAGTTTATAGCAAAATCTTTGTACATCTACAAGATCGCTTTTGGTTAAGATTTCAAGATCATCATAGACCGAAAATTCCAAGATTATTATAAATTGGCTATTCGAGAAATCTGAATGGTAAGTTGTGAATCTGTCTTATTAAAAGTCCAAAGTATCCTTTATCCTATCCTTTTTCCATGTCTACATAGAATTTAACCTTCCAACAGACTCCCTGTAAAAAAAAATGGGCTTCAATTCATCCCAGGACTATTTATTTGGAAAAATGGCTTAATGGGAAAATACTCCTTGCATGTCCATACCAGCGATTTTTAAGTTCTTATAGCTTCTGTTCTTGGAGTCTATTAGTTTTTTATTTTTGTCTAGAAGTATAAAGGTAGTTCTATAGGTTGTTTAATATCTAGAGGGTACTTCTACAGATTGTTTGTGGATATATAGGTTGTTTAATATCCAGAGAGTACAGACTTATTTTTATGTTGTGTTTTTAGTTAGATAAGTTAATGATAAAACTTTGTTTCTTTTTGGATTTCTGGTTGAAAACTAGATATATAACTGTACAGATCTATCTTTTTGGTTTACTGTCGGCCCTTCATAGTTGATCTTCAAATTTTGTTGTGCTCCGCTCCATGCTGAGCCTGCTCTTTATGTGTATCTTTGATTCAATAATAAACTGTTCCCAAAAAAAAGAGAGTTTGTTATTTCTTCGTTGTTATGAACAACACCCAAATAACACAGGTTCCACAGTTTTGAAGTTGGCGACTGATAACATGGATACAGTACAAGAAGATAAAACGCATAATAAACAACATATATATACATATATATATTTGAAAGATCTTTTATTTACTACTGTGAAGGTTTTTGAAGTAGGTGATACCATCGCCTAGCTACAATAATAAAACCGATATTTGTTTCTTCTCGAAACAAATTAATGGCAAGCACACGAATCACAGGAATCTCATATTCTGACGCTAATTGCAAAGAGAAGCACAACGAAGCTATAAATTATCGTTCCAGTCGCCAGTTGCGCACGAACTGCAGTCAAATTCTTGCGCCCTCTCTGAGATCTGGAGTCCTGAGTCGTAAACAGACCCAACTTTCCAGTCTGCAGGTAGCAAATTTTATCCAGAGCGCCCTACCCAACTAGCTACAATAATAAAACCGATATTCGTTTCTTCTCGAAACAAATTAATGGCAAGCACACGAATCACAGGAATCTCATATTCTGACGCTAATTGCAAAGAGAAGCACAACGAAGCTATAAATTATCGTTCCAGTCGCCAGTTGCGCATGAACTGCAGTCAAATTCTTGCGCCCTCTCTGAGATCTGGAGTCCTGAGTCGTAAACAGACCCAACTTTCCAGTCTGCAGGTAGCAAATTTTATCCAGGGCGCCCTACCCAACTTCCGTCGAAGCCTCCCGTAACCAGTAACCGGAACAAGAAGGGACTGGGTTCGGCATGACCTGTTAATGAATAAGGGTTTGCAATACCCCACACTGCATTGTAATTGCGCAGACTCATTTCACGCCAACTCAGTGTCCTACCTGCATTGCATGCAAAATCCCTCAATTCAGATCGCATGATTGAATACAGTCATTGAAGCAAAATTTGTAAATTGTTTGTGATTTGCTCTATAGGATATTAATACTATTTTTACGGGTTGAATTCTTTTGACATTTTTGGGTTAGGATTAGTTCTATGGTTAATCTAACCGCAAGTGATCCCTTTAAAACAATTTATCTGATACAATATTATTTATGAACCATATTAGAAAAATAAAATTTAATACTTATATGAGCCATGGTCCCTGGTTACTCCACCTCGGTAACTTGAACCAAGGAAATGTCTGTTTGGCCTCCTTGATACAGAAACTGTACAGCAAGATAGTCGGGATAGTGACTGCTTTCGTGTACTTTGATGGACATATTTTTACCTGGATAATCGCATGGGATGCTGTAATCATATTCAAGTCATAAACAATTAAACACATATCCATCATGTCACTGTCGGAATTGAACAAAGATTCAAACTATAGAGAAACAAATAAAGATTCAAGCTGTAGACCAACTTATGGTTGTTTCAGTTATAATGTTCCTCGTACTAGCTTCACTAGGAATTTTTTTTTGGATTCTTGAATTGGTGCTCACCGTTTATGCTCCACGCCCGCCATCCCCCATGTTGAGAAGTTGGTCGATTTTACCGGGGCGTGCCAAGCTTGCGAAGGTGTGAAAGTATAGAAGAAAATCTGTCCTATTGTCGTCTGTAAAGTCCCTAACCACAACTTTCACCCCTGATTTGGTGCAAACGGCCGAATCTGTGCATCTTATCTGCTTTTATTCAAATAATAATTCAGACAAAAAATTAAAATACAATTAGAGAAAAATTATACTACAATCAAACAAAGAGCTACGCCACAGAGGAGAGAACAAAAAGATTATACTACAATTAAAAAAGAAGATTGTACTGTAATCAACTAAGAATTACACTAGAAATGTCCCGAGGACGATGTTAGAGGAATTCAATATATTGTAATGGATTAAATTTAATTACGCTAAGGCGTTTCTCTTTGAAATTGTCTGCGGTCCATTCTCTATGTTACATGATAGAAATATATTCTTCCTTCGGATTGATATCTCTTAAAGAATTTGCAAAACTGCCGAGTACCTCAATCAGCCGGAAAAACTGCAAGACCGCCAGGTGCCTCCATCAAGCGCCAAATCCAGGCAGTTACTAACTCCCAGTCGCTGTAACGGTAAGGAATGGCACTCAACAAATCCAGGCAGTTACTAACTCCCAGTCGCTGTAACGGTAAGGAATGGCACTCAACAACAGTTGAAGTTGTATTAATAGAAAGTTGAAACGCTATAATCCCCAACCTTTGTAATGCCCAAACCTCTTCTTTCATTAATCTGTGTGCGTACAACAGGCGTTATTGATTTTGTTGGGCCGGCGGACCAGCGGACCCTTCTTCCAGATTCTTTAGAACAAACCATTAATTCTTGTTGAACGTTTCTTGCTGTGGCGAGTGAATGCAGGGGTCTGTGAATGAATAGGGTGCCTTGTTAGTGTAAATTGAAGGGATTGTGCTCTTTTGCTCTATCCTGTGGGCCTGTGAATGAATAGGGTGTCTTGTTAGCGTAAATTGAATGGATCGTGCTCTACTGCTCTATCATGTGTCAATACCATGAATCTGTATATCCGGGCTCATGCAGGAAAGACTGGGTTTCGCGAGTGAATTCTAGTCTTATAGTTAGCTTCTAACATGAATTCTTTTTGTTAGCTTTCTTTCAATAATCCGGATGTCTCAGAATTTCAAATATAGCCAACATCATAAGGTGGATCAGCCATGTTTGTTGATGGCATATCCAACATTTTAATTCTAGATTCCTTGTTTTTTTTTAACGAGGGAATCAACCTATATAGATCATGAACTCCCATTGTCCGGCGTATTAAAAGAGCCATTTAAGCTTGTTAGTGGACCTCCTACTGTCGATGCTGGAAGTCCAAGTTATCATTTTTCTAATTTTCTATATTTGTGTTGCTAAGATTTTCTGGATTGTAAATTGTTTTGAACGATATGTTATTATCCTTTTTCTGCATTTTAGATTGTTGTGAACGAAATTGCTGTTAAATCCTTGAAGCACTTATTGTCCATATAGAACTTCTAAAATAGCAAAACACTAACAAGAACTTGAACAATACAAAGACTAGTGGTCTTAAGAAAAAGGGGAAGGATTATCGATTAATACTTCGTCATTGACTTCAGAGATCTCGATCATACCAACCTTCAGGTGCACTCCACCTTTGGATAAGGAATCTGCGTGGGAGTTGGGCTCCTGGAAAATATGAGTAAAGGAGATGGAATTTAATCTGGTCTTCATTTCTACAATGTGATCCATAACAGATTGAATTCTTCGCAAAGAAGATTTTCCATTAAGCATGTTCACAGTAATATTTGAGTTTTCATAAACGTGGAGTCTTCCAACTTAGTTTTCAATTGCTATGCGAAGGAGGTTGATAGTTCTTCCTAAACAATCAGGATCCGACAAGAGTAATAGAATGCAATGATTTTAAGAAGATGCATTCCCCTATGCCGCATCTTCCAGAGTTACCTTCAAAGGCACCCATACCTCTTTTGTGTACACATGTTCTTGACACAATTGCTTTGTTCTAAGTCTTATGGGCAGTGATGAACGAACTTACTAGATGAGCCCAATCATATATTATATGGAACCAAAATGTTTCTAGCTGTAGCATACAAGGAAATACATTGCACCAAACAGAAATGCATCTTCCCCTGTGTGAGTGCCTTCTGATATTGTATTGGTTAATTGTACCTAATTATTTTCCCCATCTTTTCCCAACCACATACAAGTCAAGACAATCTTCAAGGTAATTATCCATGCGAAAAGACTACAAAATCCTCACTTTCATTAACATGGACCATTCCATGGAGTGACTTTATGATCGTGACCTTGTCATTTGCTTTAAACTAAGTAGCACAGTGGGTGAATACACTTTACTTTTGACTTTGTTTGGAAAAATCATGTCACCGCTCAAAGTTAACATTTATCTAGGAATATGTGTGCAATTAGGAGAGAGATCTAGATAATTGTGTTCAATAGTCTCCAAACCAAACTTTAGATAATTGTGTTCAATAGTCTCCAAACCAAACTTTTAGGAAATTTAATCCTTATGTGATATCATATGAATATTTGAGTATAAAGATTTATTTCAAGTGGAAAAGATTTAATTTTACATTAATTTTATATTTAATATTTTTTTAATTATTAACAAATATATTTTTTTATTATTTTTATGGAATATTAAAAAAACATATTATATCTATAAACATTAAATTTATTAATGTATTTTTAAAAATATAATTTTTATTATTTTCATGGAATATAAAAAAACATATTATATTGAAGATTAAATGGGATTAATCTACAAAACCATAATTGCATGGACATAAATGGCATGAAAAAATGGGATAGGCTACGATGTTAAAAATTTGGAAGTGTCTGGTGTCGACCTCCCAAGCTAAGGTGGGAATGAGATACAATTGGACCTTGAAGCTTTGCCAACACAAAATAAAAATCATAATAAGATCTACAAATGAACATTCTCATTCATGAAAAATGAATAGAACCACCCAACTGTAATAAGGTTATGCAGGATCTTCAAGCGGCCAAGATGCCATCTTTAGGATTACAATGATCACTAGCTACTACCACAAACCCATCTCACTCAAGGTGTGATATGTTACATATATCTATTACTAAGGAACCATCATTAAAACACAAATTAGAATGACATCATATTCAACAAAAACTACCATTAAACTTTTACATATATCTATTACCAAGAAACCATCATTAAAACACAAATTAGAATGACACCTAAATAAAGCCATAATTTTCTTACAAATAGTTATAAGAAAAGTCATCAAGATGTCTAGACATCTACATCAAATTAGGGATTACAAACTAGCAAGAAATACCATATAGGAAACCCTTGAGTGTGATTAGACTCAGACTAATATTCAAAAGTAGTTGCAGATGTTCCTCTAGCAAGCAATAGTCAATGGAATCAGTCATTGTCTCTACAAGGAATAAATTTGCAATGATGTGAGATAATGCTTTCTTCTAGCAAGCAATAGTCAATGGAATCAATCATTGTCTCTACAAGGAATAAATTTGCAATGATGTGAGATAGTGCTTCTATGAGAGGTGTGTCTAGAGTAAATTGAGGAGATCAAATTTGGAATGACTCAACTTAGCTAAATTGCATTGAAGGTTGCATGGGATTAATCTACAAAACCACAATTGCATGGACATAAATGGCATGAAAAAATGGGATAGACTACGACGTTAAAAATTTGGAAGTGAGTGGTGTCGACCTCCCAAGCTAAGGTGGGAATGAGATACAATTGGACCTCGAAGCTTTGCCAACACAAAATAAAAATCATAATAAGATCTACAAACGAACATTCTCATTCATGAAAAATGAATGGAACCACCCAACTGTAATAAGGTTATGCAGGATCTTCAAAATCAACCCCACATGATCAGCACTAATCTGGTGATTGGATTTCTACACAGTCCTTATTAGCCTACAAGGATATCTACTACAAACAAAAATAAATTGGCTTCTAATCATGTGAATAATCCCACTCCCTATGACCTACCATGGTAGAAATGTTTCATTTGGCTATTAGAAATATCATGAAATGGGTTGAAGTTCCACACGCTCCTTTCTACCTAGAATTTCTTTCAGGCATGGCTTTGGTTGATGTTATAGCTGGTATGATATTGTACTGACATAATAGTAATGCATTGTAAGAATCTCTTTTCCAAGAAAGGATAAGACATGTTACTTTTTTATACATATTAACTCACTCTAGAAGGAGATCTTATTAGAAAAGTAATATGAATACTAAGTTCAAAATATTTAAGTGAGGCTTCCTTTTATAACAAAAGGAACCAATATAATAAGGAAAAATGTGACGAGATCCAATTATGCATCTGCAACATTTCTCAATTCATATCTAAAAGGTATCCTCCTTATACATAGGGTTTTAGGTCCACTCCACCTTTGGATAAGGAATCTGCCTGGGAGTTGGGCTCATGGAAAATATGAGTAAAGGAGATGG
The DNA here is from genome assembly GCA_031772625.1 of Pinus tabuliformis. Classification (NCBI taxonomy): domain Eukaryota; kingdom Viridiplantae; phylum Streptophyta; class Pinopsida; order Pinales; family Pinaceae; genus Pinus; species Pinus tabuliformis. Next base: position 698,200,462 of record CM062806.1, on the reverse strand, counting down.
AATGTAATCTGATCTTCATTTCTAGAATGTGATCCATAACAGATTGAATTCTTCACAAAGCAGATTTTCCATTAAGCATGTTCACAGTAATATTTGAGTTTTCATAAACGTGGAGTCTTCCAACTTCATTTTCAATTGCTATGCGAAGGAGGTTGATAGTTCTTCCTAAACAGTTAGGACCCAACAAGAGTAATAGAATGCAATGATTTTAAGAAGATGCATTCCCCTATGCCGCATCTTCCAGAGTTACCTTCAGAGGTGCCCATACCTCTTTTGTGTACACATGTTATTGACAAAATTGCTTTGTTCTAAGTCTTCTAGGCAGTCATGAATGAACTTACTAGATGAGCTCAATCGTATATTATATGGAACGGTGGGTGAGTACACTTTACTTTTGACCTTGTTTGGAAAAATGATGTCACGACTTAAAGTTAACATTTATCCAGGAATATGTGTGCAATTAGGAGGGAGATCTAGATAATTGTGTTCAATAGTCTCCAAACCAAACTTTAGATAATTGTGTTCAATAGTATCCAAACCAACCTTTTAGAAAATTTAATCCTTATGTGATATCATATAAATATTTGAGTATAAAGATTTATTTCAAGTGGAAAAGATTTAATTTTACATTAATTTTATAAGAAATAAAACTTGTGTACTACTCAAATTTGCAAATTTAACAAATCTAGGGAACACAATACCCAATAGTTGCAATAAATGAGTCCCAAGAAATGTAGAGTAGTCATCATTGTGAGCATTGAGTTTCATCCCCCCAAAAAATTGTACACTAGTAGTAACTAGTACAAGCAATCAATCACAAAAAAATAGGAAATGTAAAATAGATCACGCATTTCAGTTAGTCCAAAGAGGCACTCGAAGAGTAACCATGATGGAATCAACCCCACATGATGAGCACTAATTTGGTGATCGGATTTCTACACAGTCCTTATTAGCCTACAAGGATATCTACTACAAATAAAAATGAATTGGCTTCTAATCATGTGAATAATCCCACTCCCTATGACCTACCATGGTAGAAATGTTTCATTTGGCTATTATAAATATCATGAAATGGGTTGAAGTTCCACATGCTCCTTTCTACCCAGAATTTCTTTCAGGCATGGTTTTGGTTGATGTTATAGCTGGTATGATATTGTACTGACATAATAGTAATGCATTGTAAGAATCTCTTTTCCAAGAAAGGATAATCATGTTGCTTTTTTATACATATTAACTCACTCTAAAAGGATATCTTATTAGAAAAGTAATATGGATATTACGTTCAAAATATTTCAGTGAAGCTTCCTTTTGTAACAAAAGGAACCAATATAATAAGGAAAAATGTGACAAGATCCAATTATGAATCTGCAACATTTCTCAATTCATATGTAAAAGGTCTCCTCCTTATACATAGGGTTTTAAACCATAATTTTAGGCCATGATGTATATCAAAATTTGGTTCATTTTAAGCAAGATTGAATGCGAAGATCATTGGCCCTAAGCATACGACAAGTTAATAAAAATTCTCCCCAGAGGCAATTTTAATTGTTGTTATCTTTTGAAGTGTGGGCAATGCCCTCGACATTTTCAAATTCTCGTTTATCCTTTCAAATATGCAGCTACAAATATGTAAGATATTTATTTTATCATTTTAAATATGCAACTACAAAGATGTAACATATTTATTTATTTAGCACGTTTCAAGTTCTTTTCCATGTTTATTTCAAAATGATTTAATGTATCTAACATCATCTACAATATAATCTGAAAGATAACCCATCGATCATAACAAACCATAGCAGCTAGATTTTTTTAATGTCTTAAAAAAACCAATGGATGCAACTTTGCTAGAGAAAAATGGCATTGCCACAGTAATATAAATCGTAGCAGAGATCTTCATTCATATATATATATATATATATATATATATATATATATATATATATATATAACGAGTATGTACTATGGAGATTTATTTATCTCAATAATAACTTGAGATTCTTCCAATTATGACAAAAGAGTAAAATATTTAAAATAGAGCATGGACTATAGAAATTTATCTGAATGATAACTTGAGATTCTTGAGATTCTTAACCCACGCTGCATACGATTTCAATGTATGTAAATGAAAAATTAGTAGATCAATTTAATCTTAATTTTGACGGATTTGATTACCTATTCTTCCCCACTCTATGTTATTCTTCCCCATTCTATGCCTTACGGCGTTTCCTTTGCAACATAAGGTGCAAATGCTAGTTAAAACCTCTAGAAACTTTCTTATCGAAAAGTAGTAGTCGTGGTGGTGGTAGTAGTAGTAAATCTTTATAAATTTTCTTATCCAAAAGTTGTTGTTGTTGTTGTTATTATTATTATTATAATACAAAAAAAACATACATTTCAACTTTTAATAGTGGTTTTGAAGCTATTGAAATTGTACTCTCCCAATCAAATCTTTTAATTAAAACCTTTAGAAACTTTCTTATCGAAAAGTTGTTGTCGTTGTTGTTATTATTATTATTATAATACAAAAAAAACATACATTTCAACTCTCAATAGTAGTTTTGAAGCTATTTTATATCAATTTTATTTTTAAAGTAGGACAAACTCAATATGGAATGTGAATTATTCTTTTAAATTCTTCCTCCCTAATATCATTTTTTGATTTTCTGCTCCTCATGTGAAGAACATTTTTTTTTTGTGTGTGTCTATATATATATATATATATATATATATATATATATTATTTTTTTATCTATTTATTTATTTATTTTTTTCTCCGTAAAAAAAGTCGTAATTTCTATTAGAAAAGATGAAAATTACATTTTGTATATGCAAGAGCATTACTTTGATCTGGCACTGCTTGTCCAAACAAAGTCCAAACAAAAATGTAAGAAACTGTGCAATCCTCCACACAGGGAGTAACATAAAGTTCAAAAACACATATAACTTAGAGTTTTGTCCTCTTCTCAGAGGATGTAGAGTATCCGACTATTTACATAAATATCAAAACAGATAGACCAAAAAATATGTGTTCTACATCAAAAAACTGAGATAAAAAAATTTCCAATCCAGAGCTATTCTCATAGTTCTTCAGGGTCTATGAATGGCCTATGATAGTGCTGGTACACGACCCCATCCAAGTCTTCATAGATCAGCCAAGTGTTTGCGTCCCTAAACGCTGCTTCTTTGGATAAGAAGTCAGCATTGGTGTTCTGCTCCCTGTAAATATGGTGACAAGTGAAAGAGTCAAAATATGAGACAAGTCTATGAATCTCATCCAGTATATGCCTCAAAGTGAAAGCTGAACATGAATATTTTTTGTTGATCCAATTTATAACTAGTTTTGAGTCACCAAAAAGCTACAAGTGGGAGCAATGTTTTTGTAAGGCAAAAAGGATAATGCTTTTTGCAGTCATGAGCTCAGCATAGTTATTGGTACCCCGGTCTAATCCCATTTGGATTTTGAAAAGATGAGTTTCTGAAAGGAAGAGATTGGCTCCCCCACCACAACCTATCTCCTGGGCTGAACCGTCGAAATAAGCCCAAGGGATTGTTTTATTGATGATCTCTATCTCAACATTCCTAGTTGGGTTGATTTGGGGCTCTTCAGGGATCATTTGATAATCTGCTACAATCCTATTATGTATGGAGGGCCAGTGTGGTATCTTCTGCGAGAAAATTATCTCGTTCCTGGAAATCCATATCGCCAAACAGATTAGTAAAGGAAGGTTCCTTTCCTTTCCAGCTGAATCCCTCCACCATGAAGTCCACGCCTCCTTTACTGCTATCCCAAGCCAGTTGGGCCTGATTGAGAGTGATATCCTGATGCTATTCCAAAGATACAGTGCCAAAGGACAATTCAGGAAGAGATGATCTGTGTCTTCATTGCTGCATCTACAAAGATGGCACTAGAACGGTCCAGAGAATGATCGCTTCATCATATTTGCCCCCGTATGGACCTTGTTATTTAAGATGGACCAGATGAGAAACTTAGATCGGGGAGCAGTTTTGAGTTTCTAGAGGAGGTTTCATTTTATCTCAGTGTCTGGTGGCTTGAAAGGTTCCATGAGCACCAGGTAGCCGATCTTAGGAGCATAGGAACCATGTTTTGCATAAGCCCAAATAAGCTCATCTTCCCCTTCCATGATCCTGATGTGGGCCTCTGTAAGCGTCGTAGTGTATAGTCTCCAAAAGTGCTGCCACTGAATGGGTATATTAAGGGTTGCTCCTGATTTCCAAGCCTGCTGACCTAAGGATGATCGCTCACTGTCTGCAATATGACTGAGATGAGATATCCTCTGCTCTACAAGATGAAGTCTCAGGTCTTCAGGGAGTTTGTGTGCATTGCCGCACCCCACCCATGGGTCCACCCCCAGTCGCACACTTGAGCCTGAGCGAACTCTCCAAGTCAAACCATTCCTTATCAGGTCCTTTGCTTTGCTCACTACTTTCCAAATGTTGGAGCAGTTCCCGGAAGTCCTTTGATCTTTTTGGATCTAGTCCAGCAGATTGATGGGGCTGATGTATTTTGAAATAAATACTTTTGTCCAAAGGCTGTCTTTGTTGAGTAGCTTCCAATCTAGTTTTGTTGCTAGCGCTTTGGAGAAGAAATCCAGCCTCTTAATCCCCCAACCCCCCCAACATTTTGGCAGTGCCAGAGTCTCCCATCTTGTCCAAGCAAAAATTCTACCTGTCTAATTTCCCTTCCATAAAAATCTGTAGCATATTTTCTGAAGTCTGTCTAGGATGCCTCTAGGGATCCATGCTAGGGATATCTAGTAGACAGGGGTTGCCTCCAGGACTGCTTTAATCAGAGTTAGTCTGCCTGCCCTGGATAACTATTTATGGTACCATATATTGAGGCGCTTTTCCACTTTAGTGATCAGCCAGATCCAGTCCGTAATCTTGTAGCCAAAAGGCTTCAGGCGATACCCCAAGTACCTTAGGCCTTCGTCAAACGGATTGGTGACAAAGGGGAACCTTTTGAGGGCATATACTAACTCGTTTTGGGTACATCCGAGCGTGGACAAGGTAGATTTGGACTCATTGACAACCATTCCTGTAGCCTTTTGGAAAACCCCCATGACTTGGTGGAGAGCAATGAGGTCACTTAGGCTGCCTTCAAGGAATATGAGGACGTCGTCCACAAAAAACAAATGAGTCAAAGCTAGGTGATCAGTAACCTTTATGCCCTTTAAGCGTCCATTCCTATGCTCCTCATGAATAAATCTACTAAGGCCCTCCATAACCAAGAGGAATAAAAGAGGAGACAGGGGACATCCTTGTCTGAGTCTTCTTTCTGCATGAAAAAGGGGGGAAGCCGAGCCATTTACCAACACGCTGAAGGGAATATCGGTTATGCAGCTCATGATCCATTTGATGAAGGGGTAGGGGAAGCCTAATTGGGTAAGGAGCATGCAGAGGTAAAGCCAATTGACTCTGTCAAAGGCTTTCGAGAGGTCAATCTTCAAGATCATGCCTTTTGTTCTCTAGATCTGGACTAAATGGAGGAGTTCCTGAGCCATCCCAACGGCCTCATGGATATATCTGTTGTGAAAGAAGGAAAATTGCTCTTGGGAGATGTTGAGCGAGAGGATAGATTTTAAACAATTAACAATGATTTTGGCTATAATCTTGTAAATCCAATCACAGAGGGATATGGGTCGGAATTCATCAAAATAGGATGGTTTGTCAGAATGAGGAATGAGGGCGATGAATGTGGCCTTCAAGCTCCCCGAGATCCTACCTCTCTTCCTACTCTCCTTAATGATTTGCAGGAGGTTCGCCCCCAATACCTCAAAGAAGGTCACATAGAACTCAATTGTCCAGCCGTCCAGACTCGGGCTCTTCTTTTTCTTCATCATTTTTAATGTATCTTCTAGCTCCCGCATAGATACTTCTCCCACTAACTCCTGTTCCATCTCTTGCTCCACAAACCTCAGGAAAAGTTGTACAGTTCTCATCACTTCAACCAGGGAGGCTTGAGAGGGGGCTTTATAAATATTTTGAAAGTGTGAGCAAGCTAAAGAAGCCAGCTCTTTAAAGGATTGAATCGATCTTCCCTCCGAATATTTTAGCTCCCAGATGGTGTTTATGGCCTTTCTGCCATTTTCATATTTATGGAAGAATTCAGTATTTTCATCCCCGTCCTTAAGCCAAATAGCCCTACCCCAGAGCCTCCAACTCGCTTCTCTGCTTGAAAGTACTTGGGTTCTCTTTTGTAGCGCCGCATTGTAGGCTTATTTATGATCTTGGGAGCTCAAGACCCCTTCTGAGTCCTCCTCAAATGAGAGAATAGCTTTCTACACCTCTTGTAGGGATAGATCGTCCACCTCCTTTTTCTTCCGAGCCCACACCATGGATAGGCTCTTTAATTCCTTCATATTGTGGAGGAAGTTACGAGTTATGTCCCCCAAAGCACTAGTGGGGTGTGCCTTCCAGAAATCTATCACGAGCTTGTTATAATATAAATCTTGCAGCCAGGTAGAATTAAACTTGTAAGGGGCCTTTGGCTTGCTTAGAACATCCTGAATCTCTACGTAGATGGGTCGATGGTCCGACAGTCCACCCAAGCTTACCCACTGTCTAATGCAGTGTCCTCCGTTGATCAGACCTTCTTTAGTGAGAAAACGGTCAAGTCTTCTAACCAAGCCGGCTTCACCTACTCTGTTATTCCTCCAGGTAGGCTACTTTTTTGCTGTAGGGATATCGACAAGACTGTAGGTCTCCAAGAGGTTCTCAAATTGACCCAACAAAGCATCCACTTGGGCTTGTCTACCCCAAGATTCAAAGTATCCCAAAGAGAAATTTAGATCGCCTCGTATGATGACATTGTCTTGTCAGAGAAGAGATGAGCTAAGGAGAGGTCTCCAGAAAGTCATCCTGTCCTGACAGGGTACATACACATTGAGTATCTGGAATTCCGATTCAAGGGTAGGGGAGTATATATCCGCACCCATAAAGCCTCGCCCTCACCATACATTCAAAATCTTTATATATATATATATATATATACTATTGCAGATGCCCAGGGATAGACCCCCTGATCTTCCCGAGGCATCGATTGAGTGAAAGGAACATCCAGGGAGCCATGAAGCAAGAAGGGAAGATACAGCAAAAGCCGAACCTAGGGTTTCTTGAAGGAAAATGATGTCGACATGCTCAGAGGCAAATAAGCGCTCGAGGGCTAGTTTCTTGTCAGGGCTAGCCATCCCATGACAATTGAAGGAGAGGAGCTTCATGGGGGGGGGGGGGGGGGGGGGGGAGGGGCCTGCTCCGCTCTAAGAGCCCAATTTAAAGTTTTTTGTTTTCTAGAGGCAACCTCCTCCCTAGCCTGATGCATGGCTTTGGATAGGTGGGAAGGTTGCCCTCTGGACTTAGGAGGGGTTGGGGAGGTAATAATTGCAAGCCCAATAGAGTCTAATCCTAGTGGGCGCATCCGGGATCAGAGGGGGTAGCGGGGTTCGGGATACTCTGGGTCGGGGAAGGGGGAAGGGGAAGCCTCTGAGAGAGAGGACTGAGGGAAGGAGAAAACAGGGGGGAAGGGGAAATCGTGCACTGCTGGACTATGGGAGTCAGAAGGGGGGGTCAAGGGGGAGAAGAGGGTACACCAAATGGGAGGTCTGGGGAAACCACTGAACAACCATGCCTGTGAATAGAAGGAAAACCAGAAGAAACAATGGCAGAAATAACAGAGGAGAGGGTGAGAGAAGACATACCCGTGGTATGAGCATCCCCTATGGCCGCCTGAGCTCTAGTTAGAGGTGGAGAGGGAGGCCGGAGAGGACCCTTCCCACGTTTCTTCCTGTATTCCTTCTCGTGATCCTTTTCCACCTACGATGGTTCTGGAGGGCCTTGAGCTTCCTTGATAGCAGGTGGAGGATCCTCCCTGTAGGGCGGTTTTCTGGCACGCTCTGCATCTACGGCTGCGCTCATTTGGTTATCAGAGGGCAGTCTTTGTACACGTGCCCCACCTTATGGTAGCACCGACATCTGTATGGTATGCCTTCATAATCTAGGGGTTGCTTCCGTGTGAATGACCGCCATTGAATCGTAAGATATTCTTGCAGGCCCCCTCATGTGTCCATGTGAACCAGAATCCTTGCATACGCCATCTTTCCTGTGGACAGATAAGACTTGTCTGATTCCAGATATGTGTCGAGGGAGTTCCCAATATGTCTGAAGATGTCTTCCGACCAAAAATGCAAGGGAAGGCCAGGGAGCCTTACCCAAATCGGCCCGACTCCAAGCTGCTCCGTGTCTGGGTCGAAAAGGGGGGACCATCTCTTCAGTAGGATCGGGGCATGTTCAAATGCCAATACGATGAGAGAACCCAGTTCGTGAGGTCAGGCCTTGTGAACCTAAGAGAAAACCAGACCTTTACGAAAGTCTGCACAGTTGGCAGCTCCGCTAAGTGGTTCCCTCAGACCTCTGAAACCCAAGATCTCAGATGAGCCACGGTGTAGTTTTGGCCTCGGATTTTGCCGACCAAAACCCCATCTGCAAAATCCACGGTCTCTCCCAGCCGATTGTCTTCCTCCAACTTGAGGAATGGGTCCACCTCCTTAGTTTTGAAGCATCGTGTCTTCTTTGCAGTCCTGCCTTCGGCTAAAGGGATCCCATGACCTTCTGAGGAGTGCTCCTGTGGTGAGGGGTTCGCCGGGGGAAAGGTAGAAGCTGAGAGGAGAGATTCCGCGAGAGGAGGTATACTAGTGAAGCTTCTCGAGGGGAGAGGGGAAGAGCACAGTGGGGGGAGCAGTTTCGAGGTAATCGGGGGGGCACGAGGGGAGCGAGGGTTTACGGAAAACCCCAGGGGAGTGTACTAACCAGGGGTCGGTGAGGAAGGGTTAGGGTTAAGGCAGTCCGTTGCAAACCCTAAGGTCGTCGGGGATGGGGGAGGTGAGAGTGACGCCCAGGCAAGAGGGTCATTCGGTAAGACAAGCTAGTAGTTTGGTGGTCCAGAAAGCGCAGGGAGCCCAGAAATAGTCTCATGCAAATCTTTGCCAAAAGATACATTCCCCAACCTAGCAGCATGCGTATTCCAGATGGAGTCCTCCACTATTTTCTCGTCCGAGTAGTCCACCATATCTAAATCCATAGTTGTCCGGGTAAAAACCAATGCCAGCTGCCTTGGTAACCACCAAAGGGAGGAGCAACAAAGCGATAGAAACCAGCAGGGGTAGCCAGAGGTCAAACAGTGAAGCAGAAAAGAAAAAACGAATGATTAGGTAAAAGGAAAACGGAGTAAAACCCCAAAACCATCCATGGTAAATCAAAAGAGGGCTGCACGTGCAGGGATGGGGACGTGTGCTTGACTGGTACGAACAACTTCTATATTCTGCATTGTCCATGAAGCAGATAGCCATGGTATCCTGCAGCCCTAGCTAGGCCCTCCATTTTCCCGGTCCGCCTCCTTTGTTTATCATATTATCTCTCGGTTTAAATTCATATGTGAAGAACATGTTGAATTATCCTTCTAGATTATGCTTATGGATTTGAAGGGATTCCTACCAAGTAATATATGAATTGCAACGAGATCATTTTCTCTGCCAGAATTACTGAATTTTATTGTACTTCCTTTATTCATGTGATATTCACCTGGGAGTGGATTTTGCTTCTACATCAGCATTCAATTCTACCAAGCAAGAATGACTTTGTGTATATTTGTTTTAGTTTCTTCTTCTCTTGAGTTACTTTTCTTAGATTTTCCTTAGGCTTTGAGGCATTTCCTTTGCCACTACATTTGTTGGTTATTCATTCTATGTCTCCTTAGCCTCTCTAATTGTGGCAAGGTGGGGCTCTATTCCCTTGTAAGGGGCTCATCCCCTTAGAGGGTTTCTAAGGAAGCAAACATATCCTGAATAGGATGAGTTGTTTCTTCATGTGTGGGTTAGCACCTCCACATTATTTTGAATCCAACATTATGGAATTAGCATGACCTACACCTTAAATGACTTAGGTTGATTGCATTATCATGGGTAGTAAGCTTGCTAGGATTTGATCCTTGGTCATCATTGCTACAAGTCCTCCACCTTGTTGTGAAATCATAGACCACATCCCAACTTTCCATATTTTGGGAACTAAATTCCTCTTACCAAGATGAGCCTAGTGTGCCTATCTCTAGCATTATAGGGGAACCATTAGCACCATTCAATTCAATCAATTTTAGTTTAGAAGCCACAACTGGGTCCATCTATCCTACCAAAGTAGCCAAGAATTTGCACATGGCCCCGAGTTCTAACTATTTTTTTGTGTATTTGTTTGCATCCATAAGCATAAGGATGTCATTGGCAGGTTTTGAACTATAGTCGGGGTATATTATGTACTTGCTTTCACAAGCCACCTTTGATGATTTCATTTTCAATATTATCATTAATTTGTATCTTTTATTCTTAACTAATAATTTGTTTGCCTTTCTTTTTATCATTCAAAATGAAGGCTTAAGTCAACTAATTGACCTCTCTACTCTTGAGAGCTTCCAAAAAGAAATTGGCAATGCAATAAGCTATAGATTGAATAGTGACCATGGGATTGACACCAAGAGTAGTAGGAAAAACACTAGCATCATCCACAAACAAGTCCTCCTCTTTCCATGTTCCCCGTCTATAATCAACAACGAAGTGGATCTGATCAATGCCCATTATACAACTACCCATTTGATGTGCAGAACACAAAGGAGTTGATAAATCTCTCAGGATCCTTGAGCTTGCATTCTTTATAAAATTATCAATCTCATGGGGACTAGATGTTTTTGGCTTCAAACACTCCCTAGAACAATGGTGGGTACCATCTTCTTCTGGTCTAGCTGCAATAACTATTCTAAACACCTTCTCTATTCCTTTACTAATATTATTTCATTATATGGATCTAGCCTATAAGTGATATGCCCAAGGAAGTATATTGTTCCTGAGCCCTTATCCTTGGCCAAATAAAATATATGAGAAATTCTATAAAACATGGGCATTCTCTCCTTCATATATAAATTAGAAGTCCATGAAATTAGAAAAAAATATAGGCCAGGATGAAATGAATGCATTTGAATTATAGTTTCATAACTAGAAGGGTAAAAAATATGAGACATTGAAGTCATTATTCCTCCCTCGTACCTCTTTCCCCGTGGCCATTTTGATTTGGGAAAATAACCCTAATCCATCCAAAGATGATGCAGATGAATATTTTTACCAATATTGGGGTTCTTAAGCCCACTTTTCTTTAACAAACTAGGGTTGTAGAGTGCTCCACATGAAACAAAATTGACTTTAGACTCCACATAAATATTCTGAGATCTATTCCTTGTCTCCAAAATAAATCCCATTTCTCTTTTCTTCCTATTACCATCCATTTTTTTTTCTCTTCTTATACTGCCCCTGTGGATTTTCATCCTAAACAAATTACAAAATTGGAAGAAAGTGCATCCACTAGCCATGTCTCATATGTAATTTGTTTCTTACCATCTTTGAATCCAAAGAAACATCATCCACAAAAATGATCAGAACCAACATTTTAAGGTATGTTATTTATAGTATACCCCAATTCCTAACAACCTTTTCTCAGAACCTTGTTCATGGAACCCTAACTACAAATTTCCTTCTCCACTCTGATTCTTCTACAGACTATATCCATGGATTTTGTGTATTTGCTAGTGGAAAATTGGGTCAATTTTAGCTTATCACTCCTCTCTCTTATGACATGCTTATGGGTGTGAATTGAAGCAAATCAATTCACACAGTACCCTCCACCCATTGTTGATCCCATTAGGAGGACAACCTCAAGGTCATTGATAGCCAAAGAACCCACTCCCTTGTACATTTGATCCAACGTTGGACCCTCCAATAGAGACAATTTATTCTTGGGAGAGTACTTTCCTTTTTCAAGAACTAAAAATCTATAGCCAGCCTTTGCAACTACCCCTGCAACTACTCCCCCTCCACTGCCTCAACAATTGAGAATTTTATGAGCTGAATATCATCACTGAAGTCTTTTTCTTCCCAAAATTCCTTTCTAACTTGAAATGAATATGCAACAGTTCAAATTATTTACTTTAAATATGATTATATCCTTAAAATTTTGAAAGGTTTACGCCATACCCAAATATCAATACTTATATTTTAAGAATTATTAATACCTGGTATATCTTAAGAATTCTTACTTATAAAAAGAGATAAAAAATATTTTAGGCGCCATCTAAACAATATAAATTTTGGATTTCAACAAAATATTTTCCCCAAATTTTCATCTTTGTTGTTTGAAATTGGTTATTGACTGCATCTATATATTTTGCACCTGAAAAACACCTGGAGAACTCATAAATGGAGATTTCACAAATCAAACATGTGATTCCAACAATGGACAAATCAAATTGAAAAATATGCCCAAACCCTTGAAATTTTATAGTTCATAAATTATAACAATCTTTTACCCTAAAAAAATTAGATAGACATAAATCCTTCAAATATTTTCTTACCTGAACATACTATAACTACAATGCATTTAATTTTATTTTCATTCTTATTCTTTTCATTGTGTTTACTTCTCATCCTCCATTTCCATAAACATTCAAGTTGTGAACTCCCTTCTATAACAATATAACGAATGTTAAGCAACATATTGATGATATTATCACCTTCAACTTCTAAATCAATTACCTTGTGTTGTAGAGGACCAGTAAAGTCTTGAGGAGCATTTTTCATGGTTTTAGTAACCTCTCGATCATGTACACAATATCCAATATCTTGTTGAGATTGCAACAAGATGATGGAGCTTAGTGAAAAGAGTCGCCTTCACTAAGTGGGCCCGCAGGCTATTTTTGGCGCAAGTCTATTTTTAGACATATGGATCATGTCTATGGATTGCAGGTCGCTGTTTATGGATGATTGGTCAAGTTGGGAAAAATAGATGGACTTCTATTTTTGATCAAAGTGTGAGTGATCACAGTGTGAGTGATCAAAGTCTATTTTTAGACTGGCTGTCAAAAATAGAAAAGTCAAATATTATTGTCTCATAATAATATTTGGACTATAAACTTGATCTTATTCTCTTGGAGCACTTCAGTTTGAGCTACAGAGGTGGCACATGCAGCTTTCAGAAGGAAATACGCTTTTCTTATGAGTCAGTTGAGTTGTTGCATGCATGACTTCAGTTAGAACTCAATCAGTTGAGTTTGGTGGAGTTGATTGTGGAGTTGATGGAGTTGTGTTCAGTTTGACTTAGTTAAACTAGTTGTAATTAGTCTAACTGCAAATAGACTAATGATGAGTTGTTAAACTAATTATTAACTCATGATGCAACTAATGAATACATCAGTTAACTCAGTTGCATGTCAGTGCATGTTCAGTTCAACAGGGACAGGTGGTAGAGAATCAGATTGCTATCAGTTGTGACTATAGTTGTGCACCAGATCTTGCACAACCAAGGGATTGAGTATGCCAATGAGTGTGCTCACGTATTTTCCCAATATTGTAGCCTTTGCTCACGTCCAATAAAGTGTGAGTGATTATTTTGAGGTGAAATACGAGTTTGGTAAGCCATTCTCATCAGTTCTTGAGCAGGTATTGAGCAGTGGAGGCAGGCAAGCAGTGGAATAGATTTGGAGATCAGATCTGAGCTGTATTGTGTGTAACAGGTGGAGCTGGTACTGGATTGCTTGTGATAAGCATTGTACTTTGTAATGTTACATGTTCTCAATCATTAATATACAGATAGTTGGGGTTTTTAGCGAGATGCTTTCCCCGGGTTACATACTGTGTTAATGTGTGAATGCTCTTGATGTTTTATTGTTATTGATGCTGCTATATTGATGATCAACGTAGAGGAGCTTATGTATTGTGTATGTATTCCGCAATAGTACATGATCAGGATAATCTCTATTGAATATGTGTTAAATTATTCAAAATTTCTACATATCTCTCCATGAAGGATTCTCATTCTTCTCATCCACCTATTACATGCATAAGACATGGATGAAGTTAACACACCCCCACACATGTAACTTGATGAGATTGGTAGAACTAGATGTTATGAGTCGCTTTATTTAGGAGAATTCATGTTCATTGTATAAACAATAAAGAAATAAAAAAAATCATATCTATACAAAGGATCACAGTAAACTCAACCTAGATAGACAGTGGTCTAGGAACATCCTAACTAATAATTAAAAAAAAATCATGTAAGAAGTCACATTGTGCAAACAAGAAGAGTTAGGATGATATGGAACCATCACTATAAGGAGGATGAATTTTAGGTTACACAAAGAAAATTTCATTTTCTAATTATGAAAATTGGGTGGAGTTAGTACCAACAATCCGCAAACCAATAATTGCAATAACTTGTGACTTACAAAAAAAAAATATTATTAATAATTCACCTCTACTGTGGAAAAGTACACAGAGAAAATGTTATCATGAGAATAATTTGATTTCTCAATGATATAGTTTATATCCCTTTACTAGTTAATCACCATTTATCCTTTTACTGTGATTTTTCATGGAATATAGAATAATTTATAGGTCTGATATTTCACTAGTTTATTTTATGTTCCTTTTCTTTCACTAGGTTTGAAGTTGAATATCCCATTGCCAACATGCCAAAGAGCTATTTTGTTGAACTAGAAAGATAACATAAACCAATATAAATTGAATTTTAATTTTCATACATAATTTATGATAGGTAGTGTTAGCCTCTTGAAATATCACCTTAAGAGAATCTCAAGGCATGAGGTTGTAATTTGTATGAGTTCAAAACTAGAAATTATGTGACTTTCTCATCAGGATATTTATGAAAATGATAAGAAGAAGGAAGATGTAATGGTTCTAAAATTTGAAATTGTTTTCAGAGTATTAGTTAGATCCTCAAGAACCATAAGCATATTTGGAACAGGGATGGTAGTTAGATCCTCAAGAACCATAAGCATATTTGGAACAGGGATGGTGGAAGGGATTCCATGGTTTCATTTTTCATGAGAACCTCACTTTGCTTCATTCCAAGAATAGGTACAAAGCATAACTTTCCATCTAATCAATGTTTTAAGGAAAGGAGAGGGAAGGAGGATATAAGTTTGTGGGAGGTATCCTTTTTGGAGAAACATACCTTTGACCATTGCCAAGTCTAATTCATTCTTCAAGTTAATGTTTGTTGTTATTGTTGTTGTTTGTCCAAAAATATAGAGCCCCTACTTATAAAGAGTTATGAGGGCTAATCCTTCCAAAGGAAAAGGTCACTATTAATATCGGATTGTTAGCCTCTTGAAATATCACCTTAAGAGAATCTCAGGGCATGAGGTTGTAATTTGTATGAGTTCAAAACTAGAAATTACGTGAATTTCTCATCATGATATTTATGAAAGCGATAAGAAGAAGGAAGATGTAATGGTTCTAAAATTTGAAATTGTTTTAAGAGTATTAATTAGATCCTCAAGAACCATAAGCATATTTGGAATATGGATAGTGGAATTGATTCCGTGGTTTCATTTTTCATGAGAACCTCACTTTGCTTCATTCGAAGAATAGTTACAAAGCATAACTTTCCATCTAATCAATGTTTTAAGGAAAGGAGAGGGAAGAAGGATATAAGTTTATGGGAGGTACCCTTTTTGGAGCAACATACCTTTGACTATTGCCAAGACTAATTCATTCTTCAAGTTAATGTTTGTTGTTATTGTTGTTGTTTGTCCAACAATATAGAACCCCTACTTATAAAGATTTATGAGGGCTAATACTTCCAAAGGAAAAGGTCACTATTAATATCGGATTGTTAGAGGCAAGAAAATAATGGGAGGCTATTGGATTCATAGTGATGTCACTACTACATATAGTGATGTCTCTATTATCAACCTTTAATCAAGAGAACATATATTTAGACCTATTGTCAAAAGGAAAAACACAAGGATTACTGACATTATCATTTGCTAATCTTTCCAAAGGAAAAGGTCACTATTAATATCGGATTGTTAGGTGCAAGAAAATCATGGGAGGCTATTGGATTCATAGTGATGTCACTACTACATATAGTGATGCATCTATTATCAACCTTTAATAAAGAGAACATATATTTAGATCTATTGTCAAAAGGACAAACACAAGGATTACTGACATTATCATTTGATTTAAAATTCATCGTCATCAAAACTATCAATGTTCCTGACATGATTATTGTTGTGTCAAAATATTTATTGATTTATTGTAACCCTCATATCAATATTTATTTGATTTTTTTTGCAAATAAAAGTTCACAACTGAATGGTGCAACTTACTAGATTTTTAGTTCAGTAATTGGAAGTACTTCTACTACCAAGACATGAAACAATATCGACCATTTGATAAGGGTATTTGTAATTTGGATTTGAGAAAATGAATATCTCACGTATTACATGAACAATCAATCCAACCTTGTACTAGTAACAAGGTTGTAGCCTTGAGATCATGTGGCAAGGGATCAACAAGAACAATTAGCTTTCACATAAATTTAGGAACAATAAACATGAAGGTAATTTCCAATCACAACTTCATGCACTCTTTGAAGGGATTTCAATTGCAGTCTTTTTGATAATATTGGTGTCAGTTTCTTTGAAAGGAAAAGAATTATGACCTTTATTGCAATTGATGCAACTAGAGACATCACTTGGGATCTTCCTTTTTTATTATTTTTGACAATAGACTTGAGCTAATATGCAACTATGCTTGTGATCTAGATCATTTACATTTAGATCAAATTGTGAGGTTCATAATGCATGTAGTGGGGTATTTTCCTTTGAATTATATATTCTCCAAAAAAATATTTTCCTCTATTTGTGGTGTTGAACATATTTGCATCTATTTTCCTTTGACAAAGCACTCCCTTGCAATTTGGTGGATGCAAAATTTGGCTACTTGTGACATTTAACAATGGTGATGTTGTCAATTTGTTTTTTGGAATCAATGAGAGTTTTCAATCTAGACATTTTGAGTGAACACTTCAACCCATCAATGAGGAGCCTAGTATTGTAGATAATGAGAAAATTGTTGTTATAAATGATGGAATGAGGAGGCAAGGATAAATTATGTTTAGAAAAAGGATGGAGGACATGTAGAAATATTTTATAAGCTAGGGTTGGAGTTAGTGTGTATCTTGTCTCTAAAGATTGAAAGTCTAATTCTAAAAGGTTGGGTAAGCTAACATGCAAGTAATATAAGAATTAATAAACAAGTTTGCAATGGATTCTAAACAGATTTGCAATAACATTAATGCTTTAATATCTTCTTTATTTTTGAGGCATTGTGAATCGTGATCGACATTGTTAACTTATAATCATATTTGCTTTAGTAAATTATGCTCCATTATGAGATGAATGTTAATATTTATCTTTCCAAATAATATCTTTTGAAACATAGCAATTTATGTTTTTTAGATGTCATTATTTATCTCAACCACTGTTGACATCTTTTTTGTTTGTAGTATCAAGGCATCACACATTGATGAACCTTGTTGATAAAGCTCGAAATTTCGATAAAGATGTCTTTGTTTCTCCTAATGCAACTTTGGTTGGAGATGCCAAAGTTGGTCATGGGTCATCGATTTGGTATGGGTGCATTCTTAGAGGTAGGTTTTTTTATCATCATAGAATGTGAGAGACTAGTTCTCCGTTTAAACTTTATACTGTCAGGAATAAAGTGTTCCTTTACAATGTTAATGTACAATTAAATGTAAGGGTTGGATTTGTATTTGAGTTTACATTTCTAGGAATCTATTTGTTGATTCCATTTGGGCATTGATGGTAAGAAGTAGGAATTGATGGTAAGAAGCATTGTATCTTCTTTCATTTTTAGAAGAGGAACTTAGTATTGATAGTAAGAAGAAGCAATTGAAGAATTCCCTCCTTATTAATATATTAATTTTAAATTTCTATCTTTTTTCTAAATGGTTGTTGGATGATTTATAATGTGATACTTCAACCATTGTAGAGGATTTTGAAGCTAAGAAAGATAATTACACGCCTAATTCAATAAAAACAAGAATGTATATTGTTGATCTGTAGGATGGTACAAGAATTAAGGTTGTGAGACCTATAGATGGACCTGCTACCAATATGCAGGAAGATTCGGTGGGTCTAAAATCTAATAAAATAAGGGATAGATTCCTTCTAGATGTGGGCCACCAAATTTATTTTTTCTTTGTTTCTTTTTCTTTATTCAATGTTCAATTTTTCCATGGGAGTCTATTATATGATTATGTTTTTCTACTTTGGGGTACTTAAAGCAACATGCAATTTTAGGAGAAAAAATAATTCTTTAGGATTAATGTCACATTTTCCACTTTCTACCTTTTTGGTAACATTAGGACTAAATCATGTATATGAGGCTTAATTAAGTTCAAGGAGTTTTATTTGAACGCACTTCACTAAGATATTATTTATAGGTTTCTTTATATAAAAGTATCATGCCCAAATTGTCCCTCATGAGTAAGACCTTTATGCGATATGGCTTTCAATTCACTTTTGTGATGTTATTTTGTTATATGATTAATTTCTGCTATTTTGTTTAACTTCTGAAAGCAACATGTAATTTTAATATAAGAATTAATTCTTTGATATTAATTTTTCATGGCTACATTTTCCCTTTTATGAACCATGGGACTCGGGTATGTGGTTGAAGAATAATGGAATATTAGCAAATTATGTTTGGTTCTATTTCACCAAGCTAATATTTTAGTTTGTTTATCATAAATTGATCATGTACAAGTTGTATCTGATGAGGAGAGCCTTTAGGTGGTCTAATGTTCAAATTAAGTACTAAGCCTACATGGTGGGAAAACTTTGGTCTGTTATGATGAACTTATTTTAGATGACTGTAATTTGCCTTGCATTTATTGTTGATATCATTAAGAAAATATTGGATAAGGAGTAATTGAAAAAATCAATAGACTAATTATTGTAATGGAATTCTCATTTTTTGTGGAAAATAATTGTTGTTTAAAAATTTTAAGATAGCAAAAGTATTCTATTGATGTGTGCAAACTTTTAATACATTGATCTAGGAATGAGAGATATTGATATGTACATAAGGCATACAATCTAATCTTGGGTGATATATTGATTTGAATTATCTAAGAAATAGGGTGCTCTCTTATAAATCCAGATAATGTAAAATAAATATTGAAGCATGTTATTTCACATGCTAATGATGGAATCAAAAGCTTGTTATAATTTAACTTGTGCAGGTTCTATCCATGAAACATCTTCAGGAGTGGATGCCTCTCAAGGAGGATCCTGGGAAATTCCCTCGAGTTCATATGTATCATCACATGATTGCCATGAAATTTGAAGGTAAGAGAAAGAAGCAAAGAGAAGCTATGAGTATTCACATATGGTATGTGGGATATCATGTTGATGCTTGGATCCATGATGGGTGAGTCTAGTACTTCGGTTAAAATTCAAAAAAATTGGAAAGTCAAAGTATTAATAATCTCGTAAGTCTTAATAGTTTGATCAGTAAGTAGCTAATGTCTACGTATAATAGAAATTTGTTGGGATAATTGTGCAATGCATTTAGTTTCGTAATCGAGTCTACATGTAAAATGAGGGAAAACATTTCTTACTCTTCTTTTATTGGGCACTCCATAGATTGACACTGATTAGAAGCCTCATCTTAATAACATTCTAATGAATTAATATTGAATGTGAGGGAAAGTGCAATTGATGCTTGTAGACACACTGCACAAATAACCAAAATGAGCATGGAAACATAGAATGGATATATTGACAAGACTTATCCATTGGTAGAGGCACCTTAAAACATTGAGAAGTCATCTTCGCTTACACCAGAAGCCACCTATAATCATAAAGTTAGTGAACTAACCTTTCCTGTGGAGAAAATTATGATCGATGGTTATTAGCAAGCAATGCAAACTAGTCAACTTAGCATGAATATAGTGGATAGGTGTGCAAAGCAAATTGAACATTCAAAACTAGAAATTCGAAAGAAAAAAAATCTTATCTTGACTTGCTACTTTTGTCAACCCAAAACCATAATTTCACTAAGTCACCCATTGTTAGTATCCTTGTTAATTCAGCAAGAAGAAAGGAATTAACTAAAGTGTCTATCCCTTAGCCCTAAATTCAGTTAATAATTCTGTCAAGCCAAGAAAACTCTGCATTGAATAGCGCATGTATTGAAAAGCTAGTTTGACTTTCTTGGCATAATTAGTAAATTTGCTAATTTCATTAAAGCCTTAAAATTTAACATGATTTCTTTATCCCAGCCTAGGATGCAAGTCATTCCTGAATCCTAATTCAATGTTCTTGGTAAAAATTAACAAAAGGTGTTTTTGTTTTTTGTTTTTTGTTTTTTGTTTTTGTTTTTGTTTTTTGTTTTTGTTTTTGTTTTTGTTTTTGTTGTTGTTTTTGTTGTTGTTGTTGTTGTTGTTGTTGTTGTTGTTGTTGTTGTTGTTGTTGTTGTTGTTGTTGTTTTTGTTTTTTGTTTTTTGTTTTTTTTTGTTTTTTAAATCAATATAAATTTCCAAAAAGTTGCAATTTCCACATGTAACCATTGCACTTTCCATGCATAAACATCACAATTTTGACACCTCAATGTCGCAATTTAAACGACATAAACATGATTCCTTCAAATGATGTGATAGTGATTTCTGTCGAAATTACGAGGCCACAACTTTTGAAGACAATTTCTGTTGAACTTATGACGATTAAGGAGATGTCGAAAATATGACTATGAAATTTTCGATATTTCACGAAATCTATTGTTCATCATTGTAGCTACAAATGATCATCATAAAAGAGACAAAAAGTCGTCGAAAATTCACTTAATATGTAGTAGTGATCAGGGGTCTAGTTGTCACCAAAGATATGCCTAGATGGTGCTTGATCCTTGCCAATATATGATTGATTATTTCCAACTTGTTATCATAATATTCCAGGTGTCCATGCATGTGGTCTATAGATTGCATCAGGTCCATCCTAGAATATTAACGATTCGATATAGTGTCCCAATAGTTACTTCATATTCCAGTACAAATTCACTATATGCATGTATGGATTAGCTCTTATTTGTGTGTACCTCATGGTAGGGAACCCTATCCAATTAGCCATCACCTCAGAATATGATAAATAATAACTTTGAGAAGAAGCTTCCCCTTTAGTCCGAGCCAACACCTCCTACACTTGATTTGGGATCTTCTCCTTGTATCTTGTTGCAAAGCCTTCTATACAATGATGTAATCAATTATTCCCTTTACACGCTCACTCCTCATAGTACGCTACTCCTCTCCTCACACGACCTCTCTATCTAAGCATGGTAGTGTAAAAAAATGTCAACTAGGCTATATTAGATAGTCTACATTGGAAATGCGGGGGCTTCCTCACTCCAAGACATTTATCCTTGGTCAAGACGGAACACAACTAAAAATTGATGCGCTAAAAAACTCTCTAAAAACCAAACCAAACTGCTACCTATCTCCACCTACTACCAATTCTTGGACTGCCACCAATATCCATCCCCTACCACTTCCAAACTAATAGAGTGGAATCCTTAGTGATATGAAGCTATAGCAACATGTCCCTTTCTCCCCACACTGGAAAATAGGGTTCAAGGATCTCTCTGAGGCTCAGATAGTTCCCCGAACTCTTATATCACCATGACTCCAAAAATTCAAACCAAATATGACTCCTTGAGAATGTAGAGAAATTGGGATAACTTGCATTAGAACACCATCATGCCAAACCACAAGAGCCCCACTAATTTCAAAGGAAGAGATGACTACATACCTTTGTACACCAGTCACCCCTCTTCAAATTAATCCAGCACTAGGGCCCTCTTAGAATACCATGCCCCTCCTTTTGTAGACTAATAGAACGAGGATAAACAAATATATAAACAAACACTAGAAATATCCATACAATAAATAACTCACTGCCCATGATTTCCTCCAAATCAAAAGAAAGGTACTAGATAGAGTGATAAATATTACATGGAAGAATAGCGAGAGAATTCCTCCTTTGTTCCCTGAGACAACCAACAAAAATGAGAACGAATTCTACCATTTTTTGAGTGTAGGCTTGGAAACCTACTTTTTCAAAACTATGAGATGGATTCTACTACTATCCACCTACCCATCTATATCGAGAGTCCCAAAAATTAAAGACTCCTTCCCAACAATTAGAAACATCTCCCATAGATTTTTCCCCCGGGGAGTGAATCCTCAAACATCTATAATTCCCTGCTTGATTACTTGCCCCCTTTCCATAAACATTCTCAGACCAGGTCATCATCGACAGGGCTCAATACATTAAACCAACATCCTCCCCAACGCTCTAGGCTATTGAGCCTCGTAGGTGCATTAAACTAGCCATGCAGGCCATTATGGCCACCTTTTCCATCACATGTGAAACATACTCTCCTATAGTCCCTCATCATCCATGCATTAGTGTATACTCAAGAGATGTTATGACACACTTTATTTTCTTACAACTGTTGGCGGTACAGTGCCACTCCCCTGGCCTATTAATCAGGTGGGGCAGTGGTGACTTGCCACCCCCTACCCTCTTCATGTTTGTCACCCCAACTACGGATTAAAAGGCCAAAAATTATATATACGTTACTTATGTAATTTTAAATTCACAAACCTATAAATATAGCATGCACCTTCACTCATGTAAGTGAAATCTACACTCTTAAATTTTTTTCATGTTATACTTTTGAATTTAAATAATACATTTTTTATTTTATAATCAAATATAAATTTTAATTTTTTTTCTTAAAAAATAAAACATTATTATTATTATTATTATTTCCCTAAAAATATATTATCCATAGATAAAAATTTGAACGTTAAAGAACAACAACTGATGAGTTGGGCCGTGATTTTCACTCGAAGCTATGACTATATTAGAAAGAGAGACCTTTCTGGTTAAGAAAATGGTACTTCGTACAATGCTCCTCTAATCATTACAAATGTCAACATATTTTCATAATCCTATATCCATATGTCCACCAGAAATCAAAACATCCCTAGAATCCATAACATAATATTGTGAATGTTAGCAAATTTGCAAAATTCCACGTCAATATTTCCATATGAAATCACATAACATCAGCCATTGAGATAGGGAAATTAAAATTAATGACTCATCAGTTCATTTACTGGAAAAAAAATGACACCTTTCTCTCTAACCAAAATGAGTATGGAGCTGATGACTTTAGCTTTAGATCGATCATCACATTGTATATCAATGTACGGATGCTACGGTTTAGAGGAAGTTGTAGAGTACTAGATGTAAGTAGCAAGAAATAAAAGGTGAAATCTCAACCAATAGTGGAATAAATAAATACAACTTCAAAAATATATTAAATGTATATACAAATTTTATGTTAACATTATATTAATTAAATCCAAGGTGTTTCTAAGGGGGTGTATTTGAGCTTTTTTCATCATATGTACATATCTAATGAAAAATTGACACCTATAGAACTGAATTGAAATAAAAAGTGACAAAACCACTAAATTTTAAATTTTCTAATAAACGTTCTAGTAGTACTATGAGCTTGTGATGCATGACACTAGGAACTAGCACTCTAAGAGGGTGCATTAATGGACGAGAAGTGGAATGGCCTTTGTGTTTGTTTCATTAAAAAACCAAGCGTTTATGTCTAAATAGAAATTTTGAGAGCTAGTGTTAGGATTTAAAGTGAGGTATTTGTTTCTAATTTTATTTATGTCCTCTCCACGACATTCCAACATCAATCATGTTAACCAATTGGGGCTCCTTCCAAAGGGATTTTAGGTGCATAACATTTCACACTTAGTGATTGACGTATATCTAAACAAAGGCAAGAATGTCCCTCGTATTGTTATCAAAGTGCAAAGATCATTGTTTTAATTTTAGGGAAATTGTGATATTACTCGGGTGGGATTGAGATTGAAAGGGGATGTGATATCTATTATTGAAGAAAAATATGTTTACTAAATTCCCAAAACCATGTCTAAAACCATGTGAAAAAACCATGCACAAAACTATGGGTCGGTTCGCCCACCATCTTTGGGTCTTCCCCTCATCCTTGTGTCTACCCAACTATTATGGGGTCCACTTGGACCCCATGGCACGTGGAAATAATATAACACACACCCAATGTTCTCCCACTTGTTGTATTATTTTCATCCAGGGGGATATAGGAGAGCTTAGTCATTGGTCCGTGGTTGCAATGCCCATCGTTTATCTACACCAAGAAAAAATCTCAGTACTCACAGACATTTTCAATGATTTGTAACATTCTTCAAAGTGTCCACCTTTACCAGCAACACCCTTTTTCCTTCAACCATATCTCTCACAAAGTGATACTGAACATCAATGTGCTTTGGCTCTGAATGATAAGCAGGGTTCTTTGCCAATAAAATTGAACTTTGGTTGTCACAACCTATCCTTATAGCTTGATGTACCAACCCCATACTTGAACATAATCTCAAAAACTATACTAATTCCTTGCTTGCATGAGTGGCAGTCATGTATTCAATGTTTGTAGTTGAAAGTGCCACTACAAACCTCTCTTTCTCATCCAATTGTATGAACTTCCAAATAAGTGAAACACATACCAACTTGTATATCTTCTCTGATCTAGATCTCCAACCTAGTATGCATCAACAAATCCATGGATGTCCAAAACTCTGTCCAATCCTGGTCTTCCTTGGTACCACAAACCATAATCACTAATACAATGCAAATACTTGAAAACCAACTTCACTACTATCCAATGCTCCTTCCTTGTTTTTAACATAAACTTTTTCAATACTCCCACTGCATGCGGAAGGTGTGGTTTGGTGCAAACCATTGCATACATCAGGCTACCAACTGCACTTGCATATGGAACATGGGACATGTCCTATTCCTCTTCTCGTGTCTTGGGACACTGTTCAGTATACAACATTACACCTACATGAATAGGAACCTTCATTGATTTACTATCCTAGATATTAAACCTCTACAATATTGTCTCGAAATACTTCCTCTAGTTTAACTAGAGCTTCCTCTTTGCCTAATCTCATTTAATTTCCATGCCCAAAATATAGTTTGCAGCACCAAGATCCTTCATGTCGAATTTGGAGGACAAATGAGTCTTCAAATCCTGGATAATTTCTTTGTCATTTCTAATCAACAACATATCATCCACATACAATACCAAATAAATAACAGGTCACCAATTAATTTAAAATACACACAATGATCTGCTTTGCTTTTGGTAAATCTAAGTCCCTGTATAAATATATCAAATTTCCGATACCACATCCTTGGTGTCTATTTTAACCCATATAGAGACTTTTTTAACCGGCATACCTATTCTTTATTACCCTTAACCACAAAGCTTTCAGGTTGCTTCATGTAGATCTCTTCTTCCATATCCCTGTAAAGAAATGTTGTCTTCACATCCATCTATTCTACATCAAAATCAAAAGAAGCAACAAAAGACAAAAGTAATCTAATAGAAGTTAACTTGGCAACAAGAGAAAAAAATATTACCAAAATCAATTCCTGACACCTGGGAATAACCTTTTTCTACCAACCGATCTTTGTATTTCTCCACCTTGGCTTCTACATTCATCTTCTTCTTAAACATCTATTTGTGGTCGATGGGTTTCCTTCCAACTAACAACTCCACCAAATCCCAAGCCTCATTTTTTTCCAAAGATTCCATTGCATCAACCATGGTCTCTTTCTAGAGTTTTCCATCATTTGAATCCACTACCTCCTAACCCGACACCACTGAATATGCTTCTTTCCTTATCCATCAATGTCATGTTCATACTTTCTACAAATCCATTTTGCTGAGGTGTGTATGGAGTAGCTTTATGTTGTGCTATACCACATTTCTTATAGAACTCTTAAAATTCCATCTTGTAAAACTCTCGACCATTATCTATTCTCAACATCTTAATCTTCTTCTCATTCTAGTTTTCCACCAAAGCCATAAATTCTTTAAACTTGTCAAAGACTTCAAATTTCTTCTTGAGGAAATATATCCATATATAAGGTCCAAACACATCACTGTGCACAAACTATAATATCCCTTTTGCCCTCTTAGCACTAGAGGGGAATCTCACCTGATTCTTCTTCCCATATACACATTATTCACAGAAATCAAAATCCATAGAGAAATTATACATACATTCTACCATACAATTACCATGCAGTATTCGAAGGCCATTCTCTCTAGTATGTCCAAGTCTTTTATGCCATAGCATGGTCTTTTCTCCAGAAACCACTAGATTTTCAGCTCCAGTTCAGGAACCACAAAACTATTACACCCATCAATAACAGTGCTACCTAGAAGCTTGTACATAGTTCCAATCTGAACTCGCTGCATTAATACTAGTTCTTTCTGAACCATCTTGCGGGTATGTTATCAAACACGAATTCTACACTTGCATCATCCATCTTGCTTAGATAAATCATATTTTTTGCCATTGTCGGAATGCAGAACACCAATAAATTTTCTAATCCTTCCACATTACAATTTCAACTTTACATTTCCACATACAATGATTTTTTCCTTCCTATTATCGCCTAGGACGGCATCACTGCCATCATATTTCTTGTACTCACAAAACCACTCCCTATGAGGAGTAAAGTGAAAGGATGCACCTAAGTCAATCAACCATGCCTCATGATCTACATGTGTACTTGTAGAAGAAGCCAAGTACACATCCCCACATTCATCTGAGGTGGTTTTGACCTCTACAGAAGAAGCGTCATCAGATCCCTTTCCTTTATAGTAACTTTAGATTTACAATCATTTTTTTAGTGCCATTCTTTTCCGCATGTCTGGCATACCTTTACAGGTTTTGTTGAAGTTTTAGATCTCCCTCTTGATTTAGATATCCCACTTGAAGACTTATTTCTATCTCTGTTTTGGGTTCGTCCTCTTACAGACAAGGCATCTCCATTCTGGCTCTTCGTATTTTTATGTCTCATCACCTCCGACAACAAGGATGGGACTATTTCGCCAAACTTCAAGGTAGCTATATAACTACCTATACCAACAACCTGACTATCCCATGAATCTAGTAGAGAACACATTAGACTAATGCACTTATCTTCATCTAAAATTTTAATATAAGCAAATAACTGACTTACACTAGTATTGAAGGCATTTAGATGCTTCGTCACTAAGTCTCCATCCTTCATCCTCAACATATATAACTTTTCTAACAAGAACAAATTGTTCACTAGAGACTTAGATTGATATAAAGTCCCTAACTTGTCCCATAAATCCTTGGTTGTAGCCTCCCCCGATACATTCAACAATAATGAATATGAGAGACACAATCATATTTTTCTCTTCGCCTTTCAATCTAACATCACCCAATCTTCTACTAAAATTCTTGTCAGTGTCATACATGTATCTACAATGATGCACTAATCTCTGTCCACTAACATATCCTCCATATTTAGCTTCCATAGCTCAAAACTTTGCCCATTGAATTTCTCGATCTCCATCTTTACACTTTTCACCCTCTTCTTTCACCGCAAGAATTGATCCCACAGATCTCCCACTATAACATGATCTACCATAAGGCCGACAAAAAAACCTCAGCAACAAAGGTGGTGAGCTTCAGTATTGCAGCAATAATGTTGCAACTCCTAGGACTCCCTACTTTACTTTTATCAATACGGTAGTTCGTAACAAACTTGGAAGTGATGGTGCTATATGCACAAGTACTAGCTCTTACTGTAGGATATCACTTGATCAGCTGGCACAAGTTCGCTACGAGCTTAAGCCAACTTCTATGAGCTCTTAGAAGAAGCTTTTAACTGTGATGGACGAAAGCTAACTCAAGAGAGGCTAGTCTACTTGTAGAAAGAAGAAGAAAGCTGAAAGGAAACACAAACCCTAGTTCTACGTACTAACCCTACTTATGCAAGAAAAGAGATGAAATATGCTGGAATGGATGCCATTGACTCTTGAAAAGGTAAAATGCATGTGTCTAAGCTACTTCTGAAGGAAAATATGGAAAAATCATCTTTTTGTATTTTTGAGTAATTTTATGCAGAATTATTATGCATGTGGTTTAGCTATTTTTAACTATGCAGGGATTTATTAGCGAAAGGAAATGGAGTGGGCATTTGCAGGAGGTTGAGAAGGTGAGAAGAGGACCTAAGGGGTCCCTAACACCCTTTTGGAGAATTCCACAGTGATTGGATCTCGAAAAACTGCTTGCATGAACTTCTATAGGAAGTCTGCAGGGGATCTACAGGAACAGGCCGAAAGTTGTTTTTAGAGGGTTGGTGGAAAAGTGGAAATGAAGGATGAATAAGGAGGTTAAGGGGTCTAGAACCTGGTAATTGAAGCTAAAGAGTGATGAGGATGGTTGGATTTGTTCAAGGATGGAGAGAGCAATGTTGCACAAAAATAAAGAAATTAGGGCAAGTTGGGAAAGTGTGGCAAATGCAGGGAATAAATCTTGAATTAGGGGCTGGAATAGGTTGTATGATGGAGGAAAGGTAGGTAGGAGTGTATTACAGGTGCTCTGCACACTATTTTCCAAAACTAATTGAACAAAGACTAAAAAACCAGAGATCTATCTATTTTGACCTAATATGACCTAAAAACCAGAAACATGATGAACAAAAGTTTATAGATAGAAAATCATGCAAGAGAGCTATGGAAACTGAGCAAGAACAGATCCAAACATGAAAACAAAACTGATATCAACTTTCTAAAATCTAACACTAGCAATTGCATTAGAAGGCAAAAATAGTGTTTTTGTGGCAACAAGTATGCCTTGGTCTTAGTTCATGGTCCCAAGGAGGGAGAAATGAGATCAAGGACTACTTGATGGCCCTTTTGTAGATATTTTATGTTACCAAACTGTAAAATCAACCTGAAGCATGAAAAAGTATCTTAATCATCAAAAACAACCTAAGTAACAAAGCAAGATTTTAACCTAAATAGTAGAAATTATTCTATGAATGCAAGAAAACACATAAAAGTACACAAATGAGGTACTGGCACTTGGGTTGGGCCCAACCCCAAGAGCTACAGCCTCCTAAGAAAGCTTAGAGCTGGTGCAAAGCGAGATTCATCTTCATTAATAAAAAATAATGATCATGTCACAAAACTGTTTACAGAAAGAGCTCGAAAGATGAGCTAAATGCAGAGGTGCACTAAAGTGCAAAAATAAATTGTTCAATAGCTAAAATACCAAGGCTTGAAGCCTTCCTACTTATGCAAATGAGGACCCCCAACAGTTCTCCTTAACTTTAGGAGCTTGGCTGCGCAAAACTACAGTTAATCAGCCACTTCACTAAACCTGCTCGGCTACCCCTTGAAATCATCTTTGGTGGGCTGTTGAACTCTGAGATGATGGTGGAGAACTCGAGGAAGGGGTCATTTAATGCAGGAGACACCCCTCCTATAAATCCTCAGCCTTGTTCCTTCATATTTGGCTTCCAATTTGCTCATAACTATCTGACCTTGGTCCAAAAGATGTCCAAAAATCTGCAATAAGCACGTATTAGACTTTGTGGTCAAGTGACTATTCTCATTCATTCAATTAACATAAATATATTCAAAAGCATGCATAAAACTATGAAGAATGGTGGATTAATCAAGAATAATAGGCAAAATGAGCACATAAAGTTACCCATTTTTGGGGCTCATCATCACCCCCTTGCTGAATGTGTTGCTCATCCTCTGAGCAACTAATCTAGTTCATCGTCTTTGATTGATTTGACTGCCTCTTTGACATCCTAGGCTTCCGAGGTGATTTCCTCTTCTCGGTCATGAAACCCTGCATTTCTCTCTACTTCCTCCCATTGCTTGTGTTCTTCTTCTTCCTTCACCCCTTTTAGTAGTCCTAAAAGTAATGGAGGACTGAACTTTAGGCCAATCCAGTTGGCCTTCAGGTTTTTCATTGACTGTTTGTAAAGGGGTACTCTAAGGGGTACTCTTGCCAAAGCGTCACTCATTTTGGTTGGGGAGTGGTATTCTCTTATTTTCATACTATGGGGCAATGTGTTCCATCTCCTTGTGCAAGCATGAATGCAATTATCACCAAACAACCTTTCCATGTCTTCAAAGTGAGCAATGGCCCAAGCTTGCCTTTCAATGTAATCTGGGAGAACTTGAGGGTTGTTGGCAAGGTGTTGATCAGCATATACTAAAGCTGAGGGATCTTCTGGTTCTGCCCTGATCATGAGTGGATCACTTAGCTCCCTGTCCATAACTTTCCGAATTTCTACTGCCCTCTTCTCATGGCTTAACCAAGAAGCCATAGCCATGAGTTGTACATCTCCCAATGCAACATTGGGGTCCCATAGATTCATGTTTGGAAGTGCCAAGTTGTGTAACTAGAATTATGCTAACTCGGCCTTATCTTCAGCTAAGTTATTGTCACACAAATACATAAACTGATTGTAATTCTGGAATGGAATGGTGCCCCTTTGGGCCAATGTGTTAATTTGAAATTGCAAACATTGGTCTTTAAGATATAATGTATAGGACTTAGCAGGTTTCCTACATTGTAAGGCTTCTACGGCCCAGCTGGCCATGCAGGCCATTTGGGTTTCTTTTTCTTGCAAATGTTGTTTTAAAACGTCTCCTTTTCTTGCAGCAGTTTTGTTAGCATCTCAACATCAGCTTGTAGCTTTTCCTCTCTCTGCTATTTCTCGGTTGTTTCCTTGTCTGCTGGAGGTCCTTCTTGCTATTGCTGCCCTCCTAAAATGGACAACATATCTTCCTTATGACCTTCCTATAGCTACAACTTCTTTTTTAGCAGCTCATTCTCCTCCTGTAGCTGGGCTCTTTTACTGCTTTCTATGTGCCTCACCATGGCCAACTCTCTTCTGAATTCTTTTAGTTGTTCTTCCAGGTGGCCTATGGCTGCAACTCCCTTGGATTTGGCAATTCTCATCCAAGTGTGAGTCCCAACCCGTTCCTGTTCCAATGTAAGGAAAAGTGGCACAAAAAACTTCTGCGGGATGATCTTCCCACTTTCTAACAAGTTGTAATATGAACCCAAACTAGGCTAAGAGCTTGGTTCAAGTAACTCCTTGGGCTTGTCTACTTCTTGTGATTGTTTCGCTACCTCCTCTTCCAATTTCTCAGTTTCTTTTAACTTGGTTAGAGTTTCCTGTAGAGACGTTTCGACCTCCTATAAAATTGCCTTTGAATCCATCAACTTAATTTTCTCTTTCCATGTGGAGGTTTTTAGGCTTCCTCTTTCATAGGTGATGGATATCTTGGAAGGAGACTCTTCCTTCTTTTTAGTGGGTGTGTCCTCAATGACAATTGGTTCCTTTGATGGTGGCTGGGGTTTTCCCACTTTGATCCTTGTGCTTCTTCTGGCTTGAAAGTACATGGAGGTTTGCCTTTTTCTTTTTCCTTTTTGTTTTGTAGGTGTGCTTAATGTAGCAAGCACAACTGTTGCTTCCCTTGCCAATGTTTCAGGGGATTTCTCTTCCTGTTGTTCTTTCCCTTTGCTTCCTGTAGAAATATCTATGCCCATTGTTTCTGCCCGTGTTACTAATATCTTAGGGTGTGTCTTTTCATTCTCTTGCTGGGTGTCAGCTTTGGCTGTGGCAGTTTTCTTTTGGCCTTTCTTGGCCTCTTTCTTTCCAATCTGTGTCCTCTTTCCCTTCCCTGTGCTTGTTGTTGTCTCCTTCTCTATCTTAGGCTCAATAGTCTTGTCAAGTTCCTCTTTTTCCTTCTGTTCTTCCTCTGTTTTTCATTCTGCTTGAATGTCTTATGCTCCCTTATCATTGTTGTTCTGAATTTCTTCATTTTTCTCTCCTTTATCACTGCTGGATGGGCTGATGTTCTCAACTGATGTCATCATCCCTGGACATATTTCTGAAGATTTCCCAAGCGATAGGGATAGTATAGGTGTGCAAAGCATCTTCCACCAACAGTTTGATGAGGCCATGGTGGGCCAACTGATCTAGGATCCCTTCATTTAGCTTTGTACCACATTCAATTAAGGACTGAAGGAGGAAATATGGGATGCTCAGTTTTCTTGTTGGAAGCAAGTCCATCCCATACCTTAATTCATGTAACAACCTGAAATGATATCCATAAATTATGCTGAGCCTCCCTTCACATGTGATATACTTCATTATTTGATAACTGACTTCACTCCAGAGAGGAGGCAAACTTGTCCTTCTAACCCCATTTTTATCTTCTACAGGATGCTCCCCAGGCAAAAAAAATGTTTTCTTAACAACTTGTCCCAATGATCTCTCCTCTTTCCTCCAAGGGAGCCCCAATGGTAGACCAATAATTCTACTGATGAGATCAGGTGTAAGTTCTAGGGTCAAACCCCTAAAACTAACTGTGGCATGTGTCTTCAAATGTGGTCTCAAGGACATCAAAAACTCTTCAGTTATCTCCTCATCATAACCCTGAATTCTGTCAAAAAAGGATATCTAGTTTTCCCTGGTGAAAAGGTCCACCACCTCAGGGTGTTTGTTCAATTTGCTAGAGTTTGAGGGTTCTTTCCTTATGAATCCTCCTGGCATGGTGTTGAGTGCTCTTTTTATGTTTTACCCAGAAAAGAAAATGCTCAGGTGGGAAGAAAACAGTCAATCACTGAAACAGAAGATAGCTGAATTTGGTTTTTTCTGAACCTACAAGAAAGAATTTCCCGAGTGCTTCTTTGCAATATCAAATGGCAATAATTCTCCTATTTTAAATTACTACCACCCTGAATTTGACTTCCTGGTTTTGAAAAGAAAGAATTTTTTCTACAGAACAGAGGATAAGGACACAGGTTCTTTTCTCAGCACGTAGATAGATATGCACCTTTGTCTTTTCACACACACAGAGGCTGGCCTTTACTATTGCATGTATTTTTCTTACAGGAGAATTTGAAAAAGGATGGGGAGATTTCAGATGCAGAGAGAAAAAGAAACTATGTAGACTCAGGGAAATATGTAGGCAGACTTTCACTTTTTCAATGCATAGGCAGACTTCCACTTTCTTTTTCAATCTACTACCGTGTTCAATTTACCACCTTACTCAAACAAATCATGAACAGATAAGTTTTCCCGAGCCTACCTCGTGTTGAGCTTGAATTTCGACAAAAATCTCGAGTTTTCTTTCTGCAAAGCTGTTCTCTGCCTTTCCTGTAGAAATCTCTCAGCTCCTGTAGAATGAAACTATGCTTCCGGTAGAGCTTGATAGGCGGGTGATTTTAAAAAATAGGCAAAAAACCGGCAGAGGACGACTGGTTAGCTGCTTTGGAAGTGGTAGATGCGTATTCTAGTCGCGAACGTCGTGAGTGCAAAATGAACAAAGGGTGGTGAAGTTTCAACTGAGCTGTCTTTTAACTGCGGGGGTGATTCATGGTGAGGGGATAAGGTGGCCGGACTAGACCGTTGATCCTACGTCACAGCCATAATGTTTCTGCATGCCGTCTGATCGCCATCACCTCCCTTTCTCCCGTTATCCGCCACCACCACTACCAGTCCCAGATATTTCTTCCCAAATGGACATTCCACATGTGCTGGCTGCGCATCTAATTGGCAGTTTTGAATTTAACGGGGCTCGTTTGGATTCCACGAGGATGTGTAACTGGCTAAGGGTGGCCAGTTGACTGGCCACCGATTCCACTCAATCTGAACCATTCCCATAGTCATGTAGCCTTGAAATATGATTTATGCAATTGAAGAATGAGTTTAGGCACTTACCTGCGTAGTCGTGGCCGTGTTATGCAGATTTCGGATTTTGGAACCCATTTCTTCATTTGCTATTGTTGCTTGCACACTGCATGCTTGGCCTTGAGCTATTGCTGATGTTCACACGTTCAAGCAGAGCTCCATGCATGTTTCATATGCCATACTTTGTTGTCCCTGCCTCTAGAGTATGTCTTTCAGAGGGATCAGCTGCTACAGGAATCCTGTAGGATGTCCTGTAGCTGCTTCTCCTCCTAGAATGCAAGCTAGAATGAGCAGGGCTACAATTGCTGACGAGGGTCTCGGCTGATAAGGAGTCTAGATGGAGGGTATCAGGTATGGTGAGTGAAAAACTGTTGCTTTGATTTGTCATTAAACAATTTCGCTGGCAGCATGAAGGAAACAAGATTTCTGTGTGTGACTATGTAGGGACATAAAAATGAGTGTAATGGAGGTGTACAGAGATGGAAAAAGGGCGACATATGGCGATGGATGGAAGCAGGGAGGTTTACAGGCCTCATAGATAGATTCCCAACCTTCGGTTCCTCTTCTGAGATCAATTTTGGCTTGTCTGTATATTCTACAGGATCCTCCTGTATAAGATACAAAATTTCTTGTAGAAGGTGAAATCTTAGCCCGAATGAGACCAAATCTTAGGAAAGAGTAATGGTCATGGAGGAATGGATTGTGAGGGATGCCTGTAGCCTAGTGCTAACCTCTGTCTTTGTTTTGTGTGATCCTCCTAAAACCTGTAATGACCTTTATGCAACCGGCAATCTAGTCAATAGAAATTAGCTTCATTTTTCTTTTCTGTTTTTTTCCTTCTGAGATGCCTCCAGGAGGTTTTCACCCTCACTATCTACCCTGGGTGCCTCCAAGAGGCTTTCACCCAAGGATCTTTTATTCCTTTTTCTTTGTGTGTTCAAAGTGTAGGTGGAGTGGAGACAAGGGCCTGCTCCACTACGAGCACTGATTTACCCAGAGTTTCAATGAACTCCTGCTTAGAAAGGGGCTTCCTGTAGATTTCCAATCGATGCCCATTGACAAGCATGGGGATGGCTTCTTCATCAATGGTCCTGATAAGGACTAAACCATTTTCATTGCATTTCTCCATTGTATATGGTCCCAACCATCTTTTCCTTAGCTTTCCTTTGAAATCCTTCAATCTTGAATCATATAACAGTGCCCAATCTCCTGGCTGAAATTGCTTTTCTTTGAGGTGCTGGTCATGCCATATCTTTTTTTGAAGTTGGACTACCTCTGAGTGGAGAAGGGCTTGCATTCTCTGTTCATCTAATCTAGTCAGTGGAAGTAATCTTTCTTGTTGTGCATGGTTGAGATCCAGGTCCAGCTGAGCTGCCAACCTCAATGTGTTATATTCAAATTCTGTGGACAACAAAGCTTTCTTCCCGTAGACTAGCTCATAGGGTGTGAAACCTGTTGTAGTTTTCCAAGTAGTGTTATAGGCCCAGGTGGCCTCAACCAAGCGATCTGCCCAATATTTTCTACTGTTGCTCACCACTTTAGTCAAAATCCCTTCCAAAGCTCTATTAGTGACTTCCACATGTCCATTTTCTTGCAGATGATAAGGGGTGGAAGTTCTATGCTTAATCTTGTGATGAGTGAGCAGGTCTTCAATCAGGTTAGAGGTAAACTAACTTCCTTGATCTGTGACTAATTATCTTGGGTAGCCAAACTTGTAGAAGATATTTTCCCTCAAAAACTCGGCTACTTTTTCTTCTGTTGATGCCTTGATTGCCTTTGTTTCTACCCACTTCGTCAGGTAGTCCGTGCACAGAATGATGTAAGACTTCTGTTTTGAAGGAGGGTTGAGAGGACCCAAAAATTCCATGCCCCACTTCTCAAATGGCTCGAAAGTCACTTGAGGTTGTAGGGGCATCTCATCCCTTGGAGTAGGTTTCCCCATCCTTTGACATTGGTCACATCAGCTGATGTATTTTCTGACATCTTGATGAAGAGTGGGCCAATAGTACCATGACTATAGAATTTTGAAGGCGGTTCTTTTTTCTGCAAAGTGGCCTTCATAGGGCTCATCATGACAGGTTAGGGGGATGTTAAAAAATTCCTCCTCCCTGACACAATGCCTCAAAATCTGAACTGGGCCAAGTTTAGAAAGATTGCCCCCAATCCAAGTGAATGGGGCACTTTTCCTCACGATCTTGCTCTTCTCTTTTGAGGATAGGTGTGGCGGAAACTGTGCTGAAACCAAGTAATTTGCTATATCAGCAAACCATGGAGAGAGTACTGAAATAACAAATAGGTGTTCATCTGGCATTTGATCATCCACCATCCCTTCTTCACCTGCAGGAAAATCTAGTCTAGACAGAAAATCAACAACAACATTTTCCTTACCTGGCTTATCAACAATGGTAAAATCAAATTGCTGCAATAAAAGTAACCATCTAATGATACGAGAATTTACACCAAGTTTATTCATCAAATACCTAATTTTAGCATGATCAGTATGCACAAATGTTTGATGGCCAATGATGAGTGTCTGAACTTGTTAAGGAATGGACTACAACCAGGAGCTCTTTCTCGGTTACAATATAGTTTAACTTTGTCTTGGATAGGTTTTTACTGATAAAATATATGGCATACAGTAGCTTCTCTTCAACTTGTCCTAAGGCTGCTCTTATGGCTTTGTTCGAGGCGTCTATGTGAATGTGGAAAGGTAGGGCCCAGTTTGGACCTCTCAAGATTGGGGCAGTTACCAGCTTACCTTTCAATGCATCCAGAGCTTTGTTTAGTCAATTTAATGTCTTAAATTGCTCTACATAAATTATCAATCCGGGTATCGTAAACTGATGAAGTGTGGTGCACTATATGTGCTTAGTTAACCTCTTTCTTACTTCGTTGTTTTATAGTTTATGTTCAACTCTTCCTAATTCTCTGCTTTCAACATATAGTACTATGTTAAGCATGATTAAGAAGTAGTCAGAAATAAGTCCAAAAAGTAATCAAGCTCTAAGGTGACAAGTAAGAAAAACCACTTTAAAGACCAGTTATAATGTTCAACTCTTCCTAACTCCCCGCTTCAACATATAGTACTATGTTAAACACGATTAAGAAGTAGTTAGAAATAAGTCTAGAAAGTAATCAAACTTTAAACTTGCAAAGAAAGAGCTTGAAAGAAATAACTTGAAATGAAACTGACAGCAAAGAACTTGAAATGACTTGAAAGTAAATGACCACATTCTAATGGCATTAGTCTCTATTCATATTGCTGCAAATAAAAGAAAATAAGAAAATCACTTTTAAAACCAAAGATAAAGATTATCTCTCTCTAACTCGCTGCTTCAAACACATGTACTGTGTAAAACACGGATAGAAAGTAGCTCAAGTTGAATTAGAAAAGTGATTAAAAATGAGAAAAATCTGCTTTAAAGACTAGTGATAACGTTTTGCTCTTTCTAACTCTCTACTTCAGCCATATGTACTATGCAAAGTATGATTAGAAAGTAGTGAAAGAATAGTCTAGAAAGCTCTTAAAACCAAAAATCTACTTTAAAGACTAGTGATAACGTTTTGCTCTTTCTAACTCTCTACTTCAGCCATATGTACTATGCAAAGTATGATTAGAAAGTAGTGAAAGAATAGTCTAAAAAGCACTCAAAGCCAACTGCAAGTTAGTGGTATTCTGATCCTTAAAAGATAACAATTTATGATAAAAGATCATTCATGTGTTAGCAGAACTTTGAGAAATAAGACTAAAAATCAGCTATAAAAACAAAGTAAAAAGGGCAGCACTATGAATAAGACAACTGCAACTATCATTAGATATTAAAGCAAATACAACACACAATCCCGGGAGAAAATAAAATGCAATAATTCAAACTGTACAAGGCAGGGGCCTCCTTCTACCTATGAAATCAAAGCAAAATTAAACACACTTGCATAAATTAAAATTGCATGAATGAAAATCTAATCTACCTTACATTCTACAAAGCAATATTTACAAAATGAAATCTAATCTACTTACATCCTAATATGCTCCATGACATCTACTTCACATCTCCTTCCATGTTGAGAACATCAAAGCTTTATTCAATTTCTTCAAAAGTGCAAAGTACAACAAAGCTCTCCAAAGCTTTCAAAAGCCATGGGACTAACAAACTAAAAGGACTAAGAAAAGACTAAAGGAAAGACTAAAGAGAGACTAAAAAGAGACTAACTAATGAAGGAGAGAGACCTCCTATTTATACAAAAAGATGAGAGCCTTCTCATTAATGATAATCCATGAATCTCTCCCTCTACCTCTAGAGTCCTAATCAAAATAGGAATTGATAAGACACATGTCTTTTAGAGTTACAATACAATTAGGAGATGTGACACATATCCTCATGATCCCATGATTCTTTCCAACCAAATTCGAATTTGGCCTTAGAGTGCCACATAAGGGTCTTCTAGAAGTCTCCTTTCAACCTACACATGTCAACAAACTCAACCCATTTGTTAGGTATAAG
Organism: Pinus tabuliformis; assembly: GCA_031772625.1. NCBI lineage: Eukaryota > Viridiplantae > Streptophyta > Pinopsida > Pinales > Pinaceae > Pinus > Pinus tabuliformis. Next base: position 698,162,332 of record CM062806.1, on the reverse strand, counting down.
CATATGCACATTATTTTCTAATGTTTAACCACAAATTCACTTAAAAGGCTTAGAAATAATAAATATTGGAAAAACATAAAGGTAGCCCAATGATAATAAAAGTGGGATGAATGTGGTGACATAGTAGTGAAATGGAGGTGAAATGGAGGTGATATAATGGACATAATAGTGAAAGTGTAATGGAAATGAATGACATTTTCAAGACTCAACATACCCCCCAACTGAAGCTATTGCATGTCCTCATGCAATATATATTACATTAACTCTTTTGATCCTTGATCTTTGGCTTAACTTTGCATGATATCATTTGATAACTTCATATTTCTGCAAAGTGTTTCACTTGAATTGCAACATGGTTGGTTCTTGTGTTACAACCATTTTTTTTTTATTGTTGCCTTCTACTTTGATCTTTGAACTTTGCATAATGATATTTTGATTATTGTTGCAAAGTATATCTTTATTGGATTGCATGATGGTTGGTTCTTGTGTTTGTATCCAATTTATCCTTTAAGCACTTTTTCAAAAGCCATTGTATGCTCATAATAGCAATGTAATAATTAATATATGTTGGAAGTATGTGAGCTCTTAAATATGTTATGGACATGGAAAGATATGAATATGAATGTATTCCCCCCCCCAACTGATGGTATTGGCAATTTTATGAAATGAGGAAGAGAAATGTTTTTCCAACAAGTATCATTCTAGCTTTTTATGGAATTCTATGGTTAAAAGTTAGAAAATGCCGTACCTTCACTTACCCTTTGGAATGGATGAGTTGTATGTGTGTGGTGGTTGAAAACTTCTGATCATTTTCTTCTTCAAGTGGCTGATCAAGAGGAGTCATGGATAGGGAGATAAGATGACTTTTTATTGCTTTTACTAAAACTTGCTGACTCTGCTCCAAAATGCTGAAAATAATAGTCTTCATGTCTTCAAAACTCATTGGCACAATTCCTACTATGTGAAAAGATGTTCTGATGTCGAACATAGTAGGAAATTGTTGGCTTAGTGGCCATTAATGGATGCCACTAGTCAACACAAGTACTCTCACCATTGATGTCAATGAGAGTCAAGATGCCCAAACACATCTTGCTAGGTACGAATGAATTTGCTGATGTCGAGTCACCTAGAAGATCTAACGAACAAGGGACATTAATGTATTCCCATTGTTTGTCAGCATGAGAACTTGCCATTAAGGCATGCAAGTCTCAAGGTGTTTTTACAAAAAACTTAGACTCAAAGGACTATGGACTCAATAATTTGCATTGAAGCAGGGCTTATTTGCGGAATGAAAATGACAAGGAATGGAAAGTGAAAATGGAAAATGGCAATGGAGAACAGAAATGACAATGGGCAATAAGCATGTGAATGAGCCTTTTGCTTTTATTGGTGGGTTATGAATGGACAAAAAGAGATGGAAAGTGTATGTGAATGAAAATGGAAAATATGGAGTGGAATGAGGTGAATGGTTTATTATGGAGTGATGGATGGATGTGATGGAGACAATAGTATCTGAAAGTTTTTTTTTTTCAAGTGTTTGAATCTGATTTTGCATCAGCATATTTCCTCTTTGTTGCTGATCATCCTCTTATGAAACAAATTGGTCTCTTAGAGAGACATCATTCCCTTGTAGTCATTTGTCCTTCCTCCTGGAACCTGCAAAAAAACTAATACTTCTTCTGCAATGGAATGTAAGATTATCAAAGGAGAGAGGTGATCAATCTCTCTAGTTATGATATTTACACACAACACTAAGAATTTGTATTAATGAAACAAGTTCTCAAAGGAAAAATCAAAAGAATTTATACCTGCTTTGGAATTAGTGCCTCAAGTTGATGTTGCTTCTTTTCAGCAATTTATTTCATTATTTGCCATTTCAAACTCTAATGATATATTTCTCATTGTATATATCTTGTTGAGATCTTTCCAATGGTACTTAAATCCTCAAAATCTGATTTTGTATGAGAAAGATAGGCTGATTTGAACAATGAGGTTTTTCTGGCTGCGGAATTGGAGAACAGCTCTGTAACTAAAAATCTTGAATAAAAAGTTAGCCATTCATCCTTCATTATCAGTCCAAAATTAATCAATACCTTCAGAAAGGTGAGAAAATAACTTGTTCATTTCATTGATTCAAAATTATTATTTTTTCTTGACATGCAGCGACTTAATGTGGCGACTCAGTGTGGCGACTTTGTGATAACACCCAATTTGACTTCTCTTTGACCGGGGTCTTTTTCAGCAAATTTGACCGAATGGATAGGACACCATCCATGTACTGACATTTCTCTAGCTACCCATGTGACCTGCTTTGCCTAATGACACCTACAAGCTAGAGTTTAATAAAACAGTTGCGGGATCACTAAATGGCTGCGGGATCGCTAAATGGCTGCGGGATTGCAGAGTGTAGAAAATACTGTTTACATATTCAAAAATCAAGCTAGGAGTTTTTAGATTGCCGGTCCCGAACTATATCAAGCAGCTTCACAATATTTGGACCTCCACAAAGGTTTTGCAATATTTTGATCTCTCTCTTGATCTTCTTCTTCTTGACAGGTTTCAAGATCTTGATAACGCATCGCTCATTGTTAATGCTATTGACACCCTTAAAAACCTCGCTGTACTTGCCCCCTTTTCGCACAACCTCATAGTCTTCCTGATCACTTTTGCAGTGCAAGTAAGGTGAATCGATCTCAAAACCCTCTGCCTTTTCTGTTTCGGTTTCTTGCTGGAGATGCGAAAATTAACCGGCAGCGATTAATGACCGAGAGTCGTGTTTGATTGAAACACGACTTTAAACAGGTGTAAAGTCGTGTAATTTATTGTTTATGCCAGCATGTAATTGATCCCCATTAGAACTCTTTCCCTCAGGCACACGGAGTTATTCAAACAACCAGTTAATAACTCAATTTTTCACGCGCGGCAGTAAAAAACGGGCTCCAAAGAACCGAACATTTCTCCCAGACCACCACGAATTTTCCCAAACGGTTTCTGGGTTATCTAATTAACCCACCTGGCAAACAAAACCCATGTTTTATTTTTTTGAAATTCGCTACCATTTGGGCAAATCGAGCGTGTAAAGTTTGACGTTTTTCTGTTGTTTGCATTTTTTCTCTGAGTTAATTTTTTTTGTTCTGCACTTTTTGCATTCGTTTTTCTTATCTGATCTATTGTTTTGCCGTATGTTTAGTAGGTGGAGCGAGGAAGTTTGAACTTACAGGGCCTTCTCTGCTGAAATATGTACTGAATATGTATAATAATACAGACGTTTTCCTGTACGCCCCCTTTGATAAGGACTCTCACAAATTCCACTTTCTCAAGAATGCAAACAGTCTCGCAGCTGTCCGCATCTTTAGCCCTCTAAGGATAGATGTGACCACTGTGCATTCAGAATCTTTGACATCAAACGGTTCTCCAAATGGATTACAGGGATTATTGCAGTACTTCAATTTGGTTGAGGATCTCAGTTGAGAAAATAAAGGATGATTTAGTAAAGCAATGGGAAGTTTCACAACCAGATGCTCAACTATCTCTTCCATATGCTCTTGCCCATCATTAGTAAGTTTAATTCTCTGCTTCTGATTGATAAGGTAGCTATCCAAAGGTGAAATCAACTCAGAAATCTGCCACTGAATGATGAATGCCTCCTACAGGAATCAACAGGTCAAAGCTTGAACAGGGAGGCATATTATTATTATTATTATTTTTATTTAAGCCACAGTGAAAACTAAGAATGGAGATAGCCATAGATTGTTTTTCTCTTTTTCTTCTTCTCTGAAATTGTAAAATTTTTATAAAAAGGATTAATGATTTTCAATTTCAGGCAGCAAGTATTTCAAGAAAAACATGTTAAAAACAAGACTTTGACTAAGGTCCTACGCTGGTTTTTCATTGATCTGAGCTGGGTGACTAGGATAGGATCCATGTCGGGACAATTCTGGAGATGCCCATGTGGTCGGTTTTTTCATTAGATGCCTGTAACTTGTTAAACCTTGAAACAACTGCGGGATTGTCAGATAGCTGCGGGATTGTCAGATAGCTGCGGGATCAGGGCAGTTTCTGCAACTAAGTTGCAAAACCTTATTTGAACAAGATACAGTGTTTTGAAGACCACTACAAAGCATAACCAGACAATTTTGGACAATTTGAACCTATCAAAGCACCTGAGTTTTATTTTTTCATTTTTTTTTTTTCATTTTTTTTTTATTGAATCAATTGAAGTGATGAAGTTTATTTTGTCTCCTATTTTTTTTTTTTTTTTTTTTTAACAATTCTTTTTCTGATCCTCCAGATCACACAGAGTGCAGGGGGAGAGCATACTCAAGAATTATTATTTTGTCTTTTTTACTTAACAATCCTTTTTCTGATCCTCTAGATCACACAAAGTGCAGGAGGAGAGCATACTCAAGGATTATTAATTTTTTTTTCCAGATGTAAGAAATAAGGTCTCCTAATTACACTTCCCCGGCAACGGCGCCAAAATGTTTAGTCAATTTAATGTCTTAAATTGCTCTACATAAATTATCAATCCGGGTATCGTAAACTGATGAAGTGTGGTGCACTATATGTGCTTAGTTAACCTCTTTCTTACTTCGTTGTTTTATAGTTTATGTTCAACTCTTCCTAATTCTCTGCTTTCAACATATAGTACTATGTTAAGCATGATTAAGAAGTAGTCAGAAATAAGTCCAAAAAGTAATCAAGCTCTAAGGTGACAAGTAAGAAAAACCACTTTAAAGACTAGTTATAATGTTCAACTCTTCCTAACTCCCTGCTTTCAACATATAGTACTATGTTAAGCATGATTAAGAAGTAGTTAGAAATAAGTCTAGAAAGTAATCAAACTTTAAACTTGCAAAGAAAGAGCTTGAAAGAAATAACTTGAAATGAAACTGACAGCAAAGAACTTGAAATGACTTGAAAGTAAATGACCACATTCTAATGGCATTAGTCTCTATTCATATTGCTGCAAATAAAAGAAAATAAGAAAATCACTTTTAAAACCAAAGATAAAGATTATCTCTCTCTAACTCGCTGCTTCAAACACATGTACTGTGTAAAACACGGATAGAAAGTAGCTCAAGTTGAATTAGAAAAGTGATTAAAAATGAGAAAAATCTGCTTTAAAGACTAGTGATAACGTTTTGCTCTTTCTAACTCTCTACTTCAGCCATATGTACTATGCAAAGTATGATTAGAAAGTAGTGAAAGAATAGTCTAGAAATCTCTTAAAACCAAAAATCTACTTTAAAGACTAGTGATAACGTTTTGCTCTTTCTAACTCTCTACTTCAGCCATATGTACTATGCAAAGTATGATTAGAAAGTAGTGAAAGAATAGTCTAAAAAGCACTCAAAGCCAACTGCAAGTTAGTGGTATTCTGATCCTTAAAAGATAACAATTTATGATAAAAGATCATTCATGTGTTAGCAGAACTTTGAGAAATAAGACTAAAAATCAGCTATAAAAACAAAGTAAAAAGGACAGCACTATGAATAAGACAACTGCAACTACCATTAGATATTAAAGCAAATACAACACACAATCCCGGGAGAAAATAAAATGCAATAATTCAAACTGTACAAGGCAGGGGCCTCCTTCTACCTATGAAATCAAAGCAAAATTAAACACACTTGCATAAATTAAAATTGCATGAATGAAAATCTAATCTACCTTACATTCTACAAAGCAATATTTACAAAATGAAATCTAATCTACTTACATCCTAATATGCTCCATGACATCTACTTCACATCTCCTTCCATGTTGAGAACATCAAAGCTTTATTCAATTTCTTCTAAAGTGCAAAGTACAACAAAGCTCTCCAAAGCTTTCAAAAGCCATGGGACTAACAAACTAAAAGGACTAAGAAAAGACTAAAGGAAAGACTAAAGAGAGACTAAAAAGAGACTAACTAATGAAGGAGAGAGACCTCCTATTTATACAAAAAGATGAGAGCCTTCTCATTAATGATAATCCATGAATCTCTCCCTCTACCTCTAGAGTCCTAATCAAAATAGGAATTGATAAGACACATGTCTTTTAGAGTTACAATACAATTAGGAGATGTGACACATATCCTCATGATCCCATGATTCTTTCCAACCAAATTCGAATTTGGCCTTAGAGTGCCACATAAGGGTCTTCTAGAAGTCTCCTTTCAACCTACACATGTCAACAAACTCAACCCATTTGTTAGGTATAAGCATATGCACATTATTTTCTAATGTTTAACCACAAATTCACTTAAAAGGCTTAGAAATAATAAATATTGGAAAAACATAAAGGTAGCCCAATAATAATAAAAGTGGGATGAATGTGGTGACATAGTAGTGAAATGGAGGTGAAATGGAGGTGATATAATGGACATAATAGTGAAAGTGTAATGGAAATGAATGACATTTTCAAGACTCAACAAGCTTCTTGACAGTTGTCAGTACATATAAACTCAACATCTTTCCCCAAAAGACCAAACAAGGCAGAGGTTAGCTTATTGAAATCTTTAATGAATCTTCTATAATATCCTGCTAAGCCTAGAAAACTCTGAACATCTCTTACCTTTTGAGGAGGTGGGACCCTTTGGATGATAACAATCTTGTTGGGATCCGCCTGTAATCCTTGCTGAGAAATTGTATGACCTAGCACGGTCCCTTCAGTCATTAGGAATTCACATTTTTCAGGACTGAGGACAGGTTCATTTCAATACACTTGGCTAAAACTTTTCCCAGGTTAGTCAATTCTTCTTGGAAGTTGGACCCATAAGGAATAAAGTCATCCATATAGATTTCCACCGAATCATGAACTAGCACAAAAAATATGCTCGGTACTGCTCTCTTGAAAGTGGTAGGAGCATTGCATAACCTAAAGGGAAGGACTCGGTAGGCAAAGGTACCCCATGGACAAGTGAAAGTGGTATTATCTTGGTCTTCCGGGCTGATTTGGATCTGATTATACCCGCTAAACCCATCTAAGAAGGAAAAGAACTTCTTCCCTGCCAGACCATCTAACACTTGATCTATGAAAGGCAAAGGGAAATGGTCATTCTTGGTAGCTTTGTTAAGTTCTCGATAATCTACACAGATTCTCCACTTCCCGTTTTTCTTGGGCACAAGCACCAAAGGATAAACCCACTTGCTGTCAGAGATGGGGTAGATGAATCCTGTATCCAGCAACTTTTGCAGTTCTTTTTTGACAATGTCCTTAAGGGCTGGATTCATCCTCCTATGAGGTTGCCTGATTGGTTTAAAATCCTCTTTAATGTAAATGTGATGGGTACAGACTGAAGGGTGGACTCCTTTCATCTCCTTATAGCTCCAAGCAAAAGCATCCAAAGGGCTGTTCAATAAGCTACACAACTCCTTCTCCTGGGAGGGAGATAGGAATGAGTTGATCTTCAAGTTTCATTTAGGGCCAAATTCCACATTATTAACTTGGAGAGAGGTCGGATCAGCCACACAGAGATCCACTGGAGCACTGGCTTGGGTGTCTTCCACCAACTCTTCTAATGGCACAACACTGGGAGGTGGATTTTGAATAAAATTTTCAATAAGGTCATCCTCAGTTTGAGGACCTCCCCTGATGGCTTCCACTGTGCACAATGGTGCAGAGTAGACTTCATCCTCGTCTTCCTCCTCCAACCAGAGAGGTAAGTCATGTTCTCGGTGAGGTTCGACATGAGGATATAGGACTAGCTGTTTGGACATAGGCCCATTCTTAATGGTCATGCTCCCAGTTCGAAAAATGATGTAAGCATTTGCAGTAGCTAACCAAGGCCTTCCCAAGATAAGGGGGTATCTAGTGAGTTTCGCCTTTGGCTGAAGGACCAAGAAGTCCTTAGGGTACTCCCAAGAATCAATGGAGACCATGACATCTTCCATAATCCCCCCGGGGGTCACGATGGAGCAATCTGCTAACTGCAGTAATGTCAAGGTCTTTCTTAGGGAACTTTGAAGGTTGAGTTTGAGCATAGTGTCCCTGGTCATTATGTTAATGGCAACCCCTATATCAATCAATGTGTGGGGGATTATGGTGCCATTGATGTGGACATCGACTACAAGACTCCCAGGGTCCAGATATTTTGGATAGATTACTTGTTCCAACATCAGGTCGGACAATTGTCTTATGACATTGATAGTTGGGGCATCTCTCTTGCACCTGCCTGGGTGCTTGAAACACTTCTCTTCGATCAATTTGTTGTATATTGGTACATCTTTTATGGCCTGGAGAAGTGGTATTATTACACATAACTGTTTAAGTTCTCCCAGAAGTTCAGTCTCTTATGGGTTTGGTTGCATGGTTCCAGTTAGTCTCTTAGGAAAGGGTGGAGTGGCTTTTGGTTCACTTTCCTATTTCTCTTCTTCATCCTCCTTAGGAGGAGGTTGGTTGTCTGGGAGGACCTTCCCAGATCGTAGGTTGATCTCCTGAATCTCCAAAACATAGGTATGGCATGTTGTCTCTCCAGTATATACCTGCTGGGCTTATCAGTTATTGGGGTTCGGGTTCAGTTGAGCAGGCATCTGGGGTTGTCTTGGAGGAGCAAGAGGTAATGGTTGTGGTTGAGCAGGTGGTGGAGGCAAAATAACGGGAGGAGTTGTACTGGGGCCTCCACCCCTGATGAGGTGCATTCCACTGAGGTTGTGGCTGAACATGAGAATGAAATGAATGAGCAGCAGGTTGAGTATGGTATTGAGATGGATATGACCAAGGAGGGGGTGCAGACCAGGAAGGATGAGCAGGGGGACCCCAAGAAGATATGTGAGTGGATTGGTTGGGGTTGTAACAAGTCTGGGATGTTCCTTGCACCCACTATTGGTAAGGTCTGGGTCCATGTGGCCTCCTTTGGTTCATGAAGTAGAGTGGTTCAGTGGCTCCTTCCGCCCTTTGGTACATAGCTTTAAATCCAGGTAAGGTTGGGCACTGGTTTGTAGGGTGGTCTGCCTCACAAACGAAACATACCTCTACGGAGTGCAATGGACACTCGTTCCTAGGATGCTTCCTTGTGCATCTAGGACAAAATATGGCCAAAGCCATCTCAGCTTCCTCTTGCTTCTGTTGGATTCGGAAGGTATCCATTTGCATGGAAATGGTATGTCTCACCTCACTTTTGAGGTTTTCCATCTGATTTGAAAACTCATGTTTGGATAAGGTGGCACTGGCTGAAATTTGACTCCCCCTACCTCTTTTCTGGGCTACCCTAGAATGGTTTCTAAACACAGTCTTTATGTCATCATAAGGTAGCTGGTAGATGTCTCCCCTAGCCAGCAAATGGAAGGTATCTAGAATGTCTTCAGGGACTCCTCGGAGCAAAACCAGCTTCAGAGATTCGAGGTCAAGTGTGAACCTAGCCTTTTATAACTGAGTTGGAACCTTTCTTCATAGCCTTCTAAAGATTCATCACTTCCCATGGTCATCTAAAAGATTTCTCCTTTTGTTTCCTTTGACCTACAGTAATCCCGGTATTTGTTGTTAAAGGCTTGCTGCAACTGAGCCCAAGTTGTGATACTGTTTCCAGGTAACCCCATGAACTAGCGTAGTGTTGCATCCTTGAGGGTAGAGGGAAAGAGTTTCAACTTTTGCTTGTCTTCTCCATAGTCATAAATTCGACAAAGGACAACAAACTCAAATAAGAAAGTGTCAGGGTCTTCAGTGGTCAATCCATGGAAATGAGGTAAGGCTGAGGGACTTATGTTTTTCATTTTTGTGTCCCCATTGGTAAAGCACCTTCTATTCTCTCCTCATTTTCTATACCATTTCTGTGTTTAGCTATGGTCTCAGGAGGAATGTTTTCTTGCTCTTCTTCTGTTATAGGATCTTCGTGTATCTCTGGAGGTTCACCTATAGGTTCTTCTGGATCACTGCCACCGAAGAAGAGAGAAGGGTGACTCAGTGATGTGGTGGGGGTGTTGGGTAGGAATTTTCCCGAATTGTCTCTGTTCCTACGAGGCATGAAATGAAATAATTTTGGTTGATTTTGTGTTTTTCTCTGCTTGTACTGCAAAACTGAAATTGATTGAACAACAAATTGCAACTAACTAAAATAAACCTTGCTGGAATGAAAATTGTAGAATTGAAATGAAAGCAGGAAATGACTAATCTATGTTGCTGAAATGAAATTGCAGAATTGAAATGTTAAGCTACGCTTGCATAATTGGAATTGCAGAATTGAAATGCTAAGCTACGCTTGCAGAATTGAAATTGCAGAAATGAAATGAAAGCAGGAAATGTCTAATCTACTTTTACGGAAATGAAATTGCAGAATGGAAATGAAACAACTACTCTACTCTTGTTGAAATAAACTACTTAGCAGAATGTTGCAGCAGAAAATAGAAGAAAAGAAAAAATCAAAATACTCTGACGCTTCCCCAGCAACGATGCCAAAAAGATGGTGAACTCCAGTGTTGCAGCAATAATGCTGCAAGTCCTGGGACTCCCTACTTTACTTTTATCAACCCGGTAGTTCGTAACAAACTTGAAAGCGACAATGCTATATGCACAAGTACTAGCTCTTATTGAAAGCTGTCACTTGATCAGCTAGCACAAGTTCACTAGGATCTTAAGCCAACTTCTATGAGCTCTTAGAAGAAGCTTTTAACTGTGATGGATGAAAGCTAACTCAAGAGAGGCTAGTCTACTTGCAGAAAGAAGAAGAAAGCTGAAAGGAAACACAAACCCTAGCAAACCCTAGTTCTACCGACTAACCCTACTTGTGCAAGAAAAGAGATGAAAGATGCTGGAATGGATGACATTGACTCTTGAAAAGGTAAAATGCATTTGTCTAAGCTACTTCTGAAGGAAAATATGGAAAAATAATCTTTTTGTATTTTTGAGTAATTTTATGCAGAATTATTATGCATGTGGTTTAACTATTTTTGACTGTGTAGGGGTTTATTGACGAAAGTAAATGGAGTAGGCATTTGCAGGAGGTTGAGAAGATGAGAAGAGGACCTGAGGGGTCCCTAGCACCCTTCTGGAGAATTCCACAGTGATCGGATTTCAAAAAACTGCTCGCGTGAACTTCTATAGGAAGTCTGCAGGGGATCTACAAGAAGTTCTACAGGAACAGGCCAAGAGGGTTGATGGTGGAAAAACGGTGGGAAAGTGGAAATGAAGGATGGATAAGGAGGTTAAGGGGTCTATAACCTAGTAAATAAATCTAAGGAGTGATGAGGATGGTTGGATTTTTTCAAGGATGGAGAGAGCAATGTTGCACAAAAATGTAGAAATTAGGGCAAGTTGGGAAAGTGTGGCAAATGAAGGGAAGAAATCTTGAATTAGGGGCTGGAACAGGTTGTATGATGGAGGAAAGGTAGATAGGAGTGTATTACAGGTGCTCTGTACACTATTTTCCAAAAGTGATTGAACAAAGACTGAAAAAACCAAAGATCTGTCTATTTTGACCTAATCTGACCTAAAAACCAGAAACATGATGAACATAAGTTTATAGAGAGAAAATCATGCAAGAGAACTATGGAAACTGAGCAAGAACGGATCCAAACATGAAAACACAACTGATATCAACTTTCTAAAATCTAACACTAACAATTGCATTGGAAGGAAAAAATAGTGTTTTTGTGGCAGTAAGTATGCCTTGGTCTCAGTTCATGGTCCCAAGGAGGGAGAAATGAGATCAAGGACTGCTTGATGGCCTTTTTGCAGATCTTTTCTGTTACCAAACTGTCAAATCAACATGAAGCACGAAAAACTATCTTAGTCATAAAAAACAACCTAAGTAACAAAGTAAGATTTTAACCTAAATAGCAGAAATTATTCTATGAATGCAAGAAAACACATAAAAGTACACAAAGGAGGTACAGGCATTTGGGTTGGGCCCAACCCCAAGAGCTACAGCCTTCTAAGATAGCTTAGAGCTAGTGCAAAGCAAGATTCATCTTCATTAATAAAAAATAATGATCAAGTCACAAAACTGTTTACAGAAAGAGCTCGAAAGATGAGCTGAATGCAGAGCTGCACTAAAGTGTGAAAATCAACTGTTCAATAGCTAAACTACCAAGGCTTGAAGCCTTCCTACTTATGCAAACTAGGACCCCCAATAGTCCTCCTTAACTTTAGGAGCTTGGCTACCCAAAACTGCAGTTAATCACACTTCACTAACCTTGCTCGGCTGCCCCTTGAAATCATCTTTGGTGGGCTGTTGAACTCTGAGCTGATGGTGGAGAACTCAAGGAAGGGGTCTTTTAGTGCACGAGACACCCCTCCTATAAATCCTCAGCCTTGTTCTTTTGTATTTGGCTGCCAATTTTCTCATAAATGCCTGACCTTGGACTAAAGATGTCCAAAAATCTGCAATAAGCACGTATTAGACTTTGTGGTCAAGTGACTATTCTCATTCATTCAATTAACATAAATATATTGAAAAGCATGCATAAAACTATGAAGAATGGTGGGTTAATAGAGAATAACAAGCAAAATGAGCCCATAAAGTTACCCATTTTTGGGGCTCATCAAAAGGTGTCCCCTTGAAGCGGAAATAAATTTGATTCCAAATGTAGGTTTTAATCTTGTACATAAATTACCTGAAAACGAACTCTTAAAATTGAAAAATATATAATGGCAAGAACAAAAAAAAAAATATACACAAAGATTTCCCCTGGATCCCAAAAATGAGAAAACCATATTGATTTTTCATTATATTAATTTCAATGTTACAATGCATATATATACATGCTAAATAATTCATAAACCCCCAATCCATTAACCCTGGATTAGAACATAACCATTCCCTTAACCGAACCTACAAAATACCATCGGAAAAAAACCATAATGCCCAAAACCATGTGCAAAAACCATGCACAAAATCATGAGTCAGTCTCCCCACCATCTTTGGGTCTTCCCCCATCCTTAGGTCTACATAAAATAATATAATATGCACCCCAACATTATAGCGAACCTTTTGCCCCTTAGAAAACCATTAAATAAGCAATTTCTGAGTGTTCTGCTTATTTCCTAATTTCGTGGTTTTTGTATTTTGTTCTTTTCCAAATTTATGTTTAGGGTTTTGTGGGGAATCTTTTTGGTATGATACCTTGTGATGGGTATGCTACTTGGAATGTCCTAATTTTGTTTTCCAATAAAATAATTATTCAAAGAAACTAGTAATAGTGTTTAGTGTAGGTTTCGAATTTTATGAGTTGATGCTTAGGCCTTAATTTCGTGTACTTGTTCTTGTTTACACTGCAATATATCACTCTTTGCATTGTTTTTGTCTCACCAAAACATGGTTAGTGTAAACTAGAGAATGGAAAAATCCATTTGAAGAAAAGCTCCAAAGAAACAACTCACAACCAAGCTAATGGTTTTCTTATGTTACCGATGTGATATTTCTCTTATTTCTCTTATATTATTTCTAACTTATTTTGAGTTGGGATGTTTTATGGTAGGTTGCACGTAAAGCAATTCCCACACTTTGAGGTGTCAAGAAGTCTCATAGATAAATCACCCCATAATAATTTTCCCTCTGGTGGGTACACTTTTAACCTCTAGTGGGTACACTTTTAAATTTGTGAAAGTTTCCTTTTAATTATATCAATATGTTTCTATTCCGTTTATGGTAATTTTTTTTTTTTTTTTTTAAGGTAAATGGAAAAAATCAAAGAGTTCAAAGTTGTTAATTGGAAAGCTCTCTTCGCTGGTGGGAGAAACTATTAGAATTTAGAGTAGCGTGTAACTTTTCTCAGTAAAGATTAAAAAACAATAATGTTTATTTTTTTAATTCCATTGCCATATATTACTTGGTATTCTGAAGATCTAATCATTTTTTTTTAAGACAACAAAAACATTCATTAAAGTATGTTATTGTGTACTTTTAAGATTTATTCATTTTCTTGTTTTTCTAAGATAGCAAAAACATTGGTTAAAGTTTATTTTTAAATTTTATTACCATGGACTATTTGTATATCGAAGAAGATAGGGTCTTAGGTGGGTTAATTTTCCATGCCTTTTCCAAAAAAAGTTCATCAATTTCCACTTTTTTTTAAAATGATTCGCCCAAATTTTATAGTATACCATTACTTTACTTTTTTAAAATGATTTGCCCAAATTTTATAGTATACCATTACTTTACCTAAAAAATCACCAAAATATTATATAGACTAATACAAAATCATTGCGAATCTAATTATTTCTACAAAAATATCACAAAAAAATTATATTTTTCATATTAGGGACTAGTAAGATTCGCTAAAATTTCTAAACTTTAAGATAAACTTCCATCCTTAAAATTTTCCTTGATCAAAGATCTAATAATTTTCCTTTATTCCTTTGTAAACAAGTTTGCAATTTCAAAGTGACACAATATTAATATTTAGGTGGTTATAGAGGTCTATCTTATAAGTATGTTTGAATATACAAAAGAAGATAACCATCATGCCCAAGGAAATTTAACTTGCAAGGTGTATCCATGAAAAAAGGCCCCAATTTGGTTTTCCAATATTGATTTGTAATAAATTATATATATATGTGTGTGTGTGGGGGGCGGGGGGGAAGAGAGATATTGCATTATAGAAGATTGAAGTTTGTAATTTTGTATAATTGAATTTTTATTTGAGTGTTATGGAGAATATATTCTTGGTTTTATTGAATATTAATTAGATTTACAAACTTGTTAATTATATTTGCTTTACTTATTTATAATTTAATTTTTATTATGTTTTAATTGGTTAGATTATGATAAAGTTCGGGATAGTAGAATGAAATATATAAGATATTGATCATGCTCTTTTCATATGCAGAGAGAACATTTTATTTGTTTTTGATTTGAATCATAGTACTTGTAATGGCTCGTGAAATCATTTTTTAATATATTGTTTAATTATTAGTTAATTGTTTAATTATTGGTTAGTAGATCTCCACTCGTATCTATGATAGACTTTTATTTTAGCAAGAGTTTAGGTAATCAGATTCTTGGCTTACTCAATTCATATCTCGTTTGTATGATTTGCATTGATTTTTATTTCATTAAGAGAGCTCAATGTTCAAATTCTTGTTTTTATATTCTCAATGGATTTGAGCTCATTAATATATAGTGTTTAATTTTGTGTGGAAGTATTTCACAAATTTTGCTTTTCCTTGAATATAGGTTATCTTTTTCTATCAAAGAGAAATGATGATAATTCTTTTTCTATCAAATAGAAATGATGATAATTCTTCAAAGAAGTGAGTTTTATTTGGTAGTGTGACATCATCTCTTAATTAAGAAGTTCAATACATTTTTCCGATTTTTCTTTCTTTGCATAAAGAAGTGAGAAGTGAGGAAAAACTAGTTTACAAATATTGAATGGAGTAAGTGAATCTATATAAGTGTTTGTGATAAATTTGTTTTATTTTGTTTTATATTTTTGTCTTTTAATTGGTCTAAAATATTATTATTATTATTAAAAGGAATATTATTAGTAAACTAACCAAAAGAAAACATTTTTTTTTGTGAAAAGATTATTCCTAACTGATCCAAAAAAAAAACAAACTCATATTTTTTTGCTAAATTGATTTTATATTTATTATTCATGAATAGTTAAAAAACATCTTTTCTATTAAGAACAAATACTTTGGTGTTTCCTTTCTCCCAACTCGGGTGTATGCTAGTTTATATCTATTATCATAAAACTATTTATTATGTTTTTAAGATATATATGATCCATTGACATGAATTAAATTATCCAAATATACATAGTATTTCAATATCAGAAATTTAACATTAAAATTATATATATTTTTTTTAATCATGCAAAATTGGCTATAAACTTATTGTATAATTTATTGTCTATATATTATTATAGTTTGAAATGTTAAAATTCCTAATTTTTATTTAAAAATAAACTGAAACTTGCTTTATTGTTTAATATATTTAGAAAATTTGAATCCTCTTCAAAAAATATTACATTACAAATAATGGGTATAAGTATTACATCACAAATAATGGGTATAAGTATGTTAATTAAGGATTTTTTAGAATGGTTCAATGAAATTTGGAGAAGCTGTAAAATTACATAAACAACATAATTCTACTAAATAACTTACTATTTTGCCCATAAAAATTAAAATGCATTTAATTTAATTAATATATATATATATATATATATAATTAATTTTATTTGATTGAGTTATATATATATATATATATATGAATATGAATACGAGATTTTGTATGAGTAATATATATTTTATAGTTAATTTAGAATTAAAATAATAATAATAATATAAAATTTATATTAACAATTTTTTTTTTAATAAAAATTAACAGTAAATTTAATATATAATTATTTAAATAACCAAAAAAAATATAGAATACCTATTAAAAAGACAAAAAGATTTGATTGATAAACTTAATGCCCGTAAATTTATAATTGATAAAATAAATTTGTACCTTGTTTTCAATGAATATAAACCATAAGTATTAAATAGATGCAACAATATGATATAAAATTTGTATATGTGAATTTTGGAAGCAACAATATTTTTGTAATAAAGCCGTGTTTTATAATTCTAGTGAATATCAATTCTTTTTATAAATAATAAATTAAATAGAATATTATCTAACTCTATTGGTTAGCTATTTTAAATTTAGGTTGTAATATTTGCAAACCATTTGCCATAGGTCACTCTTGTTATTATATTATATAACAATAAAAGTATATTAACTTACAAAATTTGTAATACCTTTTAAATATTGTGCAAGGATTTTACAAATTTTGTAATACTTTTTAAATATTGTGTAAGGATTTTACACATTTAAAATATTAGAACAATGGAAAACCAATAGGTTTCTTTAAACCACCCACTTTATCTAAATTGATTTTATTGACAAAATGTTACTTAGAGGTTTTAGATTTCACTACTAAAACAATGTTTATAACTACTCCATTGAAAGTATAATATATCATATAAAGGGCATTATAAGAAATATGAGAGAAGATATTATCTACCATAGGGTTGCTGCACATCATTATCTTTTGGTTCCAAATGTTGTTGCATATTATTATCTTTTGGTTTCCTAAAAACACTGATGAAGAAGGTTGATGAAGAAGGTTGTTGATTCATTAAAAGTTCATCGATGAAATGATTTATTAAAGGAGTCAATGTCTCATTTTATGGACTTAGATGTACATTTGAAAATTTGGATGATCTTCCTAAAGTTTTTAAGTCATTATACAAAAGATTGTTATGATACCATTAAAAAGTTTAAACAAAAGAGTTATAAAAACAAACAAGGGGGTTGTCTTATGCTTTTATTCTGGCGGTAGTCTTTTAACCACACATAGGTAGGTGTGGCATTATTACCCACTCTTTTTTCACCAATACTTATGAGTATGGAATACGCCTCTCTTCAACACTTAGTTTATTTTATTTCAATTCTACTGAGTTTTATAACGCAGCGGAAATAAACATTCGTACATTCATCACATCATCATATCATCATTCATATGCACAATGGAAATACACTTTTCTTCAATGGGATGGGCAACTCCCCAATATAGAGTCTGCCCAATTGGTAATAACAGTTCAATATTTTTACAAGTATACAATATACAATTTCCCTTTGCTTAGAAACCTAAAATTTCCCTTTAGCAAAGCTTCATAAGTCACCCCGCAACTTTCCTCAAAACAACAGCTCGGCTGCCCACTGTGTCGAGTTGCCCACCATGTCGGGTTGCCCATCGGGCTGGGTCAGGGTGCCCACCTGTCGTGTCTGTGTGCCTAACTTGCTGGGTTGGGTCACCCAACTTTTGTGTCCGCGTGCCCAGCTCATTCATCTGCCCATCGGGTCATGTGAACCTAAGTATCGTGTTCGCATGCCCAACTCACTTGTCTACCCATCGAGTCATGTGCGCCTAAGTATCGTGTCTGCATGCCCAGCTCGCCTGTCGGCCTGGCGGGTCGTGTGCGCCCACTTATTATTATCACGCCCACTCTATGCCGCAACTCTCCCGTCGAGTTGTGTGCACCCGCTTGTCCGAGTCGACGCGCTCACCTGCACCGTAACTCGTCCACCGAGTCATGTGCCCAACCACTGTGTCAACACACCCTCCCAGGACGTGTCTGTCCGTCGGGTCATGTGCGCCTGCCTGTCTGGGTCTACGCGCCCACCTGCGCGCAACTTTTCACAACAAGTCATGTGCGCTCGCCTAGGCCGTGTCAAGGCGCCCACCCTGCGATATTTTAGAAATTTCGGCTGCAGCATTTCGATCCTAAGCCTTGCCCTCTGCCCACCTGCATCTTCACCCTTCCCTTATCCTTGTCTTGCTTGCTCACCTCCCTTAGATGGATTGCTTGCTTACTTCACTTCGATTGGATTGATTACTTCTCTCCAAGTCGCTATCCTTTATGTATACGACACTCATGTGTTAGAGGGGTTCGAACCTCCTCCAAGCCGAATACTCTTTCCACCATGTCACCACTCGTTCACATCGGCCCAACCATGTGTTGGCTCGCCCACATGTTGTCCCAACCACAGGTCGGTCCAACCATATATTTTCTCCACAGTCGTCCATCCACCCAACACTTAGCCGAATTCTCCTTTTCATTTTTTCGACACTCGTGTTGACTCTTCACATTTAACCGATGTCATCCACAATCGCATAAAACTGAGCTCACCTCCTCACACTCGTCACATAAAACTGAACCGCACAACTCGTTGCATAAAACTAAGTTTGCATGACTCGTCGCATAAAACTAAGCTTGCTTTCGACTCATCTCATCACACATAACTGTGTCATCTCGTGGACCTGACATACTCCACCACTTTAAAAATGTTGTCGTCCTCGAAAAAACCATCCTAACAACCACCATCGCCAAGACCATAAATATGGGCACCCAGATGTCTCCACCTATGACCTACCTCATGCCATAGATATGCCAAACTCTGCAAGAAAATCATGTGTTGGATCCCCTCGTGTTGGTGACTAGTTGCGTAGCTAATCGAACCATACATCGCCTCCATAAGAACGCATGTCCCCTACATCATCATGACTCATCTCTGCATCTTGCTGTCAATTGTGTTCATCTCGTCCTAATTTCTACTCAAAATATAGGAGACTCACTGCCATGAGAAACTAATAATGAGCCTCATCTCCATGTCAATCTAAGAAGAGAGGGAGGAAGTGGAGGCTAAAGGCTCTCCCTCTTCCTCAACTAATAGATCAATCCACCTATTTGGATATTCCTCCTCCAATCTCTGCATGTATGCTTCCCGACTTCCCACCTGAACTTCAGGTTTAGCATCTTCATCTCTAGTATGCTCATCAAATCCAATATACTATCACTCAATGCTCTAATAACCTGTGGCTACTCCATAAGTTTTGCCTCTACAAAAGACATCCTCTTATAGAGTTCGTCATCCCGCTTGATTTCCTCCACATTTATTGTTGTCAATTTACACTCAATTGTCATAGCTCCCACGGTTGATACCCCAATAGGATCATCATCCCTCCCATCATAAATGTACAACTTCTTCATGTGTGGCACCATCATAGCTTCAAACCATTTCATAAATTCCATACCTAGTACAACTTCATAGTTTTCTATCCGCAAAATCGTGGAATCGACTTTCCCCATCCATTCACCTATGCTCACATCCACTTTGTCTGTTGTACCAATCACTGAATCAGGTGGAGAATTCACTGCTTTCAACTGTGCTTGATCTGGTATAAACTTCAACCCAATCTTCCTCGTAGTTTCTTCCCTCATGAAGTTATGAGTCACACCGTTGTCCACCATTGTGAGTACAGTGCCTTTCCCAGTCTTCATTTCCACATACTCCATCTTGTTCCTTTCAAGATCCCATCGTGAGACTGCTTCCATAGCTAGGGCAGCTCCCAGAATTTGCATCACTCCAATGGATGGTTCTTCTTTCTTCTTCTTCACGCTGGCTTGTGCTACTACTGCCACTTTCAGTCTTAAAGACAATTCTTCACGTGCATGGTTCTTCGCATATCCAACACTTCAAAGGCTTCTTCGCTTCAACTTGTCATTCAATCTCAAAGGCTATTCTTTCATAGACTTCTCTTTTAGTTTAACTAGCTTCTTATTTCTCTCTTTGGTTCCTTCGTCATAATGTTCTACCAAGCGATCAACTGCAGCAAATGCTTCTTCTAATGTCTTGATCTTCTGCCTCTTCACCTCATTACTTGCCGAAGGTTTCAATCCTATGATGAAATTGGACACCTTGTCCTTTACCCCCATATCAGGTAACTCCAAGATCACTCTCAAGAATTCTCGTTGATATGCCTATAGAATTCCTGTTTGCTTCATATACTTAATATTTTTTCTTGCATCCCAAGTCTCATATTGTGGGCTGAAATGAGTTTGTAAATCTTTCGTCATGTCATCCCAATTAGATATTTCCTCAGCATCACTATTGGAAATCTGATCCATCTTCCTTCTCCACCACATCTTAGCATCATTCATCAAGAATTGAGCATATACTTTGACTTTGGCTTCATCATCAGGTAAGCCCAAACGCTCCAAGTATTGCTCCATATCCCACAAGAAATTGCCAAGAGCTTTAGCACTCTTCATCCCATCGTAAGATTTAGGTTCCTTGACTTTCACATGGGAAACTCCTCCGATAGGTCCTTTCCCAACTACTTTCTTCAAAACAACTATCTTGTTTCGAGTATCACCAAGCTCTTTCTGCAACTTCAAGATTTTTTCCAAACCTTGGTCTTTCACAGCTCCTATGTCCTTGACTTCCTTTTTTGTTTGTGTATACATCCATTATGTATAATCATATCAGATTTTGAGGTCTTCATGTTCTTCCTTCAACTTCGTGAACTTATCTTGAAATTCAACATTTTCGACTTCTAGTGCAACCACCCTCGAAGCACATTCCTCCATCTTTTCCAATACCTTATCCATGAAAACTATTCTGACATCCCTACTAGATTCACTTGTCATAACTTGAGGTTCTTCCACTTGATCAACCATCAGCTTCACTTGTGATCTTGTAAAGACCATACACTTCTTCGACGTTTAACTTTACCCTTTACTTGTCCTTGTCAAACTTTCTTCACCAAAGCCCCGTGGAAAGTGTGATACCAAATGCTACTAAGTGTAGCGATATCTGCTTCACTTAAATGGTATATGTCTTCACTTCAGTTTCCAGTCTCCTCTGACACCACATGTCACACCCCTATCCTGGCGGTAGTCTTTCAACCACACATAGGCAGGTGCGACACCACTACCCACTTTCTTTCCACCAATACTTATGAGTACAGAATATGCCTAACTCTTCAACAATTAGTTTATTTTCCTTCAATTCAACGTAAATAAACATTCATAAATTCATCACATCATCATATCATCATTCATATGCACAACATAAATACACTTTTCTTCAATGGGAGGGGAAACTCCCCAATATAGAGTCTGCCCAATCCTTAATAACAATTCAATATTTTTACATGTATACAATATACAATTTCCCCTTGCTTGGAAACCTCAAATTTCCCTTCAGCAAAGCTTCACATGTCACCCTGCAACTTGCCTCAAAACAACAGCTCAGTTGCCCACCGTGTTGGGTTTCCCATCGGGTTAGGTCGTTTTCATGTCCCTTCTCAAACACATTAGTAAAAAGGTGTTGCTACACAATTTTTCACATTTTTAACTAAGGAAGAGGGTCCCACACTTTTGACTTAGGGACTTAGGGGCCAAATCAACTTTATTTCGCTGCTAGTGGAATGTGGGGGCCACCCACATAGGAGTTCAAATTAGTCATTCGATAGGCTTGGAAGGCCCACATGAGGCTAATGGGGTCCAAGGAGTTATAAAGAGAGATCATCTCTCATTTTGTTTTCATTCTGAATATTTGACAAATAAGCTCACTCTTGGACGCTCTACTGCTTAGCGAGTCTACTGGCTATTTAGCCACAAGTCTTCCGCAGGGAAGATTCAACCTCTACTTCGGGGGACCATCTATGCCTGCCCTAGGGAGGTTGTTCCATAGAGATTGCAGGAGTTTCCAACAATGATTCACAGCTCATCCAACCACGCAGAACAAGGGACTGCGTGCTTTCTGGGCAGCCAAAAATACGTAGAGGTTGATTTAGCCACCCAATAGGCCGAAACTCAAAAGTAAAAATAAGAGAAATTCCCTTATGGGATTTGCTGGGTTTTTTCCAATGAGTCTAAGGCTAAAAGGGTGGAATATTCTGGGTGGTTTTTGGGAACTTTCTAGCAGGCCGAATGTCAGTAGATGTAGTCAGAGAGCAGCTCCCAAGAGGCCAAAAATCCAAAGTCAAAATCAAATAAATTCCCTTCTAGATTTTTTTGGGTTTTGTCCAAGGAGTCTAAGGTTAAGAGGGTAGAATTTTCTAAGAAGTTTTTGGGCACCTTTCAGTAGGCCGAAGGTCAACAGATGTAGCTAAAGAGTAGCTCCCAAGAGGCCGAAAATCGAAAGTCAAAATCATGGAAATTCCCTTGTGGGTTTTTTCTAGGTTTTGTCCAAGGAGTCTAAGGCTAAAAGGACCAAATATTTTGGGCATTTTTTGGGCACTTTCCAATAGGCCGAAAGTCAACATATGTAGCTAGAGAGCAACTCCCAAGAGGTTGAAAATCCAAAGTCAAAATCAAAGAAATTCCCTTCTAGGTTTTTCTGGGTTTCGTCCAAGGAGTCTAAGACTAAAAGGGCATAATTTTCTAGGCAAGTTTTGGGCACTTTCCAACAAGCTGAAGTTAACAGATCAGTGGTTTACTAAGATAACACAGAGCATAGTAGAGTAGTAGCTGAGCATCCATCTTTCCAGTTATTCTACCACTTGGGTTTGGTACATCTAGTCATTGAGACAAGCCCAGGTGCACTGCTCCATTTATATATTATACTCATGCTCTCATATTTCATAATATATGGCTCAACAGTTCCAGTATTACAGTGTTTCATGGGTGTTTGCTAAATGTTTTTAATTTTCCACTATTGCACTTTTTGTTTAATTGGTTTATCACTTAATTTATTGTATAGGAACATTACATTCTCCCACTTAGTTGGGTCGCCCACTTGTCGTGTCTGCATGCCCAACTTCTATGTTTGCATGCCCAACTCGTTCGTCTACCCATTGGGTTGTGTGCACCTCAGTCTTGTGTCCACGCACCCAGCTCGCCTATCTACCTATCGGGTCATGTGCGGCCACTCCGTGTCTTTGTTCCCACTCTATACCGCAACTCAGTTGTCAGTTCGTGTGCGCCTGCTTGTCCAGGACGACACGACCACCTACACCGTAACTCGTTCACTGGGTCATCTGCCCAACCACAGTGTCAACGTGCTCACCCATAACACATTTGCCCGTTGGGTCGTGTGTGCTCACCTGCCGGGATGACACGCCCAATTCTGCACGACGGATCATGTGCACTCGCCTAGGCTATGTCAAAGCGCCCACCCTGCAATGTTTTAGAAATTCTAGCTGTGGCTGCTTCGGTCCTCAGCCTTTCCCTCTATCTGCCTGTGCCTTTGCCCTTGCCTTATCCTTGTCTTGCTTGCTCACCTCACTTAGATGGATTGCTTTCTTGCTTCAGTTGGATTGTATTAACGAATTCTCTCCAAATCACCCTCCTTTATATATATGACGCCCATGTGTTAGAGGGCCTCGATCCTTCTCCAAGTTGACCACTCTTTCCACCATGTCACCACTCTTTCATGTCAGCTCAACCATGTGTTGGCTTGCCCACATGTCGGCCCAACCACACATCGGTCCAACCATATAATTTCTCCACGGTCGCCCATCTGCCCAACACTTAGCCAAATTCTCCTTTTTAGTTTTTTGACCCTTGTGTTGACTCGTCGTCGTGTCAATGCGTCGTGTTTAACTGATGTCGCCTATCGTTGCATAAAACCGAGCTCGCCTCCACACACTCGTCGCATAAACATGAACCGCACAACTCGTCACATAAAACCAAGTTTTCACGACTCATTGCATAAAACCGAGTTTTCCTCTGACTCGTCTCGTCGCACATGACTGTGTCAGCTCATGGACCTAACAAGCTATGAGGCAGTAAGTCCTTGTCAATTTTAACCAATGTTAATAAAGTTAGTCTTGGTAATTAGTCTAGGGTAAGATCAAAAGGTGAAACAAGATGATGAATAGAAATGGAAGTACAATGATAGAAATGACATATTGTGGATCTGGTAGCTCAAGTCCACCAAGGAAACACTTGAGAGAACAAAGATAATGAAGATCGATGATAATATCATGAAAAAAAATATATCACTTGAGAATAACGATCCATGATAATATCGATAATGAGAAATAGAGATGTATCAAGTGAAAGAGTAGAGTACACAAAGTCAAAACCTTAGGTCAGGCTGATAAGATACACAATACCGAATTGAGAGAAGCAGTCTAAGAACAAGGAAATCACTTGTATACAAAGCGACTCAAGGAGAATGACAATTATGTGAGAACGAGAAAATACATATAATAAGGTTGTCGTGGAGATCTGTAATATCCACTTAGCGATCTTGCTTAAAGATAATAACAATGGATCGACTAAAAAATGAGCCAATATAATTTGGCATCACATCAACAATAAACCAATAGATCCACCCATTGAAGAGAAGAGATCTTAATATGCGGATCAAATAAACCATAATGGTAGAAGCGACTTTAGAGAGCAATGCAAATACTGACAATCTGAGCAAGGATTCCTATTTTTGGAAGTCTAGAGCGTCAGAAATGCAGTGCAATATAGAGGGTGTTGGGTAATCGAATGAGTAGATAGGACAAATATCATGTAGAATTGGGCAATGTTAGGTAACTTGATGCTAAAATACAACTAATTTTCCGATGCCATGTTGCAAAATGCAAGTAACAGGTCCTAGATCTAGTATAGTTTCTTGCAATCAACCACATGCATGTTCAATAAAGGTAGAAGATACCCTGCTTACACAAGAGCTATCCAAGAGTATACAATGATACAAATACCAATATCTTAAAATCCTCCTGAATAAAACAGTAACATGATTCAGAAAATATTAAAATAGATAAAGAACCAACATATGGCATGTATCATTAACAAGTAACCTGCATTCAATGCCTTTTTATCTCCAGTAACTGTACGTGAAATTAATTTCTAATATATATATATATATATAACATAAATAATGATGGACTAACCTATGTACATAATCTAGTGTTGATTTTTATCCTGATTTTTAAATTTGTATCGATTCCTAAATGTTCAATGCTATTGACTATGGAAAGGATCACTATTGCCCAAAATATGAAGTGTTGGCTCAGAGGTTACGAGCCTCTTCCCCACCAAATCTATTATCCTACAATGCCTTTTACAACGAATTGTTTCTATTTCTTGAGAGCATGTGGAAGACCCCACCTTATTCCATGATCATCTGTTTTAGTGGTAGCGATAAAATAGTTTTAATGATAATTAATAATTTACTAAATAAAAAAAGGTACAGTAGTCTTCTAATTAATTTTTAATTGTGATTGAAAGTGATATATGTAGTCACAGATATAAAGACCAACCTACATGGACTTACACGTTTCATTTATGAGTGTCACTTATCTCATTTTTCCTTATAGTTTTGCTCCCCTATTCAATGTGGACTTAAATAACTACACAAAAATTTGGAAAGAATGTTTTGAATAAGCCTGAGCAACCTATGGGCTATAGAGCATTCACTGTGGCAAGGGATGAGAAACAACGAGTTAGTTTTCCTAAGGTTGAAGTATAGGACATTGTGGGTGTGTGCAGGCGAGACAAGAGTCCTCCAGCGATTAAATTTGGAGCTTTTCAACAGTGTGTTGTGAAGTATGTTAATGTGTCAGATCTTAGGAGCTTATGTAAGGAACAAAGAAACCAAAATCATATCATCTTTTTGTGTATATGTTCATGCATGTATAGAAAAAATTACTACTCATTGCAGTTGGCTATTTCAATGTCATATATCAAATTTCATTTACGAAGTGTGTTTTCTTATTTATGCAATGAGGAAATTTTGAGACAAACACTGCCAGATCGCAAATATCATATCCTTTGACATGCAAGGTCAGTGAGTTCTCTTGGATGACCAGCTTCACTTGTCGCAGTTGCGAGTTTGTGTTCGCACACACACATTATGTGAACTGGTTCTTGATCCTCTCGACATTTTTTCCTGCACTCTGAGCATATTTGTCTCCAGAGTCCACATGTCTCGTTTGCTTCTATGGTGAGGCTACATGGAAACATTTCTCAAGAGCTTTAAAGGCCACAAATTGTGTTGGCTTAAGAATAGAGGAGTATTTTTGTTAGAAGTGCATGTTGAAGAGGCATTGTTATAGCTCTTTATCGACTAATTTCTTAGGAGGTAAGCTCATTTAATGATTTAGTTATGAAAATGGTGGCTTTCCCTATTTCCGACTTCACTACAAGGCCTATGTCAATAAATTCTTTTTATTGTGTTCTAATTAGCCGAATCTTACCCTATTAAGCTTAAATTGGTCTTTAAAGTCATTAGTTTGTCATCTTTTCTCCATTATATGCATCCCCTGACGGATTTTAAGATGCAATGCATGTTGAAGTGGCTCGCTTTTCAATAAATATTAACCTTTTGCGGGAATAAAATATTAAGTTTTTGATACTCTGTCACACAGTGGTTAATATTTGGATCAAGACCTATTAAGATGTGTTGAAGATAGTGAAGATTAACCTCTACAGGTATGAATACTAGATATTCATGGTATTTTGTTATAAATTTGTACAAGCACACAAACATCTACTTTAGAACATATTCATTCAAAATATTGGTTTTTTTTACTAAAATTGCTATGCATTTGATTTTTTACAGCGTAAGATGTTGAAAAAAGTAATACATGCAAAAGAGTTGATACATGTTGTTGATAAGCTACAACCTAGATAGCTATCATCTTGAATGTAAGTTTGAGGCATACCTGAGAGCTACATAATGGTTATGACATTTTCCTGAGAACTATAGAATATGGTTATAATGTTCGTGAGCTAGAGCCTACACTTGCCTCTGTCTCATTTACTAGTAGGTCTCTAAGTCTGGGCATCCCATTTATAGAGGAAAAATGCAACGAAGAGGGACAATTCCTCTCACCAATTGTGCATATAGCAATTTTATCTTTTCTAGAGTGAGCCCTTCAACATGTCATTTAATCTCAAAGGCTCTTCTTTCATAGACTTCTCTTTTGGTTTATCTGGCTTCTTCTTTCTCTCTTCGGTTCCTTCGTCATAATGTTCTACCAAGCGATCAACTGCAACAAATGCTTCTTCTAGTGTCTTGACCTTCTACCTCTTCACCTCATTGCTTGCCCAAGGTTTCAATCCTATGATGAAATTGGACACCTTGTCCTTTTCCCCTATATCAGGTAACTCCAAGATCGCACTCGAGAATTCTCGTTGATATGCCTGCATAATTCCTGTTTCCTTCATATACTTAATATTCGTTTTTGTATCTCAATTCTGATCTTGTGGGCGGAAATGAGTTTGTAAATCTTTCTTCATGTCGTCCCAATTAGAGACTTCCTCAGCATCACTATTGGAAATCTGATCCATCTTCCTTCTCCACCACATCTTAGCATCCTTTGTCAAGAATTGAGCATCTAATTTGACTTTGGCTTCATCATCAGGTTAGCCCAAATGCTCCAATTATTGCTCCATATCCCATAAGAAATTGCCAGAGCTTTAGCACTCGTCATCCCATTGTAAGATTTAGGTTCCTTGACTTTCACATGGGAAACTTCTCTGATAGGTCATTTCCCAACTGCTTTCTTCAAAACAACTATCATGTTTCGAGTATCTCCA
This sequence comes from Pinus tabuliformis, assembly GCA_031772625.1. NCBI lineage: Eukaryota > Viridiplantae > Streptophyta > Pinopsida > Pinales > Pinaceae > Pinus > Pinus tabuliformis. Next base: position 698,134,567 of record CM062806.1, on the reverse strand, counting down.
AGCTCTTTCTGCAACTTCAAGATTTCTGCCAAACCTTGATCTTTCTTAGCTCCTATGTCCTTGACTTATTTTTCTATTTGTGTATACATCCATTATGTATAATCGTATCAAATTTTGAGGTCTTCATGTTCTTCCCTCAACTTCGTGAACTTCTCTTGAAATTCAACATTTTCGGCTTCTAGTGCAACCACCCTCGAAGCACATTCCTCCATCTTTTCCAATACCTTATCCATGAAAACTGTTCCAGCATCCCTACTAGATTCAGCTGCCATAACTTGAGGTTCCTCTGCTTGATCAGCAATCAGCTTCACTTGTGATCTAGTAAACACCATACACTTCTTTGACGTTCAACTTGACCCTTTACTTGTCCTTGTCAAACTTTCTTCACCAAAGCCTCTTGGAAAGTGTGATACCAAATGCTACTAAGAGTAGTGATATCTACTTCACTTCAATGGCCTATGGTACCACCTGTCACAAAGTGCAGTGGTATATGTCTTCACTTTGGTTTCCAGTCTCCTCTGATACCACATGTCGCACCCCTATCCTGGCGGTAGTCTTTCAACTACACATAGGTAGGTGCGACCCCACTACCCAATTTCTTTTCACCAATACTTATGAGTACGGAATACGCCTAACTCTTCAACACTTAGTTTATTTTCTTTCAATTCTACTAAGTATTATAATGCAGCGGAAATAAACATTCATACATTCATCACATCATCATATCATCATTCATATGCACAACAAAAATACACTTTTCTTCAATGGGAGGGGCAACTCCCCAATATAGAGTCTGCCCAATTAGTAATAACAGTTCAATATTTTTACAAATATATAATATAAAAATTCCCTTTGATTGGAAACCTCAAATTTTCCTTCAGCAAAGCTTCACATGTCACCCTACAACTTGCCTCAAAACAATAGCTCGACTGCCCACCGTGTCGGGTTTCCCATCGGGTTGGGCCGTTGTGATGTCCTTTCTCAAACACATTAGTAATAGGGTGTTTCAACACAATTTTTCACGTTTTTAACTAAGGAAGAGGGCCCCACTCTTTCGACTTAGGGACTTAGTGGCTAAATCGACTTTATTTAGTTGTTAGTGGAATGTGGGGGCCGCCCACATAGGGGTTCGAATTATTCATTCGATAGGCTTAGAGGGAAAATCGAATGGGTGGATGGAGGGGCCCACATGAGGCTAAGGGGGCCCAAGGAGTTATAAAGAGAGATCAACTCTAATTTTGTTTTCATTATGAATAGTTAACAAATAAACTCACTCTTGTACGCTTTGCTGCTTAGCGAGTCTACCAACTGTTTAGCCACGAGTCTTCTGCAGGGAAGATTCAACCTCTACTTTGGGGGACCATCCATGCCCACCCTAGGGAGGTTATTCCATAGAGATTGCAGGAGTTTCCAACAATGATTCACAGCTTAGCCAACCACGCAGAGGAAGGGATTGCATGTTTTCTAGGCAAACAAAAATACGTAGAGGTTGATTTAGCCACTCAATAGGCCGAAACTCCAAAGTCAAAATCAGAGAAATTACCTTCTGGGTTTTTCTGGGTTTTGTCCAAGGAGTCTAAGGCTAAAAGGGTGGAATTTTCTGGGCAGTTTTTGGGCACTTTCTAGCAAGCCGAAAGTCAGTAGATGTAGTTGGAGAGCAGCTCCCAAGAGGCCGAAAATCTAAAGTCAAAATTAGAGAAATTCCCTTCTTGGGTATTTTGGGTTTTGTCCAAGGAGTCTAAGGCTAAGAGGGAAGAATTTTTTGGGCGGTTTTTGGGCACCTTCCAGTAGGCCGAAGGTCAACAGATGTCATTGGAGAGCAGCTCCCAAGAGACTGAAAATCCAAAGTCAAAATCAAAGAAATTCCCTTGTGGGTTTTTCTGGGTTTTGTCCAAGGAGTCTAAAGCTAAAAGGACAAAATTTTCTGGGTAGTTTTTGGGCACTTTACAATAGGCTGAACGTCAGCATATGTAGTTGGAGAACACCTTCCAAGAGGTCAAAAATCCAAAGTCAAAATTAGAGAAATTACCTTCTGGGTTTTTCTGGGTTTTGTCCAAGGAGTCTAAGGCTAAAAGACCAAAATTTTCTAAGTCGTTTTTGGGCACTTTCCAGCAAGCCAAAGTCAGCAGATCAATAGTTTACTAAGACAACGCAAAGCATAGTAGAGTAGCAGTTAAACATCCATCTTTCCAGCTATTCTACCACCTGGGTTTGGTCCAGCTTGTCCTTGAGACAAGCCCAGGTGCACTACTCATTTATATATTGTACTCATGCTCTCATATTTCATAATATATGGCTCAACAGTTCTAGTATTACAGTGTTTCATGGGTGTTTGCTAAATGTTTTTAATTTTCCACTGTTGCATTGTTTGTTTAATTGGTTTATCACTTAAATTCTTATATAGGAACATTATAGTTGCCCACCTGTCATGTCTGCGTGCCCAAATTGCTGGGTTGGATCGCCCAACTTCCGTGTCTGCATGCCCAACTTGTTCATCTACCCATTGGGTTGTGTGCACCTAAGTCTTGTGTCTGTGCACCTAGGTAACCTTTCTACCTATCGGGTCATGTGTGCCCACTCCGTGTCTTTGTTCCCATTCTATGCCGCAACTTGTTTGTCGGTTCGTGTGCGCTCGCCTGTTCGTGTTGACATGCCCACATGCACCGTAACTCGTCTGTTGGGTCGTGCACCCAACCACCGTGTCAACATGCTTGCCTAGAACACATTTGTCCATTGGGTCATCTACACTACACTGTTCGGGTCGAAGCACCCAACTCTGCACGACGGGTCGTGTGCACTCGCCTAGGATGTGTCAAAGCACCCAACTTGCGATATTTTAGAAATTCTAGCTGCGGTTACTTTAGTCCTCGGCCTTGCCCTCTGTTCGCCTGTGCCTTCACCCTTGCCTTATCCTTGTCTTGCTTTCTTGCCTCACTTAGATGGATTGCTTTTTTGCTTCAGTTGGATTGTATTAATGCCTTCTTTCCAAATCACCCTCCTTTATATATATGGTGCCCATATGTTAGAGGGGCTTGACCCTCCTCCAAGCCAAACACTCTTTCCACCATGTCACCACTCATTCACTTCAGCCAAACCATGTGTTGCCTCGCCCACATGTCGGCCCAACCACACATCAGTCCAACCATATAATTTCACTATGGTCGCCCATCTGCCCAACACTTAGCTGAATTCTCCTTTTTAGTTTTTTGACCCTTGTGTTGACTCGTCGTCGTGTCAACTCGTCGCATTTAACTGATGTTGCCTATTGTTGCGTAAAACCAACCTTACCTCTACACACTCATCGCATAAAAATGAACCGCACAATTCGTCGCATAAAAACGAGTTTTCACGACTTATCACATAAAACCAAGTTTGCCTCTGAATCGTCTCATCACACATAACCGTGTTAGCTCGTGGACCTGACAGGATGTGGGGCAGTAAGTCCTTGTCAATGTTAACCAATGTTAATAAAGTTAGTCTTGGTAATTAGTTTAGGGTAAGAGTAAAAGGTGAAACAAGATGATGAATAGAAATGGAAGTACAATGACGGAAATGACATATTGTGGATCTGGTAGTGCAAGTCCACCAAGGCAACACTTGAGAGAACAAAGATAATGAATATCGATGATAATTTCATGAAAACAAATATATCACTTAATAATAATGATCCATGATAGTATTGATAATGAGAAATAGAGATGTATTGACTGAAAGAGTAGAGTACACAAAGTCAAAACCCTAGGTCGGGCTGATAAGATACACAATATCGAGTTGAGAGAAGTAGTCTAAGAACAAGGAAATCACTTGTATACAAAGTGACTCAAGGAGAATGAAGATGTAGGAAGAACAATCATGTGAGAACCAGAAAATACATATAATAAGGTCGTCATGGAGAGCTGTAATATCCACTAAGCGATTTTGCTTAAAGAGAATAATACTAAAAAATGAGCCAATATACTTTGGCATCACATCAAAAATAAACCAATAGATCTACCCACTGAAGAGAAGAGATCTTAATATGCGGATCAAATAAACCATAAAAGCGACTTTAAAGAGCAACGCAAATACTGACAATCTGAGAAAGGATTCCTATTTTTGGAAGTCTAGAGCGTCAAAAATGCAGTGGAATACAGAGTGTGTTGGGTAATTGAATGACTAGATGGGACAAATATCATGCAGAACTGGGCAATGTTAGGTAACTTCATGCTAAAATACAACTAATGCTTCGATGCCATGTTACAAAATGCAAGTAACAGGTCCTAGATCTAGTATAGTTTCTTGCAATCAACCACATGCATGTTCAACAAAGGCAGAAGATACCCTACATACAAAAGAGCTATCCATGAGTATACAATGATACACAATCCAAATATCTTCAAATCCTCCTAAACAAAACAGTAACATGATTAAGAAAATATTAAAATAGATAAAGAACCAACATATGGCATGTATCATTAACAAGTAACCTGCATTTGATGCCTTTTTATCTCTAGTAACTGTACGTGAAATTAATATATATATATATATATATATATATATATATAAGGCTAAGGGGATTGACCTATGTACATAATCTAGTGTTGATTTTATCTTTATTTTGAAATTTTAACCGATTCCTTAATGTTCAATGCTATCGACTATGGAAAGGATCATTGTTGCCCAAAATGTGAAGTATTGGCTCAGAGGTTATGAGCTTCTTCCCCACCAGAGTTATTATCTTGCAATGCCGTTTACGAGGAATTATTTCTATTTCCTGAGAGCATGTGGAAGGCCCCACCTTATTCGATGATCATCTAGTTTAATGGTGGAGAGAAAATAGTTTTAATTATAATTAATAATTTCCTAAATAAAAAAAGGTACAACAGTCTTCTAATTAATTTTTAATTGTGATTGAAAGTGATATACGTAGTCACAAAGATAAACACCAACCTGCATGGACTTACACATTTCATTTATGAGTGTCACTTATCTCATTTTTCCTTATAGTTTTTCTCCTCTATTCAATGTGGACTTAAATAACTACAAAAACATTTGGAAAGAATGTTTTGAATAAGCCTGAAAAACCTATGGGCTATGGAGCGTTCACTGTGGCAAGGGATGAGAAACAACAAGATAGTTTTCCTAAGGTTGAAATATAGGACATTGTGGTTGTGTGCAGGCTAGACAAGAGTCCTCTAGCAATTAAATTTGGAGCTTTCCAACAGTGCGTTGTGAAGCATGTTAATGTGTCAGATCTTAGGAGCTTATGTAATAAAAAAAAACCAAAATCATATCATCTTTTTGTGTATATGTTTGTTAAGAAACCAGCTCAAGAAAAGATAGAAAAGATAGATCAACGCCTTAGAATTCAGCCTCTTCGAGGGGGCAACCTCCTTTACATTGCATAAATGAACAATTCTTGGATGATTCAAATGAAAAAACCTCCTTTCTATATATAGGAGTCTAAGGAGTCACAATATAATCCAGCCGACCTAACAATAATAATATAAAGCCACAAAAATAATAATAGAGGGATTCTATGGGGCACAGTAGTAACAATATGGGGGTAATAGGGGCACAACAATATTAATAAGGGGTATAACTACAATAGTAATGGGGTAATCACTAGTATTATAGGGACCCAACATGCCCCTCCCCTTCAAAAAAGTGTTGTCCTCAACGCTTGAGTAGTTCTGGATACTTCTGCATAAAATTCTCATCCTCCCATGTGGAATCTTCAGTGGATAAGTTCTTCCACTTGATAAGATACTCTGAAATTGAACGATTTCGTAGTTGTCGAGTTCTTGTTTCTGTGACTGCTTCCGGTTCCACTATAATTTTTCCTTCCTCGTCAAGTTCTGGCAATATTGTTTGAACTGGGAGCTTGTCACCTATAACCTTCTTTAAACATGAAACATGGAATACTGGGTGCAATCGAGAAGCTGTAGGAAGCTCCAATTTGTATGCCATAGTACCAATCTTTTGCAACACCTTGTATGGACCATAATACTTTGGTGATAATTTATTATCCTTCTTAGCTTGCTTGAGGGACATTTTCTTATATGGTTGTAGCCATAGGAATACCCAATCACCTACATCAAAACTTCTTTCACTGCGATGTTGATCTGCCTGTTGTTTCATTCTATTCTGTGCCAACACGAGGTTATCCTTTAAGAGTTGGAGGACTTGTTGTTGATGTTCGATGTGATGTTCCACTGCCTGAACCTTAGAATTTTCTCTTAAATATGATGTGATGGATGGTGGTTGATACCCATAAAGTGCCATAAATGGGGTCATTTTTGTTGTTGTATGGAAGGAAGTGTTATACCACCATTCAGCCAGAGGCAACCATTTAACCCATTGTGTATGTTTATCAGATACAAAGCAACAAAGATATCCTTCCAAACATTTGTTTACTATCTCAGTTTTCCCATCAGATTGAGGATGATAAGATGAGCTATGAGCTAACTGAGTACCAAGATAAGAAAATAATTCTGTCCAGAAATTTCCAGTGAAAATGGGATCTCTGTCACTTACAATAATCTTCGGGTTTCCATGTAGCTTTTGAATTGTTTCCATAAATGCAGTAGAAACTGTACTGGCTTTAAATGGATGTGATAATGCACAAAAATGTGCATACTTGGTAAGTCTGTCAACTACCACCATGATGACACTCTTTCCCTCAGACTTGGGTAAACCTGTGATAAAATCCATTGAAACCTCCTCCCAAAGTTGGCTTGGAATGGATAAAGGTTGTAATAGACCTGGTGTCTTAATTGTTTCAACTTTATTTTGTTGGCAAACCAAACATTCCGCCACAAACTTTTGAATATCTGATTTGAGGCCATCCCAAAAAAGTTCCTTCTTAACCCTGTGGTAAGTTTTTAAAAATCCTGAGTGCCCTCCTAAAGGAGAAGTGTGCAATTCCATAAGAATCTTTTGTTTTAGCTGGGAATTCTTACAAAGGTATAAGCGATCTTTGTACCATAACGAATCATTTTGCCAGCTAAATGTATCAGACGTACTAGAATCTTGTTGTAACTTTTGAATAAGTGCCCACACTTCTTCGTCATTCTTCCATTCCTCCCTTGCTTCGTTTATCCAATCTGGTTGGATAATAGAAATGGCGCACAACAATGCTTCCACATCCTCATCCTTTCTTGAGAGTGCATCTGCCACCACATTTTGCTTCCATTTTTTGTAGATGATTTCAAAGTCATAACCCAACATCTTTGTGACCCAATTTTTTTGCTCTTCAGAGGATAATCTTTGTTCTAAAAAGTATTTAAGGCTATCATGATCCGTTTTTACCTTGAAGTGTCTTCCCATTAGGTAGGGTCGCCATTTCCTAAGTGCATGGAGTATTTCCAACATTTCCTTCTCATAAATAGCTTTGCTTAAAAGCTTTCCCTTGATTGGATGACTTTCAAAAGCAATGGGTCTTTCATCTTGCATTATAACAGCACCAATTCCATTTCCTGAAGCATCACATTCCACAATAAAGGTTTTCGTGAAGTCCGGTGTAGCTAAGACCGGTGCTTGGCACATTGCCTCTTTAAGATGTTCAAAGGCCTTTGTTGCTTCCAGAGTCCATGAAAATGCATCTTTCTTCAATAATGTTGTTAGAGGTGCTGCTATTCTCCCATAATTCTTAACAAACTTGCGATAATACCCTGTCAACCCGAGAAATCCTCGCAGATGCTTTATGGATGTGGGGATTTTCCATTCCTTAATGGCTTTAATTTTGCTAGGGTCTACCTTAACTCCTTCATGAGATACAATATGACCCAAATATTCCACTTCCTGGACTCCAAAAAAACATTTGGATCTTTTTGCATATAATTGTTTCTCTTTCAATAGTTGTAGCACCCTATCAACATGTTCAACATGATCCTTCCAAGACTTGCTATAGATTAGTATATCATCAAAAAATACTAACACAAATTTTCTAAGGAATGGTTTGAAAATTGAATTCATCAAACCTTGAAGTGTTGAAGGTGCAATGGTAAGGCCAAAAGGCATGACCAAAAATTCGTAATGACCCTCATGAGTTCTAAATGCTGTTTCAGAATGTCTTCAATCTTCATTCTGATTTGATGATACCCTGAATGAAGATCCAACTTGGTGAAGTAAATTGATCCATGCAATTCATCCAGTAATTCATCAATGATAGGAATGGGGAACTTATCTTTAATAGTGAGCTTGTTGAGCTCCCTATAATCCGGACACATGCACCATGATCCATCCTTCTTGTGCACCAATACTACTAGAGCAGAGAAAGAACTTTGACTCGGTTGAATTATACCAGCCTCGAGCATTTCTGCAACCATACGTTCAATTTCACTCTTTTGGACATAGGGATATCTGTATGGCCTGATGTTTGGAGGAACACTTCCTGGAATCAAATGAATAGCATGATCATGATCACGCACATGTGGGAGACCTTTGGGAGTCTCAAATACCTTGGAATGATTGTCGAGGACTTTTTGGAGATGTGGAGAAATAGATGATTCCGATGTGGAAACATCTAGCGAGCATAATTGTGCAATTACACCTCTTTGCTCCTTTTTAAGAAGCTTTGTCATACCATTAGAGCTGATTATCTTTCCTGGTTTCCCTGCAATACCCCTTAATTCAACTTCCTTTCCTTCCACAGAAAATTTCATGAAAAGTTCTTGAAAATTAAAGGCTATTGTACCTAGGGATTGTAGCCATTGGACTCCTAGTACAACATCAGCACCTCCCATTGGAATAGAAAGCATTGGGCTAGTCAATACATATTCTCCCATGGATAGCTTGATATTATGGCACTTTCCAGAGCAATTTATTGTTCCTCCATTTGCAATCATCACTTGACACTCTGGTGCTGGATATAGGAAGCAATTCAATTCTTTTGCTACCTTACAATGAATAAAATTGTGGGTGCTTCCTGAATCAATCAAAACTATTACCTTTTTCTTCTTGATTTGTCCTTCTATCTTGATGGTTTGAGGAGTGGTAATTCCCGCCAATGCATTACAAGATATGGTCGGATTTATTTGTTCTTCATCTAAGCTTTGTTCCTAGAGTATATCCTCTTCTTTTGAGCTTTGTTGTTCCTTTTCTTCTTCTTCTTCACAATCTATGTAGAATAATTTCTTCTCAGCACACTTATGACCTTTAGTGTATTTGCTATCATAACTGTAACAAAGCCCTTTTTCTCTTTTTTCTTCCAATTGTTGTGGTGTCAACCTTATAGGTTGTGGAGGACTAGGGGCAACAACACTTCCGTCTTTATAGTTGTGAGTGGTATGCTTCCTGGTTGCCATAATTTTGCTTTCCATTTTTCTTGCTAACCTGAATGCCTTCTCTAATGAATCAGGTTCCCAAAGGCGAACATCATGTTGGATATTATCCTTTAAAGACCCTATGAACACATCAATCCTATGCTCCTCTGGAATATCTTTTACCCTTATGTTCAATTTTTGGAACTCCTCTATGTGCTCCATTATTGAACCCTTTTGTTTGAGAGTTATCAATTGGCTAAAAAAAGTGTTGCTTTTTGTATCCTCATAATGTGCTACCAATTCTTCCGTAAAAATTGCCCAAGTGATAAATTGTTTACGAGAGCAAAGCCATTGATACCATACAAACTAATTTGGTTCCAAATATAAAGTTGCCATGCGTACCTTTTGTGTGTTTTGCACATTATTGAGATCGAAGAATTGCTCCATCTGTAATATCCATGTGGCAGGATCCTTGCCATCAAACTTCCTCATATCGATTTTTGGAATATGGTGAGTCTTCGATCCAACATTAGCATCTATGGAAACATGATTAGTATTTTTTTTATTCTCACCATGTGTTTCCTTTAGTACCCTTTCACCCTTAGTGCCCATTTCTTGTAGCAACTTATTCACATTTATCTTCAATTCGTCCATGTCTATCTTCAAATCTATCTTCAAATCATCCATCTTAGCTTCCACGTCAGCCATCTTAGCATCTACGCCTTTCTTTAAATAGTCCATCTTAGCTTCTACTCCTTTCTTTAAACCATCCATCTTATATTCTGCTCGTTTTTGTGTAAGGGACAGTTGTTGCACTTGGTCTTGTTATTTTGATATATCATGTTGCATTTCCTCCTCTTCTTCATGAGTCATGCTAGAGCTTTCAGGTTCCTTACTAGGTGTTTGCTTTTTCTTTCAGGGCATCAGTTACCGATAATAATTCTCTACTATGCCCTTTGAATTCCTTCAAAATAAATTTTCAAACCAAGCTTAAGCAAAAATTTAAGAAAATCTACACACCTTTTTTCACTTTGTAGGAGCTCGATATTGCCTCTGATATATCTCTTTACCTTCCAATCCTCTAGTTCTGACCTCGTGAGCTGCAATAGCCCTCTATGTTCTCTTTCTAATTCCACAAGTCTGACCCAAATTGGATTCTCCAATGAAGAGTTATGCGAAATCTCCCACAGTGACTTGATTATAGACTAGTTCAGTAGAGTGAACTTGTACGACGTGCCACGAGTCACTGTTTCGACCTTTAGATCTGAAAAAGGCATACAAGAAACTGCAGTCCATCCTCTTTCTGTACCTTCTTACGAAATTTCAATCTGATCCCCAGAGAGAAAGTTATGACGATTTTCCCCAGGTCACCTGTTTGGAATGTAATTTAGGAGTCTGCAAAAATACCAACTTCCTCAGATCATAACTCTGAAAATATAGCGCGAAAAGATCTGAAATTCGGACCCAAGGTTTAGTGCGGTATCTTCTAAAAGGCGTTTTTTTTTCTACTACTGAAACATCACAGAAAAAAAGTTATATCGAAAATGCCACAATGACCTGTTTGGATCAGCGAAACCCTAGAATCCAAAGCTCTGATACCAAATGTTAAGAAACCAACTCAAGAAAAGATAGAAAAGATAGATCAACGCCTTAGAATTCAGCCTCTTCGAGGGGGCAACCTACTTTAAATTACATAAATGAACAATTCTTGGATGATTCAAATGACAAAACCTCCTTTCTATATATAGGAGTCTAAGGAGTCACAATATAATCCAGCCGACCTAACAATAATAATATAAAGCCACAAAAATAATAATAGAGGGATTCTATGGGGCACAATAGTAACAATATGGGGGTAATAGGGGCACAACAATATTAATAAGGGGTATAACTACAATAGTAATGGGGTAATCACTAGTATTATAGGGACCCAACAATGTTCATGCATGTATAGAAAAACTTACTACTCATTGCAGTTGGCTATTTCAATGTCATATCTCAAATTTCATTTACGAAGTGTGTTTTGTTATTTATGCAATGAGAAAATTTTGAGTCAAACACTATGAGATCACAAATATCATATCCTTTGACACGCAAGGTCAGTGAGCTCTCTTGGATGACCAGCGTCACTTGTTGTAGTTGTGGGTTTGTGTTCACATGCACACATTCTGTGAAAGAGTTTTTGATCCTCTGGACATTTTTTCCCGCACTCTAAGCATATTTCTCTCCACGTGTCCCATTCGCTTCTATGGTGAGACTACATGGAAACGTTTCTCAAGAGCTTTAAAGGCCACAAATTGTGTTGGCTTAAGAATATATGAGTATTTTTGTTAGATGCGCATGTTGAAGAGGCATTGTTATAGTTCTTGATGAACTAATTTCTTAGGAGGTAAGCTCATTTCATTTTTTCACTAGTCGATCAAGAGCTATAACAATGCCTACCTCTCATGGAAATGGTCATATGTGAATGACTTATTTAACGCATTTGAATCCCAAAATGGTATCTAATATAATGCACTGCGTAAACCCCCTAATACTTAAAAAACAAAATTCACCAACCCTCAAATTTATCCCCACAAAGACTATGTTCACAAAATTACAAAAGGACCAAGTATAGGATCCAACATTTAATTTCTTTAAATTCACCACTAAAGATATATATATATATATATATATATATATATATTTTTTTTTTTTCTAAGTGATGAGAATGTTTGGAGGATCAGTAACTTCAATTGATCAATTACCGCTGTTACATTAGATACAACTCGTTATAAATGCCACTAATAGGTCAATTACAACATGTCTCCATAGAATTGAACCCATATAGCTAGGTGAATTTTTTTTCACCAAACCACTCAAGGTAAGAGATTTTGACACCCTTGCGAATTTATTCCATAAATCACAATTTTCCTAATTTCGCCATGAAAATACTTCGTTATATCAGTTGCAAGCATATTTACGAAAATGCATAGTTGAATGATTTCATCCCCTAAATATTACTTATGTGATGCGTAGATGAACTCTCCCATGTTAGATGAAGGTATTGGCTCGATGCATGTGATTTGACATAATTGTGGGATAACATGCATATTGGAATTTTATAATAAATTCCATAATTAATTAATGGGGAAGGTGGCTTAAAGCTAGAATTTGTTTAATCATCCCTAAACCACAAAATTAAGGTATTGGAAACCAAGTCTGTCCCTAATTTTCATGAAATATTTTTTGATCAAGCCTACTTGCAATGTTAGCTAGTGTGTCTACCTTCTTGTTCATTACACTTATCATGTGGAAGGATTATATCTTATCAAACCTTTCAACTTATCTTCCAATCCTGTAAACAAATTGTGGTAGAGAATTTTGGTTTTTCCCTATACCTTTACAAATATATTGATTATCTATTCTAAATCTCTAATGTTGATTGAACTCCTATGTTTGCTTTCATCGATAAAGCTGAAACCCTAGAACAATTCTAGTGCTTTAGCTTGATTGTTAAAAGCCTTCCCCAAACTCTATGCATAAGCATTTTCGTACTTTCCTTCAGGGTCAAATATGATTCCTCATTCTTTCCACCCATCTAAAGTATAATTTTTTAACCTTTTAACATGAAATAATTAATATATGGCACAAAATTAAATGATTAAAACATTTACACTTTACGAAATTGATCTCTCTTAATATTTGATAGATTTAGATTTAAATGACACTTAATATATTAAAATATCTCCAAAGATAAATAATAAACTCTAAAAGAAATTGAATGACTAAAATTAGATAATTATTTTTTTTAGTTTGAGATGAACTACGGAATATTAAAAAGAAATGAAGGAATAGCATGTACAATTAAAAAAAAATATATGATTAGCACAAAAAAATCAATATGAATGAAGATTATAATAAGTAATTAAAAATATAAAATGGAAAATTTTGAATAAATTGTAAATTTATTTGAGAAAAAGAGGTATTAACAGAAAAAGAAAAAGAAAATTTAAAATGATAAAAAACAAAGGAAAAAGTAAAATAAAAGACTAAAACAAAACAACACTAAGATGCTTAAATAATTGATCAAGAAGTGGAAATACAAAGGATAGGGGACATTTAAAGTCAATAGTTCAAGCGAGCCACGAATGCTATTATACCTAGCAAGATCTGGTTAATATGAACGCAATAGCATAAGCCATAATGCATTCCTCATCATATATAAAATATAACTAAATAAATAACACAATGAAGATAATTGTTCTTCAACAAAAATTAGCTAGAACATTAATTAAGTATGATATACATATATATACAAAGTCATGGCCCCTAAAACTATGTAACATGCTAGAATTAATCATTTATTAACACAATTAATTGACAATAATATTCATATCAGGTGAGAACACACAGTGGAAACAATACATGTGTAAACCAGACCCTCGTTAGGGTTTAGAGCTAAATATCACATATAATTAACGCATGGAACATAAATCACAATAGATATCCATTTTAGGGTTTACTATCATTAACACATAAATGTACATAAAAATATCAAGAGACAAAGAAAACTTATATATATCAAAAGTGTCAATTGGCAGTCGAATCTCAATGTTCCAGTAGACCATGTATTTCATGAGATTAATAATATAATATACTGTGTGATGTGGGTAGGGCCAGAACTAAGAGTCCAGTTATGTGTATTATGTATATAACTAATTAAAACATATAATTAATTAATATATAAAACAAATTATATATATCTATATATATATATATGGAAAATTGGGTGCTTTTGTTTGGAAAGAGGTTAGCATGTTGGCCGCGTGGAAAAAGTGGCCAGAAATCTAGTTGTCTCCAATAAGTTATTAGGGAAAACCTGAGTAGAGGAGAAAATCATGAGAAACAAGAGTTTAGAGGCAAAGATACAATTAGTAATAGACTTGTGAAAGAAAATAGTTACATGTCACTTATGGAAAGACATAAATGTAATTTTTTAGTTATGGGGAAATGGAAAAAAACTAGTTAAAGTTCAAAGGACCTGTTATCATTGCGACAACACCCTAAAAAAATTTCTACATTTGAATTTTGGAGTCTACCATCACTGTCATATCGAGAGTCACTTTGATCACCAAATGTTGTTTCTATGTGTTTCAATTGTCTTTGGATGGTCTCAAGTGTCTTCACATTGATCAGAACATCGTTTAGTGCATTTTGAGGTCATAACATCTTTCTTGTCAGAAAAATGATACTTTTGGGTCATAGTCACACGCACTACACTCATTGCACTTGGGGAATGTGTACAAAGTGGTGTTTCCATGAATATTTACCATTGTTCAGGCTTATATAAGTTTTATTGATGAGTTAGTGTGTGTTGCACTTGGTTCTATGTCTAAACTCATCATATTCAACCCTCGCCCCATATCTCAAACTTAGACAAATTTTCAGTTAAAAGTAAGCTCATTAAGGAAAAGAGCACATGAGCACACTTTGAAGCCTTGATGTGGAATCCTTCGTTGTTCAGAAGTGTTTCATGCGACCTCCAAGGGCACAATGCACACTCCTTAACCTTCTTCACCCTTCCTAACTCTGAACTGCGCCCTTCAAAAAGACCGAGTATTCCTTGAGCACACTCCTTCAACTCGAAGAAGTGTGCCCTCCTTGAGCACATAGGCACACTGTAAAGGCCTTTAGCTTCACCCTTCAGCCTTCCCTGATGAGCTATGCACCGTCATCGACTCTTTTGAGAGCATAAGCGCACTCTGAAGGCACAAAGCACCAACCTTCAACCTTTAGGAGTGTGCCTTGTGCCTTCCTAGTCCTCTTGAGCTCATGAGAGAACCCAAAAGGCATGAAGCCTTCCTCCTTCAGCTTTGAAGAGTGTTCCCTGTGCACTCCATCACTCCCTTGATCACCCAAGACACTTGGGAAGCCTAAATCTTTCTCTTTCGTCCTTTGGACTCACGCGATTCCCCTTCCCTTGGTTTTCTTCTTCCTTTGAGTGCATGATCACATATCGAATATTTGAAGCCTCTCCTCTTCATCCCTTTAGCATTTCAAAGTGAACCTATGCCCCTTAAAGTCCCTTTTTTCTTTCTTGAGAGCATCGGAAAGGCCTGGACAAGAAATATGCTTGCCAAACATGGTAGACTAGGAGATTTTCAAGCTGATGATTTCTCATCATGAGTGATTTGCATATTCAGGTATTTCAAAAACATGTGGCAAACACATATGAGGAATATCAGGCAAGGATAACAAACAAAGGGAGCTTGGGAAAAAATAAGAACACGCTTGAATCTGTATGATAAAAGTAACCCCGGAGACTTCATTAAATAAAAGATCCTTTGGAGGGTAAGGACATCAACGATCGAAGATGCTCAAAAAACAAAGATACAACTAGAAGCCATGTCACCACTGAAGAAAGTCCATGTCATTGGTCACTATTAGTCCCAGTCATCAAAGATAGTGACATGTCAAGTCTCATCACATGATGATGTGGAAGTCATGATGTATTATTGTAATCATTCTAAAGACAAATAAGTGGAAGTCCAAGAGTCATGTATGAACTAAAGAGTCATGGAAGTCAAAAATACATGTAGAATCCAAACGTTTGTAGAAGTCCAAAAGTCACAAGAAGTTAGAAAGTCAAGAGTCACGAGGATGTGAATGGCCATTCCTCAAGCTATAAATAGATCCTAATTTCTCATGTAAAGTAATTTTAACCTTGGCTTCTCCCACAAGGAATTATAGAAAATGTTGTTGTTCTGTATTTTTGTGGTTGAGGGAGTAAACAAATAGGACAACATCAAAACCGCTTTGGAAGTTGGGATATATCCCTGCCAGCTTCTGAGTGGGATCTCTCTGTAAAATTTAGCTATGTTTTATATGAATTTTAGGCTAGTTATGACTGTATTGATTCTTTTGATTTGATTGTTTGGTTGATTTTAATTGTTATAATTCCATTGGGCTATGGAGTCTAAAGATTAACTAGATCTACATCAAATTTTAGAGGAGTTTCACAGGGAAAGCTAGGTTTCACTAATTGGATCTTTCAGAATTTAGATGGATTGTGAAATAGCAGAAATGTAAGATTCAGTAGAAATTAAGGAGCAATGAAGAATTCCTTAATTTTACTTCAGAAGAAAACATGTAAATTACTAACAACTAGAATAGGGTGCTCTAAATAACATATCCTATTCATCATAGTTTCTGTTAAGTAATTGATATTTTCATAAATTACAGAGAAAGAAAACAATGATCAAACACATAAACTAAAGAAAAACATCACCATTTGGTACACCACATGAATCCCATGAAAATTTCCTTGTATTATTGATGCGTCCAACAACCGGGAAATTATAATATGCAGAGGAAAATTATCTTCAAAAATCAACCCTTAATACTTCAAACAATGAATTATTTATACAAATAATTACAAAAGCGTTGTCTCAACCGGCAGTGTATTATTAGCCTAATTCTAAACAATAAAATTTATCTTTGGTAGAAAAAATAGGCCACGTAGATAGCATCATGAAGAGGTGCCTCTTTTTTGGTGGATTCAGTTGATGAATCAGCCTCAAAACTATGTTGAATTGAAGTGCTAGATGTTGTGTTGGCTATTGTTTTTACTGCCTCAAAATTATATTTTAATCTAGTAAATCACATAGTTCTTCCCACCTTTTTTCATCTGGTATGGTTAATTTAATTACCCTTCGGTAAATCTCATCAACCTCAGTACATTTGGCAAATGTTGGCTTTCCTATAAAAACATTTTTTACTTCATTCTGGATATAGAAGTCATTTTCCATAGTTTCTAAAAATGCTCTTGCTGTCATACTGCCTTTTATACCACTGAACTTGACACTGCTTCTGGCCACTTCCTTCATCTTCATAACATAATATTCTTGAGTGATTAATTTATCATTAATTACATATATGTTGGGCATCCCTTTCTGGATTAATGCTTCAATTCTGTTGTTAAACCTGTTCACTCCCAGCTCTAGTGTTTCACACCTTTCTTCCAATTGATCAATGAGGTTTATTTTAGTCAAAACTTTCTTGACTTCCAAAATAGTGGCAGTCCTGTCACTAATTCCTAATTCTTCAAGTTCATACTTAGTCTTCAAATTCAGGAATCTGATGATATTGGAGGCTTCTGTGGGCATATCTCCCAACTTTTCCCTTACCTGAACAATGGTTTTTGTGGCCTTTTCTATCAATTCTTTCTGTTCAAAAATGATTTGGATACATGGCCAAATCTCATTCATAGAGTCTAGAATACCCATCCAAATGGTTTCCTTGGCTTGGGCCAAGGTTTGACCAATTGATGTATCCTTCTCCACCTTCTGTAATTTCTCCAACAACCTCTATGATTTTTGTACTTTAGCCATATGAGAGGCTTCAATTTTGGCTTTCTATTCTTGCAGAGCTTTGAGCCGCCCCTGCAATGTCTTGATCTCTTTTGACTGGATTGACGTGTTCTCCAGTGTTTTTGTCACTTTCTCAACACTAGTATTTTGAGTGGAAGAATAAGTTCCAGTTGTTTTTCCTGTTGATGGAAGCTGAGAGATGGGTATGGAATCCAAGGGGACAATGGCCATCTTCTAACTTTGTTCTTTCTCTTTTATAATATTTTCCATTTACGCTACCATTTTTCTGATATGTATATTTTTCTCTATGATTAGATTCATCATGTCAGCCTTCTGTGCCTCATTTTATTCAATATATTTGGTTAAGGGATCCTCTATGGCTGGCGGCTTCAACTGCTTTCACAATGCTGCAATGTCCATATTTTTCTTCTTAATTATATCCTCTAAAATATTTACATATTTATGATCATATCCTATCTTGACTACCAAATCTTCCAAAGATTTGATCTTATTATCCTTTGCTAAGGAGGATACCTTTTCCATTTTCGACTGGGACTGAATGCTGGCATATGAAACCTGCAACTTAGACAATGACATGGCAGTATTAGTTAATGTAGAAGAAATCATTTCACTAGTCTGCTTATGCATCTCCATTTGATCGATGGGATGAATATCTTTGGTGTTGAACTAAAAGGTAGTACTTTTGTAATCTGCTGATGTTTTTGGATATGGAGTTTGGGCCTCAACAAAGGCCATTTGCATCTTTACCTGCTTTGTATCAAAAACTGATAGTATTTTTCTTTGTGAGATTGAAGTTTGCTTCCAAAACTGATTATAGTTACTATTCTTAAGAATCTCATTCTTAAGTTTAATCTCTCGATACCTATCAAAAACAATCTTTTCCTTCTCCCCTTGGACATTCTGTGAATCTAGCTCTCTTTCCTTCTGACCTTGTGATGTTGACGTTCCAATAGGAGATGTAACAAATTTGTTGCTTGTAGGTGGTGAATCTGTAATTATAATGGCGGCATGATCTTTTGTATCCTTTTCAACATCTGTCCTAGGAGTCATTTTTTCCCTTTTCCTGTAACTGATCCTGAACTCTTTGGCTTCACTACATGTTGTTGATGGTGATCCCTCCTCTCGGTGTCTCTTGTTTTTTCCAGAGGAGTGGGAGTCTGTAAACTTGAAGTAGAAAATAGTTGTTCTTTAGCTTCATACAAAGTATTCTCTATCCACTCTAACTGATTTGCATACTTTTCTATCTCAGGTCTTGAGGTATGAATATAGGGAGTAGTTTTGTTTTCTAATCTGAGATTTGAAATAACACCCCAAGGGTCATAAGACCATGTAAAACTAAGGTTGAATTTCATCTCTTTAAATATTTTGTCTGCCTCTTCTCTTGTTGTCTTGGTATTGCATATGAATGGGCCCACCTGTGTCTTTATGTGAAACTGTGACTTCTTCTTTGCCACCACAAAATGAATATCATCGGAATTTAACATTTGTCTAATGTATTCCAGGGCAAAAATCCTCATAGGGAGGTATTTTTGGAGTCTATATGGTGCCAATTCACATCCATAAACTCTGATTTCTGTGTAGTTTTGGTATAAATACCAATCTCCAGTCTTGGCTTGATCTGTTAGATGTAAAATCCTTTTGATATCTTCACTGATTCTGGGTTGTATGGAACTATTAAGGATGTTCATAGCTAGATGAACAAACTCCTCAATAAACTGCTTGTATGAGAATTCTTGTTGCTCTTTCATGACCAATGAAGTCCAAAAAATCACAGGTTGTTGGTTTCCCTCATCATATAGCTTTTTCATTACAAAACTGAATCTATCTGCTTGACAATAAAGAAACATATAAATTAAAATGAAAGTGTAATTAAACACTTGCTCTGTTGGAAATTTCAGAAATTGCTCATCGATTCTATCAGCCAAAAATTGACTGAAATTAAACAAAGTGGATGGTTTTCTATCTGTGGAAAATATAGAAAGGAAGCCTAGAATAGGTTCATCTACCCATTGATCAGAATAATAACCCAAAATATATGAAATTATGGTTATAATCTGTTTAGATTGATCAAGGAAGATTGAGGAAGGGTATGGAGGGTTCTTGGGTAATTGGGCATTTTCAAGTAAGAATATCTCAAAGATTTTGTCTCTTGTAGCGAAATCAAGCTTCTGATAAAGTTGGGTGAGGGATTCTAAGGAAAATGGGGCATTGTTTTCCACAGAGGGGGCTAACATCATTTGGTTTATAGATTGGGCAGTAATGGTAAACAAGATGTCACTAGATGGGGTCATAATAGCTCTTTGGCCAGGGACATAACATGCTTGACACTTTCTGGTGAATTCAGGGTCATGGAAGGTCAGAGGGAAGATATAATGAGGAATATTGAACTCCCATAAACTCTGATTTCTGTGTAGTTTTGGTATAAATACTAGTCTCCAGTCTTAGCTTGATCTGTCAGATGTAAAATCAATTTGATATCTTCACTGATTTTGGGCTGTATGAAACTGTTAAGGATGTTCATAGATGGATGAAAAAACTCCTTAATAAACTGATTGTATGAGAATTATTATTGTTCTTTCATGACCAATGAAGTTCAAAGAACCACAGGTTGGTGGTTTCCCTCATCATCTAGTTTCTGCATTGCAAAACTGAATTTGTCTACTTGATAATAAAGAAACATGTAAATTAAAATGGAAGTGTAATTAAACACCCGATTTGTTGGAAATTTCAGAAACTGCTCATGGATGCTATCAGCCAAAAATTGACTAAATAAATTGAAGTAGATGGTTTGTTGTCTGTGGAAAAGATAGAAAGGAAGCCTATAATAGGTTCATTTACCCATTGATCAGAATAATAACCCAAAATATATGAAATTATAGTTATAATCTGTTTAGCTTGATTAGGGAAGATTGAGGAAGGGTATGGAAGGTTCTTCTTGGGTAATTGGGTATTTTCAGGTAAAAATATCTCAAATATTTTGGCTCTTGTAGCAAAATCAAGCTTCTGATAAAGCTGGGTGAGGGCTTCTAAGGAAAATGGGGAATTGTTTTCTATAGAGGAGGCTAACATCATTTGGTTTATAGATTGGGCAGTAATGGTAAATAGGATGTCACCAGATGGGGCCATAATAGCTCTTTGGCCAGGGACATAACAGGCTTGACACTTTCTGGTGAATTCAGGGGCATGGAAGGTCAGAGGGAAGATATAATGAGGAAGATTGGACTCCCAGAGTCCAATTTCATTAGTTTTGTCAGCATGTTTGTCCTCCAGCCAATAATAGAGCTATAAAAACTCACAATCACACTGGGTTTCATTGATCCAACAATCCCTATCAACTAAAGGAATGTGATCTAAATCTATAGAGGGAGGGATTAATGGATTGACAATTTTCTCCTCGGTTTTTCTCTTTGGAGGCATGATTAGATCAATGGAGAATAACAGTAATTGATATGATAGCTTACTGGGAATAGTCTGAGGTAAATGAATTGTCAGGAGAAAAGAGATAGAGCATTGACAATTCTGTTCCAGTTCAGGTTGAGCAAATGCTTTGCAACTAGTCGCTTATAGAAACTGTGAATTACAGAGAATAAGTAGTGAAAGGGAGAAAAAAGGATGGTTCGAAAGATTTTAAACAACGATGGGAAGTTTCATTGGAGGTGGCGCAGGACTGTTAAAGTTTGAATAGTTACCTGGGAAGGTGAATTGAATGATGAACATTAATTTTTCTGGGAGAGAAATTAATCGGGAAATGACTATGCGACGTGGCAGGAAATGAGTGGTGGAAGTGATGAAGTAGGGACACAGTAAGTGAATGAGGGGAAGGCGGTTTCAGAGAGGGTAAGCAGTGGTAAGAAATATCAGTCAGGGGGGTGGGTTGGGGTGCGAAATGATGAGAAGGCGCCACGTTAGGATGGGCCCAATGGGGGGAAACTGTCTTTTCAGACCCCCCGTCAGTAAAGGTAGGATGGAGAGGGGCGGCCGAAAAAAGATATGAACCATTGATCGTGCAGATGGGTGAATCCCAAAGTTCTGACTGCGGGCCCTTTTAACCACAAATGACGAAATAACTTTGTCCATACGTGCCTTTATTTCTTGCTTTTGAACTTAGGATAAAGGTCGAAATATGAAATATACAAAAACACTTTATCCCATCATGCATCTTTTCTTTTTATAATGTCTTTAAGACTTAGGAAAAAATAGACATATACATATATATAAACCCAACTATTTCTACCTACCCTTTGACTAAACTAGCATTTTTATTTTTCTAAGGGGTGCACTTAGACTAGCAAACCCACATTATTTTCTTTTATGAAAAATGAAAAAATTATCTAAATCCTATCACTTATTTCTCCTATTGATTCAGATTAAACAATTGAATCAATGTCATTTTCTACCTAACTATTGATTTACCAAGATTAAACTGTTTGGCAAATCTTTATTCTTTAGTCTAATTTACAGAAATTTAAACATGTTTAACCATAATTATACTATATGATTAAACAAATAATAGCCATTATGGCATTTTAAACAAGCTGCAAACAACCTTTATTTATCAATGATGAAGAAAACTATCTATCAGTAGTGGCATTTAGATTTGCAACACTTTCAATATTATTTCTTTTTGTTTTTGTTTCTTTTGGTGGGGTTCAATCTTATTTTCTTTTTTTCAATGTTTTTTGTTTTCCTTTTTTTATTTATACCCTCTTTTCATTTTTTTTCTATTTTTCTTTTATTTGGAAATCATTTGTAGATTGACAATTATTTACAATATAAGGTTCCTGAGATAAAATATCAATCACCTTGATATCCTATAAAGTATAGGACCCTAACAGAAACAAAGTTAGTACTTTTGGGAGGAAAGTAGTAGCTTTAACGCTCCACTTAGAGCTAGTAGCGTTCATTGCATTTATGTATCTTGGGACTTTTGCTTAATATTAAAGCTTTCTAGGCGAACACGTTTTCACGTATGGATTGTGAATGTTTCTAAAACTATTCTTTGAATTTTTATGGTTCATGTTTTCTTTCATTAGTACTGGATTAAGTAAACTATTTTGAGTTCTTCGGTGCTCCTGGTTGGAAATGTGTTGTTATGTTTATAATGATTGTCACATCCTTGTGAACTATTTCACTTGATGTTAGAAGAACCTTTCTCCTTCACATGTGTCTCCATTATGGTAGTACTATTACTTCTCTCTTAGAGGCTCACTTAATCCCCCCCCCCCCCCACCACAGTAGAAGAACCTTGATACATCAATAATCGAACAGACATAAGCAACGAGCTCGCTCATTCAAAAGGAAAATTGTGCTTCTCTCTCATGCTGACAGCTAAAGCCAAGTCATATCTTTAAGGAAACAGATAGTCGAGCCATATTCCGAATGGGACTCCTACACCAAATTATGTGATGTCTATTTGGGACCTTATATCGAGGAGATCCTCTGTATGTTGGCGGTATCCAACACCATCAACATTTTGGTGCTAGGAGGGCAGCTAGTTTTTATGGCTGATAAATCTGCACACCCAAATCATTGTTCTTCCATACAAGGTAGCAACATTCCAAGCACCACTCTGATTCTTGAAGCAGGAGGATCTTCTCATCCTGACTCAAAACTAACTTGTGAAGCTACTTACGAGTAGATCCGGGTAATTTGACCTATAACCCATTGGTTCACTAAGGCTATTGGATTAATTATTAGAGCACATAATATCCTACTTTTTCCAAATAAAAAAGAGACAATTGGTATCAGTATCTTGGTTTCTACTGTGTAAGATATCTCCCCTATTGTGAGATAACAATGGGTAACAACAATCTATTCGACAATGGTGACAATGAACAAGACTTGAGTAGGGTGCACCTTATAAAAAAATGAGGGTATACAACCACGGGGTTTGGTCCATTGAATAAAGCCAAGGGTGCAACCAAGAAAGTAGCATAACACTATCACAACAGGATTTCCTTTGATTTTAAAAAAGAAGTGAAGGAGATTGAGGAAAGGGCTTATGAAAAGAGAAGAGGAACTTCCAGCAATCAAGTGGATGAAGAAATCCTCTTCTAGGTATATGACCATGGCTCTTCTACAAGGAGGGATTCCAAATTCCTCAAGCTTGTAAAGTTTTATGATTTATGAAGATATTTGTGGTCATGACTAGAGCTTAAGGACACTCAACATAATGAATTTTTCCTTACTAGACTAGGACAAATGAAGCAGAAGTATGATAGTTGTATCAATGTGATTTGGCGCTCAGAAGTGGTGTTGGAGAACATAGTAGGTGAGAACAAAAGTGACATGGTAGAGGAGGAGATGGTGGGCAAGGTAGTGGCAGACCATAAACCACGAGATTAAGCAACCAAGTATCACATCGTAATCAATGTTGTCTCCAACTTGACTTAAGATGAACAACAAGAGTTATTGTAAGATTTTTATGATATTAATTATGTTATGAAAATTAGAGTCATCACAGGTATTTTAAGATATTATTTTTTTAATGATAATTACAAGGTTATTTATGGTAAGCTTTTGATGGTCAGGTTGGGTTTGGAGTATGCCTTACAATTAGTACAATTGTTTCTACTTGGTATGCTCTATTGGATATTTCGTTTGTTTTCAAAGGCATCAAAGGCATATGAAAACATGCCACGTGACATAAGGAGTCCAGAGACCGATCCAAAGAAGTCAATAATACCATAATTATGTCTCCATTCTAGAACATATAATCTACCAAATAGTAACACATCATCGACAAAAATCAGATGAGTAACCATGACTTGTCTAGTAATAAAGATACATGTCAGTGACCTATCTATATGTGCTTGCAAGAGAAAGATGCTAAGTCCCTCAATAACAAGAATGAAAAGAAGGGGTGATAAGGTGCATCCTTGTCGGAGACCCCGAAAGGCAAAAAAAATAGTAGGAAGTCCATTAACCAATACGACAAAGTTTACAATAGATACACAGGCCATGATCCATTTTGAAACTTGAAATGAAATGCCAATTTTGTGTAGGACCAGTCGAAGAAAGGTCCAATCTACATAATCAAAATATTTTTGTAGGTCCAGCTTCATAATAATCACCTCGAGCTTCTTATATTTGATAGTATGTACAGTCTCCTATGCAATAGCAACCACATCTTGAATTTGTCTTTGACGAAGAAACTTGAATTGTTCATGGACGATACCATCCAACATTGTAGGTTTCAGCCTATTAGAAATGATTTTGGAAATCATTTTGTATAAGGTGTTGCAAAGAGAGATAGGCCTATAATAAAAAAAATTTGATGCCTTTTAAACCTTAGGAATCAATGTAATGAAAGTGAAAATAATATCACAAGGGATATAACCAATATTTCAAGATTTTTTTGCAGTTGCCAATATATCAGTTCCAATAATATTATGTAAGTGTACACATAATTCAATGGGCCAACCATCAGGGAAAGTCTTTTATCATGAGAAAAGGATTTCATCGTAGCCTATAATTTTTCCATTGTAATGGGTTGAAATAGAATAGTATTTGTATCGACATCTAACATAGTCGGATATGAATCAACGACCCCCATCTGTTGCACAATATCCATCTTTGCTCTAGCCCAATATTGATTGCAAAAATATTTCAATGCATTAACCTAAATGTTAGGAAGAGAAGGTAATAAATTACCATTAATATCCTAAATTTACCAGATGGAGTTCTCCCCGTGGTGCTTCGTTGCATAATTATGAAATAATTTTGTATTCTTGTCTTTGTCCGATACCCAAAGAGCACAACTTTTCAGCCTCCACTCCTCCTCATGTCATTCTTCCTCTTTTCTAAATCCACAACTCATAATTTATGGGCCGCTGAGAAATAATCTACATTTGAAGGATCGATCGATATACCAATTTTTTTATCAATAGCTGACAAAATTTTTAAGAACCCTCAACTTAATCCCAATAAATTCCAAAGAAGATGTGATTAAGGGGTCTGATCCTAGTGCCAAAAATGTATGCACTAATGAATCAAATTTATGAAATTTTACCTAGCGGTGATTAAATATGAATGGGAGACCACCCTAATCCCCATTTTCCTAACACTATAGTATGATAGGGAATTGGTCTGAAATTTAGGATGGAATAACCCAAGATTTCACAAACCCTAAGCACTCCACCAAATTTTCATGAACCATGAAACAACCAAGTCTCTTCATGATGCCTACATACCCAGCCAAGCCATTTCTCCATTTAAAAATAAGGGGAGTCTGTTGGGTCCCTATAATACTAATGATTACCCCATTACTATTGTAGTTATACCCCTTATTAATATTTTTGTGCCCCTATTGCCCCCATATTGTTATTACTGTGCCCCATCGAATCCATCTATTGTTATTTTTGTGGCTTTATATTATTATTGTTAGGTCGGCTGGGTTATATTGTGACTCCTTAGACTCCTATATATAGAAAGGAGGTTTTGTCATTTGAATCATCCAAGAATTGTTCATTTATGTAATGTAAAGGAGGTTGCCCCCTCGAAGAGGATGAATTATAAGGCATTGATCTATCTTTTCTATCTTTTCTTGAGCTGGTTTCATAACATTTTGGATCAGAGCTTTGGATTCTAGGGTTTCGCTGCTCCAAACAGGTCACGGTGGCATTTTCGCTATAACTTTTTTTTCTGCGACGTTTTAGAAGCTAAAAAAAAAACCCACTTGAGAATACATCGAGCTGAATCTCGGGTCTAATTTCAGATATTTTTGCGTTATATTTGCGGAGATATGATCTGAGGACGTTGGTATTTTTTCAGACTCTTGAATTACATTCCAAATAGGTGACGTGGGGAAAATCATCATAACGTTTTCTCTGAGCATTGGATTGAAATTTCGTAAGATGGTGTAGAAAGAGGACGAACTGTAGTTTCTTTTATATATTTTTCAGAGCCAAAGATCGAAACAGTGACTCGTGGCACGTTGTACAAGTTCGCTCTACTGAACTAGTCTATAATCAGGTCACTATGTGAGATTTCACATAACTCTTCCTTGAAGAATCCAATTTGGATCAGACTGGTGGCATTGGAAAGAGGACATAGAGGGCTACCACAAGTTGCAATTTCAGAACTGGAAGATCTGAAAGTACTGAGATACATCAGAGGCAATATCGAGCTCCTACAAAGTGAAAAAAAGGTGTGTAGATTCTTTTAAATTTTTGCTTAAGATTGGTTTGAAATTTTATTTTGAAGGAATTCAAAGGGCTAGTAAAGCATTATTATCGGTAACTGATGCCCCGAGGAAAGAAAATGAAAACACCTAGTAAGGAACCTGAAATCTCTAGAATGACTCATGAAGAAGAAGAAGAAATGCTATATGATATATCAAAATTACAAGAACAAGTGCAACAAGTGTCACTTGCACAAAAAGCAACAGAATCTAAGATGAATGGTTTAAAAAAGATGTAGAAGCTAAGATGGATGGTTTAAAGAAAGGTGTATAAGCTAATATGGATTGTTTAAAGAAAGGCGTAGAAGCTAAGATGGATGGCATGGAAGCTAAGATGAATGGCATGGACGCTAAAATTGATGGCATGGATGATAAGATGGAAGAATTGAAGATAAATATGAATAAGTTGCTACAAGAAATGGTCACTAATGGTGAAAGAGTACTAAAGGAAACTCATGATGAGAACAAAAGAAATGTTAATCATGATTCCATAGACTCTAATGTTGGATCGAAGACCCACCATATTCCAAATATTGATATGAGGAAGTTTGATGGCAAGGATCCCACAACATGGATATTACAGATGGAGCAATTTTTCGATATCAATAATGTGCAAAACACACAAAAGGTACGTATGGAAACTTTATATTTGGAACCAAATTAGTTTGTATGGTATCAATGGCTTTGCTCTCGTAAACAATTTATCACTTTGGAAATTTTTATGGAAGAACTGATAGCACATTATGAGGATACAAAAAGCAACACTTTTTTTAGCCAATTGATAAGTCTCAAACAAAAGGGTTCAATAATGGAGCACATTGAGGAGTTCCAAAAATTGTACATAAGGGTAGAAGATATTCCAGAGGAGCATAGGATTTATGTGTTGATAGGGTCTTTAAAGGATAATATCAAACATGATGTTCGCCTTTGGGAACCTGATTCATTAGAGAAGGCATTCAGGGTAGTAAGAAAAATGGAAAGCAAAATTATGGCAACCAAGAAGCATACCACTCACAACTATAAAGACGGAAGTGTTGTTGCCCCTAGTATTCCACAACCTATAAGGTTGACACCACAAAAATTGGAAGAAAAAAGAGCAAAAGGGCTTTTTTACAGTTGTGATAGCAAATACACTAAAGGTCATAAGTGTGCTGAGAAGAAATTATTCTACATAGATTGTGAAGAGGAAGAAGAAAAGGAGCAAGAAAGGTCAAAAGAAGAGGATATGCTCCAGGAAAAAAGCCTATATGAAGAACAAATGAATCTGATCATATCTTGTAATGCATTGGCGGGAATTACCACTCCACTGACCATCAAGATAGAAGGACAAATCAAGAAGAAAAAGGTAATAGTGTTGATTGATTAAGGAAGAACCCACAATTTTATTCATTGTAAGGTAGCAAAAGAATTGAATTGCTTCCTATATCCAGCACCAGAGTGTCAAGTGATGATTGCAAATGGAGGAACAATAAATTGCTCTGGAAAGTGCCATAATATCAAGCTATCCATGGGAGAATATGTATTGACTAGCCCAATGCTTTCCATTCCAATGGGAGGTTCTGATGTTGTACTAGGAGTCCAATGGCTACAATCCTTGGATACAATAGCTTTTAATTTTCAAGAAATTTTCATCAAATTTTCTACAGAAGGAAAGGAAGTTGAATTAAGGGGTATTGCAGGGAAACCAGGAAAGATAATAAGCTCTAATGGGATGACAAAGCTTATAAAAAAGGAACAAAGAGGTGTAATTGCACAATTATGTTCGCTAGATGTTTCCACATCGGAATCATCTATTTCTCCAGATCTCCAAAAAGTCCTGGACAATCATTCCAAGGTATTTGAGACTCCCAAAGGTCTCCCACCTATGCGTGATCATGATCATGCTATTCATATGATTCGAGGAAGTGTTCCTCCAAACATCAGGCCATACAGATATCCCTATGTCCAAAAGAGTGAAATTGAACATATGGTTGCAGAAATGCTAGAGGCTGGTATAATTCAACCGAGTCAAAGTTCTTTCTCTGCTCCAGTAGTATTGGTGCACAAGAAGGATGGATCATGGTGCATGTGTCTGGATTATAGGGAGTTCAACAAGCTCACTATTAAAGATAAGTTTCCCATTCCTGTCATTGATGAATTACTGGATGAATTGCATGGATCAATTTACTTCACCAAGTTGGATCTTCGTTCAGGATATCATCAAATCAGAATGAAGACTGAAGACATTTCAAAAACAACATTTAGAACTCATGAGGGTCATTATGAATTTTTGGTCATGCCTTTTAGCCTTACCAATGCACCTTCAACATTTCAAGGTTTGATGAATTCAATTTTCAAACCATTCCTTAGAAAATTTGTGTTAGTATTTTTTGATGATATACTAATCTATAACAAGTCTTGGAAGGATCATGTTGAACATGTTGACAGGGTGTTACAACTATTGGAGGAGAAACAATTATATGCAAAAAGATCCAAATGTTTCTTTGGAGTCTAGGAGGTGGAATATCTGGGTCATATTGTATCTCATGAAGGAGTTAAGGTAGACCCTAGAAAAATTAAAGCCATTAAGGAATGGAAAATCCCCACATCCATAAAGCATCTGCGAGGATTTCTCGGGTTGACAGGGTATTATCGCAAGTTTGTCAAGAATTATGGGAGAATAGCAGGACCTCTAACAACATTATTGAAGAAAGATGCATTTTCATGGACTTCGGAAGCAACAAAGGCCTTTGAACATCTTAAAGAGGCAATGTGCCAAGAACCAGTCTTAGCTACACCGGACTTCACGAAAACCTTTATTGTGGAATGTGATGCTTCAGGAAATGGAATTGGTGCTGTTCTAATGCAAGATGAAATACCCATTGCTTTTGAAAGTCGTCCAATCAAGGTAAAGTTTTTACACAAAGCTATTTATGAGAAGGAAATGTTGGCAATACTCCATGCACTTAAGAAATGGCGACCCTACCTAATGGGAAGACACTTCAAGGTAAAAAAGGATCATGATAGCCTTAAATACTTTTTAGAACAAAGATTATCCTCTGAAGAGCAACACAAGTGGGTCACAAAGATGTTGGGTTATGACTTTGAAATCATCTACAAAAAGGGGAAGCAAAATGTGGTGGCAGATGCACTCTCAAGAAAGGATGAGGATGTGGAAGCATTGTTGTGCGCCATTTCTATTATCCATCCAGATTGGATAAACGAAGCAAGGGAGGAATGGAAGAATGACGAAGAAGTGTGGGCACTTATTCGAAAGTTACAACAAGATTCCAGTACGTCTAATACATTTAGCTGGAAAAATGATTCATTATGGTACAAAGATCGCTTATACCTCTGTAAGAATTCCCAGCTAAAACAAAAGATTCTTATGGAATTGCACACTTCTCCCTTAGGAGGGCACTCAGGATTTTTAAAAACTTACCACAGGGTTAAGAAGGATTTTTTTTGGGATGGCCTTAAATCAGATATTCAAAATTTTGTGGCGGAATGTTTGGTTTGCCAACAAAATAAAGTTGAAACAATTAAGACACCGGGTCTATTACAACCTTTATCCATTCCAAGCCAACGTTGGGAGGAGGTTTCAATGGATTTTATCACAGGTTTACCCAAGTCTGAGAGAAAGAGTGTCATCATGGTGGTAGTTGACAGACTTACCAAGTATGCACACTTTTGTGCATTATCACATCCATTTAAAGCCAGTACAGTTTCTACTGCATTTATGGAAACAATTCGAAAGCTACATGGAAACCCAAAGATTATTGTAAGTGACAGAGATGCCATTTTCACTGGAAATTTTTGGGCAGAATTATTTTCTTGTCTTGGTACTCAGTTAGCTCATAGCTCATCTTATCAACCTCAATCTGATGGGCAAACTGAGATAGTAAACAAATGTTTGGAAGGATATCTTCGTTGCTTTGTATCTGATAAACAGACACAATGGGTCAAATGGTTGCCTCTGGTTGAATGGTGGTATAACACTTCCTTCCATACAACAACATTTATGGCACTTTATGGGTATCAACCACCATCCATCACATCATATTTAATAGAAAATTCTAAGGTTCAGGCAGTGGAACATCACATCGAACATCAAAAACAAGTCCTCCAACTCTTAAAGGATAACCTCGTGTTGGCATAGAATAGAATGAAACAACAGGCAGATCAACATCGCAGCGAAAGAAGTTTTGATGTAGGTGATTGGGTATTCCTACGGCTACAACCATATAAGCAAATGTCCCTCAAGCAAGCTAAGAAGGATAATAAATTATCAGCAAAGTACTATGGTTCGTACAAGGTATTGCAAAAGATTGGTACTATGGCATACAAATTTGAGCTTCCTGTAGCTTCTCGATTGCACCCAGTTTTCCATGTTTCATGTTTAAAGAAGTTTATAGGTGACAAGCTCCTAGTTCAAACAATATTTCCAAAACTTGACGAGGAAGGAAAAATTATATTGGAACTGGAAGCAGTCACATAAACACTAACTCGATAGCTACGAAATCGATCAATTTCGGAATATCTTATCAAGTGGAAGAACTTATCCGCTGAGGATTCCACATGGGAGGATGAGAATTTTATACAGAAGTATCCAAAACTACTCAAGCGTTAAGGACAACACTTTTTTGAAGGAGAGGGGCATGTTGGGTCCCTATAATACTAGTGATTACCCCATTACTATTGTAGTTATTCCCCTTATTAATATTGTTGTGCCCCTATTGCCCCCATATTTTTATTACTGTGCCCCATAGAATCCCTCTATTGTTATTTTTGTGGCTTTATATTATTATTGTTAGGTCGGCTGGGTTATATTGTGACTCCTTAGACTCCTATATATAGAAAGGAGGTTTTGTCATTTGAATCATCCAAGAATTGTTTATTTATGTAATGTAAAGGAGGTTGCCCCATCGAAGAGGCTGAATTATAAGGCGTTGATCTATCTTTTCTATCTTTTCTTGAGCTGGTTTCATAACAGAGTCGAAAAAATATCTAACAAGTGGTTCTGGCCAAAAATATTGTTGAACTACCTTACCAGTGTGTCTAGTCAGCAATGAGCCCCCAAGACCTCATTATCTTCAATGGTGAGTTTGAAATACCTCACTAAAATAAGGGAACCCATCTTTAACAGGTCGCATGATTCCAATTTATCCCAGAAGTATCTTTTGGAAGAATATGGCGCATATGTATTAAGAATATTAAATATGTCCTTCGAGCCCTTGATGAAACCAGATAGAAGGATACCTGCAAAGGATTTATAGGCAAGAAAATTCATGACCTTAGGATCCCAAAAATCCGCAAGACCACCAGATAAACTCAAAGCATCCACAACACATACCCACCACCTAGGACAAATGTGGAGGAGAATGGGCCAAATTTTGTCTCCAATCATCATTGTCTCTTGTAAAAGGATAATAGAGGGGTGATTAACCCCAATCAAGTGTCAGAGTATGAGGATTTTTCATAAAATCCCCAATCCCCTAATGTTTAAGGAAATGATTATCATGGTAAGCCCTCATAATCAGGAAAATAATATTTAAGGGCCAATAGGAGAAAAAGAAAAAACAAAAGATGATGGACCAAGATCTGGTGTTGTAGAAAGATTGTGAACATCAGTATCAACCCCATTCGAATGATTCGAAGGCTTCAAATATTATTCCCTCCTAATGGTGACATTACGACGAGAATTGGGACTGGTAGAGAAGTTAGGAGAGGAGGATTAATGGATCAACACTATCTCTAGATGGATATCAGGGTGAAGGAAGATAAAATTGAGATCACTCCCCAACGAATTAGTAGGAGAAAGGTCTCTAGAAAAAGTCCCACATTGAATGTGAGCAGGTTAAAGGCTAATAATCAACGAGTCATCAACAGTGGAGGTCATCCCGTTCACATCAAAATATAGTGTGGATAGATTCCAAATCTTCCAAAGAGGGAGCAATGTACCATACAGATAACAATGAAGAATGTTCAATACAATCAAAATGTGGCAACTGAATATGCAGAGAAGCAATACGTAAAGGAAAAAATGTTGAATTACTAAGAGAAAAAAAAAACCTAATACCAAATAATTATGAATATGTTGCCCAAGACATGTCATAGGTAGTGTAATGTTAAGCTTACCTAAGAGAGAGTGTTGACCAATATCTTGAGTCGTCGAAGTGTGTACAGATGCCAATGCACGACCCCCATTGGAGACAGTCTCAGATATTCCATTTTGCCGATTTACAAATCTATGCGGGCCCTCGGCAATAAGATTTCTAACGTGATGACAACCTAGGCAGTGAAAAGGAATTTCCCGATACTCAATTCACTTCCTAGTAGAGAATTTGTTAGGGTCCTATAGTTTAGGAATCCTAATGTTTGCTTATCTTACTATTCCATTTGGAGGTTTGTTTGTAAATTTTAGCCTATGAATCACTACGTGTCATAGCCTAAAGGTTTCTATTTGAAAAGGTTTGAGTGTGTCACAGGCTGTCATACCCCATTTTAAAGGTTCATGTCATAAAGAGGGTATTTGAACCTAAAGTTTAATTTTGTAAAAGTGTAAAATCTAGAATCCATGAGGGGTCATAAATTCATAATTCCAAATGTGTAATCATGGAGGGAAAAGGAAATCATTGAGGGTTCAAGGGGTCATTTCATGGGGTTTCATTCATCATAAGTCAAATACATGTTAATTAGGTCCAGTTAGTGGTCTTTTCTTCTCATCATTGGTCTCATTAGTGAATGACATCCTCATGTCACATCACTCTTCCTCGACTCAACATTCACCCTCATCACATGAAACAAGGCATATAAAGGCATTAATTTAAAAAAAATTGAAGTTGCACTCATTCCTACTCCATTATAGCTCGTGCTCTAAGAAGTTTTGAAAGGTTGCAGAAGGTCGAAAGTTAGTGTTTGAAAAAACTCAGGTGGAAGTGGTCATTGCGCAATTATTATGGGAACTGCCATGCTACTCAACTACTACGCACAACGTTCATAGTATTCACGGGGGTCTGTGTAAGCCTTTTTCTCCTTATCCTCATTTTTTCATGGTGTCTGAGATAGGAATAATACTCTCCAGTCATTGTTTTCATTAGAGAATTGATCAGGCATTGTTAGAGATCAACTGTGTTTAAATTTTCTATGTATTTACTTTGCAAAGTTTGTATGTTGTTGGTCACTACAAAGTTTGTATTTTGCAACTCTATGGGTTTTGTATGTGTTTGATAATCTAATCTAAGACTTAATTTACACCATTGAAAGTCAGGCATAGCCTCTCAGCTAAGTTTTATATTGATCTGGCTCGTATTTCATATGTAAATCTATGTTTTATCATACGACTTCGCCATATAAGGTTGTCGGTGATTTTTTTCTACAAACCACAAAGTCATTCACCTCATTGAAATTACCATGAACTGGCTTAATACATGTTCATATTTTTGTCACTAAATTACTTCTTCATCGTCCTATCCTTTGTCCATTGCGTTGTCACTTAATCCTCTATCCATTGCACTGTCACTTAATCCTTTGTCCATAGATTTTTTTTTTTTATACGAAATTACAGTTGAAAGGGTGTTTATCACTCTACATAATCAGATGGAAAACCCTGGGAATAGAAGAAAAACAAAGGGAGGAGAGGTGGTCTAATTTGAACCTAGGAGTTTGGAGATGATCAATGTTGACCCGACCATCCGAGTAGCATTTGAAAAACAGGTTGTATAGAGTTTTGTGAAAATATTCAAACCTATGGTTACCATTTTCAAGTGGCCAGTCTATTTTCTCTCAGTCTCAAAGGTAACCAGGTGAAGATTGGGGACTTGGAGTTCACAGTTTCAGAGGAAAACATCTCCCAAGCCATAGGGATACCATTACTTGGTGAAAGTTGGTTCAAAGGCATGGAGCTTGATGCATCACACTATAAAGACTTTGTGAAACATTAGTACAAAGGCAAGTATGGGCCTACATTTCCAAGAAATTACTTGTTGAACCACCACAACAAACTATTGAAGGTGATACAAAGATACTTCACCTATGAGGGTCGTTTCAACAGAGTATACCAATACCATATTAGGCTTCTCATGCACTTCACTGGAAAAAAGAGCCTTAACTTACTTCATTACCTCTTCAAAATCTTGGGAAAAACGACAGAGAAGGTTCAATCCAAGGGAGAGAAACATTTCCCCAATTTGTTCCACTTTGCACTAATTAAATTGTTGGTCTTGAATGAGAGAAAAGGAAGAGTTCTTGGGATGCTTTCTTGTCAGCCTCAAGTTTGTTGGCTCATTCAGATAGCTCTAAAACTCAAGAATACCTTCCCTTTGTAGGCACACATGGAGAAGCACTTGCAGCTGAAGAATATGTCAATAGGACTGAAGTTGAAAAGACAGAAAGGTCATTGAGGGATAAGAGAGCATTAGATAAAGGGAAAGGTGAAATGCCACAAGATACCCAAGAAAAAACACAGTTTCCCCACAAACCAAGAACTAGCTCATCTACAAAGAAAATGATTGAGGAACCAACCTTTAAGAAGAAAATTGAGCCACATGATGATGCACCAGAGAAATTAGAGGAAGGTGGTCAAGAATTTGGAGAAGATAGCCAAGAGGCTCCCATGGAGGACAAGGACCTAAAAATCATATAGTTGCAGGACAAGCTTGACAAATCTCATCTCATGGTGGCTTATTTGCAGAAGGAGAATAGAGAGCTTAGATGCAAAGTAGCAAAGACGGCCCAATATAGTGAAGGTGAGTCATCCAGGAAGCCTTCTAGACCTATATCTCAAGACAAAGGAAAGAAAGTGATTGATGTGGAAGAGTTAAATATGCGAGAACAACCAGGAGGAGCTAGGGTAAAGATCAATAGCTAAGAGGGAAGAACAGATGAAAGATACCCTTCAACCAAAAGAAAAACTAGAGTTTGATGAGTGGAAAGAATATCATAATTTATTTGAGAAAATTGAGGAGATCCAACATCAAGTTGATTGGGTGACAGAAAGGAATGAAAGGTACAGAGAGGAACTTTATGATGAATTCTTGGAAGCCCTTGATGTGCTTGATAAATACAAGGTAGTTTTGAATTGGATTATGCATGTACACAGACATGTGAAGATCTACTACACGAGTTAGCTAGGACTAGAATCCAGAAAAACAAACAATCATCCAAGCAAGTTGAGAAATCATCTAGCAAGCAGGCGACAGTTACAAAGAAATCCAAGAAATCCAAACCATCATCTAACAAGAGGAGGAGGTAGCCCAAAACTGAGGTGTCATAAAGAGGTCCTATTCATGTTTCCATTTTTGAAGGTTTTTAAATTTATATTCTCTATTTCCTTTTGCTGAGGGCTAAATCCGTGTAACTAAGGGCTTGTTATATAGTGACATAATGTCATATTTTGATGAAAATGTGGATATTTTGGTAGATTGGAAGTATGTTAGGTGCTATAAGGTTGGATGAAATGATTGGCTGGTCACTACAATCAATTTGGACCAAGAGATGTTAATACAAGTTCAAAAACTCATTTATGCTGCGCAACTACTACGTAAGTGGCAATCAGTAAGTTGGGAGGTCTGAAAAGGTTGAAGATGGTATCTCAAAGGTTCTACACCAAAAAAACATAATCAAAAGCATGAACATCTGCTCAATTTTATCCAGTACAACCTAAAACCATGCTAGGTTGCAAACATATTTCACATTGTTGAACAATTGCTGCGCACATTTATTAGTTATGAATATTTTTACAAATTTCTATTTTTGGACATTCTAGAAATTATTTTAGTGATTGGATAAGCATGGATAAGTTACTTTAGTTGATAAGTAGAGACATAATGTTTCTAAATTTTTTTGTAAGCTTTAAATAAATGATGTTTCTAATTTGTGATAGCTTTGATATGGTAGGTTCTTGTTGTTTTGCAAATGCATTGTATCTAGCTTATTATACTTATGTGTTGTGAATTCGACCACCTAGAGTGGTAATTTCGAATTCCTTGTTGTATTTAATGATGGAAAAACATGTAAAAGGGTTCAGGTTGAGAGTGGTATGGGTGAGACTATGTTTCAATAAGTTTTGTATCTTTGATGAATGAATTGAAGAAGGAAAGTGCATATTTAGACAATGGTACATGTGTTTGGATTATTGGTATCTTGTTTCTCTTGTTGCATGATATGTATTATTTTCAGATCTTCTTATAGTTTTTTTAAATTCATACAGTAAATTTCTTCGTGTTCATGTTTAAAAAATTTCTCAGAATTCAAGAGTTGCTCTGACAAATTTCAGTTGATCATTATATGTGTGTTATTTTCTTCCATGGAAAGTTGAATTCATCCTTGTATGGATGCTCAGGTTTTCATTCTTCTCTTTACTCCATTTATACTATTACTACAACGAATTTGATCAATTACCCATAGGTCTGCCTACCTTTCCCTTGTGTGAATTGCACCATATTCCCAATTCATTCAAACCTATAATAGTGTTATGATTTTAAGAAGTCCTTCCCTATGCACTCACCTTAAACAAATCAAAATCAAAATCATCCTTTGATCATCATTACTAGCCTAAATCTAGACCCTATCAGCCAATTTATTGATAGAAAAAAACTAGCAAGAGAGCCCTCTCCAAGCCTAGGGTGGTTGGACCTTAGCCTAAAAGAGGTTTGTGGTTACCTCTGAGATTTCTCTCCTCAGTCTGGAGAAATTTATAGAGTGATAACATAAGCCACCCCAATTGAGCTGCACCTTTTCATGAAGGCCAACATCGAAGCCTACCTCCACCAAAATCCATGCGATACATTTATCTCTTTGTAATAGGCTTTCTTCCTCCAGGAAACAGAATTTACTACAGGAATTTTTTATCATCATCAGTGATTCACGTGATTAGAATACGAGGGGTAAACCAGAGAGCTTAGCCCAAACCAATTACTTTTGTGGAAATTCTAGGTATGGATCAAAGACCACATTCTTGTGATGTAAAGAGAGGAGACCAATGCTATGAAACCAATATGATCCCAAAATTTTCACAGCATCATCATCATTAATAAAGTGGAAGAAAAACCATTGATTATATAAAATGTTGAAAAGAGGAGAGTACTTAAGAATAGGGTACTAATGTTCTTTAACCTAAGATACAATCTGAGATCCATCCATTCATAGATAAGACCACCTACCCACTAAATCCCATTGTTGTAATCTTACCACCCGGTCCCAAAATATGTCGAAATAAAAAATGAATTCTAATCATTCGGATCAACCTTAACTGCCTTCTTTTTCTACGAACAATGGAAAAACATTTTTTGTGGATTACCACATTCAGGTTCAATTTCCTGTGGGGATATTGAAACATTCAAATCCACATGTATAGATGCATGTAAAAGAGATTTCCTAGAGGGTTGGACTCCCAACTTGGGGTAACCATGAATCTCTACCTCAATAGTTGCATGTACCAACACATCAAGTAATGCCATGTCACTACCCTGGTTTCCTTCAATGTCAAGTGGCATCCTATCGATATATGTAAAGGGAAGTTGTACATGTGACATGGTCGACACTCTGAAATCCCACCTATATGTGCACCAAAGTAGAGAGCATTACCAAAATATACCTTATGTAGTAGTGTCTAAAAAACATCGATAAAATATGTAGACAACGTAAATGAATTCCACGTATCAATTATAGACCCCATTCAATGTAGGTCGTCACTAGATCAATCCTCTAGGATACCCCTTCAAATGCAATAGACCGACCAATCACCACCGAACAATTTCCTTAAGAAAATCTCATCAAGAACATAATCGACAAATATCTTCAATGATAACGCAAACCATTAATGGATTATCCCTTATATAATTAATGGCCAACTTGGAAAATAAATATCCCCCCAAACCAGTTAAGGACCCCAAGGGACTCATTCGTGATCTAATTAAAAATTCAAATATGTTACCAACTCCACCAACCAAAATGAATGCACTTACGTAGTAGTAAAGATCCTCAAGAACCCCTCGATCAACCAATCCCAAACTAGAGAGGAGTAGGAAGATCCATAGGAGAAAAGGTTCAGAAGAAAGACCATGTAAAACAACTAGCTAGTGCATCTCAGATAGACCACAAAGAAGACCAACAAGTAGTAGCTAAGATCCTTAGAAATCCCTCGATCGACCAATCCCAAACTAGAGAAGGAGTAGGAAGATCCACAGGAGCAAAGGTTCAAAAGAAAGACCACATAAACAACTAGCTAGTGTGTCTCAGATAGACCACAGATTAGACCAACAGTTAGAGTGGAAAACAAATTATTATTAGTGTACCTTGAAATAAAAATACTAGTAGAGATTCCTGATATAATCGAGAATTAGGATAAAAATTGAATCTAGCTTAGATAATTATGCTTAGACGTATTACACCCAACAACACCAGTAATTACACCAACTAAGTCTACATCTAATCCATCTACCTCCACACATGCAACCAAAATTATTTCCCTTGTGAATTTTGTGATTAATGCTTCCACAATCCAATCTTTTAGCCTAAGTGTCTACTTCTCACAAAAGTTGTTGTAGATATTTTGAAGTAAGCATATTGTCTGCCAACAAATATTATGTAAATTGCATCCACCATCCTTCAAGTGAATCTAATCCATTTTTTCGATGATAGTTAGGATATCCAGCACAAAAATGTGCTAATAACAACAACCAGTGGATAGAAGTAGTGTTTAAAACAAATGAAACACTCAAAAAACACATATTAAAACACAACCAATGGAGACCGCCAAAAGTTCTCCAACTATGTTAATGCTTATCCATATTCAGCGAAAGTGCCTCCATTGCTTCTCTCACCAAGAAAACCTCATTTTTCAGCCTCCATCGCCCTAAATCCCGTTAGTTGTTGTCAGCTTTCATCGCTTTGCTTCCTAAAGAACTCATCAACAATGTAAAGATGAACCCATAATCCTTTACCTTTTTTTACTAGTGCTTCGTATAAAAAAATTTAAGATGAAATTAAATATAAGGCAAAAGATTTCTTCTCTTAGAAAATTGCCTTAAATCCCCCTCATGTAATAGTGTCAAATGCAACGGCAGACAAGTTGTCTCTAATCATATCAACAAAGATCTAAGGGAAAAAGGAGGAATTGATGTCCAGAAAATATTGCTACAAAAAGTTGTTGCATTATTCAAAGTCAGCTATCCCCACAAAACAAAGATCGCAAAAAATCATTGTCTTTATATAAGATAACATGAATGGTAAGTGAAATAACAACCTCAGTATAGGCATGAGACAATAGTAGCATATAAGATGGCAGACTTAGGGCGCACAGTCAAAGTCAAATTTTCAGGTGTTAGATAATCTTATCTTAAATTGATATAGCCTTGTCTTAATTGTTAATTGTCTTAAATGAGTTTCGTCTTAATTGTCATTGTCTTAAATATAGAGTTTTGTCTTAAAATATTTGTCTCAAACTGTTTTTGTCTTAAATTTTATATTTAAGACAATTCAATTGATATTAAATTTTAATGTAAAATAACTAAAATAAAAAGTGTTTTTTTTAAGACAAAACTTTCTTTTGTCTTTAAAGTGTCTTTCGTGTATTAGTGTCGTCACACATATGGTTGTGATTGTGTATCTGTCATTTTTGTTGTGAGATTGGCGGAGATAGAATCGTGACAAAGTATAGTTGTTGTTCTGATGGTCACCTGGGGCAGCTGTAATTGCATGTCTGAGTTGTTTTGTAAAACCATTAGTCCTCAAGATGTGGTTTAACAGTTAGGTGGTCCCCATATGTCATGTGGTTCAATTCCAAGCGAACCTATGTATGCTAGAGAGCTACTCCAAACATAGTAATAATGTTTTCAGTTAGAAAAATAAGAGCAATACGATTTCCTAAGGCCAACCTCTTTGACTTTGTCAATTACATCCATTCTTGAAGGGTTGGATTTCTCAATTTGGGATTTGGTGAAATACCATCCCTCACCCGGTTATTTATTATTCAATTAATTAAGTCCATTAATTGAATAATTTTGAGATGTGATCATTTCCGTTTATGTGCCATGTTAAAGTAATGGAATTGAATTTAACTAGACATAAGGAAAAGAAATAGAGGGAATTTTTAAGACCGTTCATAAAGGTCTCACTCATCACTATGGAGATGTGGTCAATCCTTCTTATCACAATCTTCATTCCACAAAAGGATCAGAAATGTTTACGAAGCTCTCACTCATCACTATGGAAATGGGGCCAATCCTTCTCATCACAATATTCATTCCACAAAAGAATCAAAAATGTTTACGATTGAAG
This sequence comes from Pinus tabuliformis, assembly GCA_031772625.1. NCBI lineage: Eukaryota > Viridiplantae > Streptophyta > Pinopsida > Pinales > Pinaceae > Pinus > Pinus tabuliformis. Next base: position 698,093,510 of record CM062806.1, on the reverse strand, counting down.
GCCATAACAACAGAGTAGAAGGCCACCAGGTGGAACTAGTATCAAATTCATAAATCAGGTCTACCAGAATTTTTGCCTTCCAAACCTACAACCCAAATGTCCATGAACGGAGAATGTTGTGTACTTAAACTGATGAATACAAGGATGTTGTGGTCCTCAATGTTGGGTTGTCTCACAAACAAACCATATTGTGCTATTTAGTGCATTCGATTAGACGAAGACCAAGAACATAATGGATAGACATGAACTATAAGTGGTATTTAAACTTTAAAGGCCACTTCTTTCAATGTGTATGCTATTATTTTATATGTTTTTCTTGTTAGACTGTGGAAATATCAACAAAATTGTGATGTATGTGTTGTTTGAAATGCAAATTAATAACACTTAAATAAAGGGAAAGGCTTTCATTTGCAGAGAAAGGTGATGTTTTGGGGTAACTAATGGATGGGATTTTGTTGCAGAGCTGAAAGGATTTTTTTTCAATTGAAAAAACATATTACCTTCATTAACAAAGAGGGAGTTACATATTTTTGTGAGAATTAAATTGTTCGACTTCATATTCCACTAAGAAAGCATTACATAATAGAAACAGATCGACCATCAAAAACTCACTTAAGGTTAAAAAAATAGAGGAAAATTTTCCCAATACTTCAGAGCTTGAAAAATATTACAAATTAAAACTTTATATGACTTGCAGAGGCTCATCAGATGATGCTTATGATCAAAAAAGGAAAAAGACAACCTTGTTAGTGGACAAAATATCTGACATCGTTGATCACACCACCAATGAGGATTTCATAGAAAATCCTATCAGACTGAAGATAGTGCCCACGTTTAGAAAGAGTGTATGCCTCCATGTTTTTCTCCCAGAACACATATAGGAAGGAGATGTATCTGAGAGTAGACACAAGGGCCGAAATATTTTCCATATAATGGTGGAGAGATGGGACCTCAAGAGAAGCCTTCCCTTGAGACCATTCAATGACAATCCTTGAATCCCTGACAATCTAGATCCCATCAATTGTGAGATAATCTACACATTGGAGGGCACCCCACAACACAACCACCCCTACCTTGCAGCAAGAACCACTCCCTCCATACCAAAAGAAACGAAAATAACGTTCTAGGAAGAGCTTGATTAAAACCCCACATCCAAAACAACCAACAACAGAGGCTCCATTGGAGAAGGAAATGTGGAACAAATCCCCCAATACCTTGAATGTGACAGATCGACCCAACGGTCTAGGGGTCCATGGGCCAATATCATTGAAGAAAGAAACAATCTTGAGACAAGTGGCCAAGAAATTTGGGGGTACATTTTCCAAGATGTAGGAATTTATAGAACGCTAAATTCCCAAAAAGATATACTGAGGGAGGCATCTGTATGATTTATTTTGTGTAGACCAAAATCAGAAATGAGAGAATATAGAGGAAATATCTGCCTATAGGTGGATTTTGAGAAAGATACCCACTTCCTCCTAGACAACAATGGCAAAAGGACATAACAAAAACAAGTGAAGGCCATCTTCTACAACGCAACCACAATGAATGCAAAAGCTAGGCCCCTAGTAACCACGCTTCAACAGGTTTTCCCAAGTGAGAATGTGATTGTGAAGGGTCAACCAAAAAAAAAATTGAGCTTGAGAGGAGCCTCCCATTTCCACATGCACATTGTCCAATCATCAAAAGAATTAGGTCTATTATTACCTAAAATATAATATACCTGAAAAATGTGGAGTTGAAAGGACTTATTGGTGTGCAGATGAAGTTCATTGTGAGGGGGAGTGCAAAGCTCCCCATTTATTCACACTCCCACATAATGAACCTCCTCCACACATGTGGTTTACTATATCTTAGTCTATGAACAAAATTTTGTGATTGAATCGTAATAAAAATAACTGCTTCAAATCATGGTAAGTTATGTACGTATGTATTCCCCACTTATTGTATTTTTCTTAATGATAATTGGTTACCGAATTTTGATTTGAGAAGTCAAAATGTGTGGAGAAAGAGTGTGCAAAGGAAGTTGTGAGGAGGTGACTTTCATTGTGTGAAACACAAAGTAGGAATGTGGAGAAGAAGTCTGTGCACATGAAGCTATGTAGAAGTGGATTTCGTTGTGCAGGGTGTAAAGTGTGAATGTGTGAGGAAGTCTGTAAAAAGATGGGAATAACAAAAAATTGTAGAGACAATTGTGAAAATAGAATATTCTCAAATAATGAAAAAACACAGACCTCACGCTACTTTAATTAATTAATTAGCAGTAAAGGTAGAGACTACGCTGCTTTGCAACTATTACTCTTGGTTTTTAGTTCTTTGAGTACACGTTTAACTTGAATATTTGAAATAAAAGATAAATATATTGTATATGTGTTTCCAAAATAAATTTTATAATAAACAAGAAAATACTCCATTAACTCTCATACAATTATGATTTATAATATATCACATTATATCCATCCCAAAGATACACCCTCTTTGTCTCTCCCCTCCCTCTCTCATTACTCCATATACCTTTACCCTTTTCATTGAATAACCTGCCAATCCTTACTGATCTTTCAATTTCCAACCAATTACTCCCATTTCCCTTTCCCTTCCCTTCCCTCCCTCCTCTACAACTTTGGGATTATATCAGTGTTCCTACTTTCACTCCATCATGCATAAAACTATGATATGGTGGCATAGGTTCATATCTTAATAATACTTAGGTAACTAACTGGAATATATTAAAGTCTAATTAAAGTTATGTTTTTTAAATGACAATCATTTCGCTCTTTTGCTCCCTCAAACATAAAAGTATGATATAACTAGCATTTGCACCAGATGTTACAAAGGAATTGTCATAGGAATAAATTGAGGAACAATCACAATATCCGAATGGGAAAATCTAAATAAGATGTAAAGATGTAGCAGAAATGAAATTTTAAAGCTATATAAACTGAAGTTGATTTAGGGTGCCTAAGACTATATTTTTTTATTAATTATTGAATTAATATTGCATATAAATCTCATAAAATTTAACCAACTTATAATTCAAGGTCATTAACATGCGTGATACCCATCTCAACCACTAAACCATAGGCTGATAAACAAAATATTACAAAATGTTACGATCATTACCATAGTAAACCCAATGACTCTACACACAAGAATTTATTCTTTACTGGAAGAGCATATTTCTTACCCATATCCACAAAAAGAATGCAATGTGGAAAGCATTCTGCAGAACAAAATCTCTGTTATTATAACTTATAGCATTGTTCAAACCAACAAAACTATCTGCACATTTTGGAAGATCAAATGGCAATAAGTTTTGAAGAATTCAATTAGAAAATGTCCAAGGTAATTGGCTTACATGATTAATGGTACTCAGTCCTATGAATCTAATATTTTTATGCACTTACAATTAAGGGATCAAACAAGATCCAAAGAATATATACCATAGGGACCAATAAACAGTCTCTCCTTCATAGTCAATACAAATGTTGTACAACACAAGGTTCATGCTATTGTCAATCAAGCAATAGTTCTGATCAAGAATTCCACTAGATTCCTTCAATCTCATGCAGTGATTAATACACCAAACATAAGTGTACCATCTGAAATGACTTATATCATTTTACTACAACTTATATCATTTTACTGATGCTTCCATGTCAAAATAAATGCGATACAATTAAGTCACCTTTAAGCAGAATCTCATTACAATTTCTATACAAGCTTGTTTGTCCTATCATTACTCATTCTAACTAAAATAACTTTAGTTCTTATTGTAACACTGAGACCACAATCTGTAAGTATGATGTAGTTTTGTAGAACAAATTTTCCACAGTAGCCTCAAGAAAGAATGAATATTGGTGCTAGACTGTTTGTCTTGGATAAGCTTAAACTGTGCCTACATAATTCACTCATACAAAGGGATAGTTGAAAGCGTAGACATTTCCAACTCATTCAAGCTACCTCAGATTTGTAAGTTCAGATCTTCATATTTGTTTGCAACAACTATCCGGACTTACCCTCTGAATTATGCCAAGACTTTGACCTTAAAAATGTGCCAAGAATTCTCACAAATCTACCATCCAAATGTCCTTAAGAGGATTCAAAATAAACCCATCGTTTGTGCCCAATATTAAATAACTGTAAAACAAAACGCACCCATACATGCAAATTCCATAAAACAAAAAAGCATTAATGGCTACCTAACTAATCAAACCACAAGCATTTGATTTGATCTAGTGGTTAAGAAGACTTTGATACCAAACTTGCATAACAAAATAAAAATAAGTCTTTTTCTTCTACATCTTCTTCAAAAAATTACCAGAGAGCATACTTTTGTTGGGTTTTTTGCCAAGAAAATATTCATATATTTATGCATAAAGACCAAAGAAGCTTTGTTCATCAAATACAGAAGACGCAACCGCTTTTGTATCCTCCATCCTTAAACCAGAAAAAATAATTAGAAGAGATATATAAGACCAACCTCATAGCCAAAAAGGATTCAAACAACATAGAATCTGATGAACAATACGCATATAAAATTCTCCCTCAAATCCTGCTATTACCCACAAAAAATAAAGGGAAAAATCACTTCAATGGGTGTCAAAATACAAAAATCTCTTCCATTAATAAACCAGTTAAAATCCATGACAAGCATCATCAAATACCAAGATTGTAGATTAACTCAAATCTAATGAGAGGATTGCTGAATACATCAACACTAATTCCCATGCCTACAACCTCACACCATCTCAATTTGTCCTGAATACATCATCACTAAATCCAATGCCTACAACCTCAAAGGAGTTAGACTCAAATGGGTTCAATCAAGGCAAATAAGAGACTGAAGGAGAAGAAGTGTCACTCCCTAGAGATATGCAATTCATTGAGTTGCAATAAGAGAAGCCCCAACTCGAATCAACCTATGGGGAAGTGTAAGAATTGAAGAAATTCCACCAAATACACTGCCACCACCACAACTAAAAATAAATTGAAGTCTTGAAGAGTGGGAGCATAGGATAAGGTTTTTTCTGCTTCATATCATCAGTCTTTCATACTCCCATTCCTATTTCCTTCACCATACATCCCTTCCTAATGCTATGCAATATACAACTTGTGAAGATGAATATGGAGAACTAGTCATCATGCTCTATTCAGTGGGGTTTTATGGGAATGGCATGTAGTTTTAAATCAATCAGGTCTCGAGGAACTGGAAAAACTTCATGATCTCATGTTATTACATATGATATATTAATTGTTGCAGTTTTTCCAACCCCGACGACACCCATTGGCCTTCACTACACATCCCTATTTTTCCCTCACTATTACACTTCAAATCTACTCACATGGCCCTGGTTTGTTGTTAGTCATCGGTGAATATGGAGAACCAATCATCATGTTATGATCTGTGGGGTTGTACAGGGATGTCATGTAGTTTTAAGGCCATAAGGTCTTAGAGAGGGGTCGAAAACGAGGCTTCTTGTTGCAAGGCATTATGCCTCTGACAGGGATCTAGAGGAGTTCAAATGTAGGTGGCATGGATAAACAGTTTCATTCCCTCTAAATGAATTGTTTTATGTGGATTTAATGGTTTTCCTATCTCGGATATTTATATGGTTTTATGCTGGTTATAAGCATGGTTAAATGATTGGTTCATGTCATGGTTATTTCAGTATTTTCTTGGAACAGTTAGATGGATGGATGCAAGACCTAATTTATGATTTAGTAGTTCAATGGATAAGGAGGTGATCCTCCTAGTGATGTTTCATGAATGGTTTCAGTTGTTTATGCTATGTCTTGTATCCAAGCCCTGTAGGTTGCATTAATGCCAAGTGTTTGAATGAGTGTCAGCCATGGTTGGGGATGCTCAAGCCTAGTCATAAGGGTGAATTTTGATTTATCATCATTGTTATCATTTTTTTAGTGAATTCTAGAAGTTACAACAAGTTCTGGGTAGAGGCCAGGATTTTGGGCTAGAAAAGTGGCTTAAATCCCAGGGTAGCTACCACAAAACTAGAAATGTTGGTCCACAGTCACTGGCTAGAAGGCCTGTGAGAGTAACTTTGGGTTGCTGATCTCTTCCTTTCCCATAGCATGAGAGTGACAATGGCCTAAGAGCTGCAGAATAGCAGTGGGACCCAAGGACATGCTGTCTAAGTGGCTGACTTGTCCCTAAGGGTTTCGTTGATGATGTTGGATGACTATATGTGATGTTCTGTCGATTCCACTTACTTAATGTGACATAGGAGGTCGAATATGATCATAGTAGCATCTCTCCTCATGTTTACCCCAGTTGACATGGTTACTTTGGGTAGACCTAGGAGGGGGTATTACATTTTGATTCTCAACACCGCTTCATTGCATCGATATAACATGGTGATCAAAGACTTCGGAGTATAAGGATGAGGTTCCAGATATTCCATTTGCATGGTCAAGGACAAGTGGACTAAGAATCGATTAATCCTTTTGGTGATCCCATCAACACCAGACCTTCCTTTCCTCCAAGAAAGACAAAGCGAATGACGAGATGTGGCATGAAAATTCAACATTTTTAGGTACCTAAGTGGGCCAAAAATGTGTGACACGTGTCATCACTCAGGAGGCACCACATTGGGTTGTTGACATAAGCGTGACATCATCTCGGAAGGTTTAGAAAGTGCAATAGGAAAAGAATCTACGCTGACTAGGCATTGGGCATAAGTGGAGTACAACTCATCCCGACAGAAAGTTTATTGGTCCAAGCATGTAGCACGGGTCCCACTGGGACAAGTCATCTAGAGGCTTGACCCAATAAGGCTTTCAAAAGAGTGCATGAGAGAGAGCTCTATGCTGACTAAGTGCTGGGATGTGGTGGTAGTTACAAGTCATCCTGACTACATTTTGTTTGGCCAATGCAGGCAATGGGCAGGCCCACAATACACAAAGGCTAAGGTAAAGTGCCTGGACTTGGTTCTATGCACATTTTGTGACTATGGGCGTGGAAGGAAAATACATGTGGATTAAGCCCTTGGGGCTATAGTTCATAGAGGTTCCCAAGAGCCATTTTGTAATGGCTTTGATGTCTCTATGACCAAGGGACTTTAAGTTAAATATAATGAAGAAGCACTATTGGCGTAAGAACTTTGGGGCATTAATAATAGAAATAGGGCTTAGCAAAAAAATAGGTCGGAAACTCTTTAGCAGAGTTCCTCCATAATTGGAAGTTATGCCAAAATTAGCTAAGAGCCATAATTGGATTATGGATATTTTAACAAGCCGAGTTTGAAGAACTATGGGAACAACTTTAAAGGCATGGAATAGGTTGGCAACTAAATCTGAAAGAATTTGTGGCGATGGAAAAAATTGCTACTGGCCTTAATTGGATCAAATAGGCATTTGAACGAGTCAACGACTAGAGTTGAGAATTGGAGACAATCGAGATTTTCGAGAAGCATTGATTCAAGGAATTAAGGACCACAATGTATATAAGTGAATTAATGGAGCCTGTCTTGAACAAAAACAAGCCACATCTAATCTTCCTTGCACACTATGAAGAATTGAATGAAAATATGGTTGGGTGTAAAATATCTGATCACAGATCGAGAGAGCCATGCTTGAAATACACGTTGAGCACTGTGAGCCTCAAATAGCAACAATGGGGTGCTAGTCTAATGTTTAGAGACTTTACCATGAATAATTCAATTCAATAGTACTTGTTGATTTTACATGTTGACTGAGATTTAACTCTCAGTATGGAGAAACACTTCATTGCCCATTCTTAGAGTTAATGTTGTTGAACTGACCAAGTAATCATATGCAACAAAAATATGGAGAGCCATGCTGAGAGTACACTCTCGGGAAAAATGATGAGATGAAGAATACAACGCCATTCCCTGTGCAACATAGGAACAAAGCCATAGATGTTTGTTGTGCAGAGTGGGGGGAACGCAACATTGTTTCACGAGGGCTTCACTGGGGGAGTAATACCATATCACGTGGGTTCATATTGTGGGATATATATTGAGGAAATAATGACATAATATATTGGAGGATATATAGGGGGTAAAATGTTATAATATTGACAATTATAAAAAATTGAGCTCAAAGTTAATGAAAAAATATAAAGAGGTATAAAAAATGTTAATGAAAAAATGCATACCTACAATATCTAGTGAAAGTAGGGTTTTTTAAATTGGGTAGGTGTATTGGGTTCGTATTGGTATGGAGTTAAATAATGTAATTTTTAGAGGAATTTTCTAATATGTAATCAAATTAAGGGGATTCTTTAATATGCCACGAATGCACATGATACATTAGAGGTACATTGAGTGAAGCCTCTGTGCATTGTTTAGTGAGTTGTGCGGAGAACTCTAATGTGTAGTGTGTTGCAGAGAAAGGATGAGAGCACCTATGAAGAAGTGAAGGGCTCAGAGAGCATGAGGAAGAGTATAGGCTAAGAGCTACTGAGTGTTGATTGAATGAGGACCGAGAGATAAGCCTATGTGTGTTGTTGGGCCTTACTGATGTAAATCAGGCTTCAATTTCTCTTTAAACCTGAGTAGGTACACTTAGAGGTGCTATATAATATATAGATCTAGAAGTATTTGGTTTTTAAATGATAGCTTGGTGTGGAGAAATCAACAATGCTCTTTTACAAGAGGTTTCTCTTTGCCTTTTTTTAACACTTAAGCATTTACTTAAATGAAACAAATCTAATTGTCTACATGGAAAATAGAGTCCTAATTACTTATCACACAAAACAATAAATGAAAGAGATCAATAATAGTGGAACCTCTTACAAGGTTCAACCATCAAACTACCAATTGAGCTCTGCAACTACAAATCATAACCAATGAATAAAAAACTATAGATCAAGCTATGAGATAAAAAACCATGAAATAGCAAGCACAATTATCAATTCTGAGATGAATATAAATTGAGGTTTTATTACAAAACTCTTTCACAATAGACATGGATCTCTTCAATTAACAATTTCAATTTTGTAATATTGCAACATATGAATTGAATGACAATTCTAAATATCAGATCTATCTATGCAATTGTAAAAGAAAATTCAATGAAAAGTGTACCAACTCTATAGTGGGGGCCCTCCATACTTTGCAAGCACACCTTATACTAATTCAAATGAAAAAAACTATTGTATATGAAACATAAATATGGATTCCAACACTCTATCTCTGTATTCAAGTATGGAAATAAAAAATACAAAAACTGCATTACCAAGTTTTTCATGTATCAACAACTACTAAACTACATAATTATCCTTTTGAGTTATTTATCATAAATATTCACAATAAGAGGAATCTATTCGTACTCCTCATAATCCTAATGAAATCCTAACAATTACATCAAGGGAGGTTGAATTAGTTCAGGTCCTCAATTTGAGCAAAATCCCCAAAATAACAAAGTTTGTTCACAAAATTTGGAATTTCTGCTAAAATGGTTGGGTTTCACCAGCGTTGACCGACCACCTATAATATTCAAATCTGAGAGTGGATAGGTATTCCACCATCCTTGTACATTTAGGATCAAACCACAAGTCTTCAAATTTGCCAACATATCCTGCAACATGTCAAACTATGGAGCCATTACAGGAAGCTACAACAACTTGTAATTTTATGGAAATTTCCAATTTCAACACAAAAATTCCTAAGATTAATTCCAAGATAAAATTAATGGAAATAACATTATATCAATCAGTTTCTAAGGAATATGGAGGAAATTTAAAGGATAAATAAAGTAAAATGATGAATAAAAGAGGGTTTTTACATCAAATAATCAGTCATAAATTGGTACCAACATCTCCACCAAACACAAGACTTTGCATGTCCTCATGCAAATGAATTCTAACCCGTCAAACTCTTCCCTCTACTTCTGCTTCTGCCTCTGCCTTTGCTGCCTGGATTAAAGCATCGATGTTCATCTGGAGCTTGTATTCAGTTTTCAAAATTTTGTATTTAGTTTTGATTGCCTTCTTCTATTTGTATAATTTATAGGCCCTCTTACCAATATGAACCTTATAGGCTTGGAGTTTCTAGACCACCTTCTTCAACTTCTCATTTTCATCCCAAAATTTTTACTTTGTGTTCTAAGGGTTTCATTTTCTTTCTTCACAACTCTTTCCAGAATATCAGACTCCATAAGTTGTTGTTGCAAGTTTTCAACCTTTACTTTTTTCCTGAACTTTTTTGTTCCTGTGGTTCTTCCTCCTTGCCCTTTGTTTCCAATTCCTGTATATCATCATACTGAGGCTGCTGGAAGATGTCATCTTCTTCCAATGTTTTCCTTTTTTGTGCAAATTTTGTCTTCCTATACCTCCTTTCATAGGTGGTAAAAATCTTATCCTTCTTAGCTTTCTTAGTTTCTTCCCTTACCATTTTTCTGGTTTTGACATCGCTACAAGATGGAGCAGAGGTATTAGGTCTATGCTCTGAAAATTCCTCTTCTACATCATCCACATCAACCACTAATTCTGGATTTTGCTGCCTCTTTTTTTCCTCTTCATTTGCTATAAATTCATTAGAAAACAGAAATCTTTTCCAGGATAATCCTATCTTCTGCAATTCAAACTCAATTAAAATTTTCACCAAGACAAAATGATATAAGATCCTGTCCATGTTACTTCTCTGTTTTTGTATAGTTTTGGACATATTAGTTAAACTTTGTAGAAGAAAATAAGGTAAACTTATAACACAATCTCCCCTCAGATGCATCAACGATTTAATATGATAAATATACACTATATTGTATCTACCCTCACATGTTATGAATTTTTGAATCACATAGACTATTTCATCCCAAGGATGAGTAAGCCAACTCCTAGGAATTCAAGTCTTCCAATCAACTGCTGATACTCTTGATCTAGATGCAAAATGTGTCTAGGATTTCTCCTTAAACTGCTTAGTTTTGAAATATTTTTATCCCTCTGGACTTATGCCCATAGCTTGGGCAATTGTATCCTCTGAAACTCTAAAGGATAGGTTCCCTACCATGGCTCTCTCTCCAGTGAAAGAAGAAGCAAATTCCCTGGATGTTAACTCATTGTGATCATTATTTTTTTTTTTCAGAAAAATTAACCACTATTTTGCTCTAAGGATGTCTACACAGTCTTTATGCAGTTTAGAAATATCAATTTGTTCCGATTCAGTTCTATTTTCCATGAGAATTATTTTAATTTTACCCTGCTCTGTAAGAAAAATTGACCAAGGATTTTGAAAAAAAAAATTACTTGGTCCTACGCTAACTTGAATGTCGTTATTTTGCCTTAAATTTCTCGTCTCTGCTGTAGTGAAAACAACTATTGTCCTAAAATGGAATCTCCTTCTTAATTCTCAGCTAGTCCTGTGTAATTTTTCCCTTAAGACTTGTATGTTGACATTTCCATTGTCAACATACTCGTAGCTCTCCTTTTTACGATTCACGCATACCTCAGGGAGGGTTTCTCAGGCGTTCAGGGTTTCTAGAAACAGAGCAATGCTTTTCAATGCATTCGGGCTTTATCAAACATTAATGATCACAACGCTCAACACTAATGACCTTTCCCACAACGTTCAATAGTAATGAACCTCTCCTAGAACACAATACTCAGTAATGATAAACCCGATGGTTATGTGGAACAGTCACATTCAAAATGATGAGCTTCGGCATAATGGCATGGTATGAACCCTGGTTGAGATCGTGAATAACTACGGAATCCCTATTATGATGACACTTTTTCATAATATCTTTGTTATGAAACTATCCGTTGATCCTTGTTATGATGACACTTTGTCATATCATCCCTTAATACCCTTTTCAATCAAAACGTTTCATCATAACATATGCATTTTGTCAAAAACAATTCAGTTAAAAAACCTTAAAATTCTTTGCATTGCTATTTAAATCTTTGAACCTGTACCACGTACCTCGGAAATGTCTGATTTGTGACTGTGTTTGACTAGATCTGGCTTAGTTTGTTTTAGTGGATCTGTTGGCACATTTAACTAATATATTGAAGTATAGACTTATGGATCGAAGTGTTATGTACAAAATAAAGGAATAAGATATATAGGTTAGGATGGATAGTTTTTGAGAGTAGGCATAAATCTTAAAAGGATAGAATAAGAATAGCTTAAGAATCAGGCTATTAGATAGACTAAGTGAATATGATATTGTTATGAAACCAGCTGTTGTGGGGAAAAATGCCTATTTAGGACGATCCTATCCACCTAAGGTGTGACAACGCCTTAGCAACAAACGAATACAACTATTATGATTCTTTCCTTTATGAAATATGAAAGAGGGGAGATTGGCAGACTTACCGTTGTCTTCCAGTTGTCCCTCGATCTAGATCCCCTTCTCTTTGTGTGTCCACAGCTACTTGCCTCCTCGCTTGATCAAGAGAACAACTACTTGAATCCCGCGAGATCACAAGAGAACAACTGCCGGTGACAAGAGAACAGCTACTTGCAACAAGAGAGGAACACAATACAAAGGCAAATATACATATTCATAAATGATTCAGGATTAGAAGTAAATCAAATATACTAATGCAATCATACAAAATACACTGGCATATAGGGAAGAATCAAGATAGCTTTATTGAAAGTAACAGGATTCAGGAAGAGATACAACCCATAGGGCTCCAACCCAGCATCTCCTTCCCAGCAGAATGGAATTCCTTCTTCAGCTCCTTTCAAAGCATAACACACCCAATGTTTCTAGCCACAAAACAACAACAATTCTTTGCAAATACTAAATTCCAGCCTCCCTAGACCTCATGAGAGAGATCTATATATAGGATTTTTGGAGAGAGGATGAGTTAGCTTGATGCTGGTATGAAGCTGACTAGTGTCCTCTCCCACTTCAGTTCTTGAGTCCACTTGGAGGTTCTTGCTTCCACTTGGAGATTTGGAACCTCTTACTCATCACCAGTCGAATTCCCTGATCCAAGTGTCATTTTGGAAGCTTCCTGGGCATTGACACCTTGAGGAATGACTCTGCCACTTGTCCAAACTCGCTCAGTGCAGGTAGCCTTCTTTGCAGTTGACATTCAACGCAGGTAGACAGTGGAGCAGTTGACATTCAGCGCAGATGCTCAGTGGAGCAGTTGACATGATCCAGAATTGCCTTGTTTTTGAGTGTTTTCAGGTGGAGAACTTTTGTGAATTGCTGTGGTTATTTGGCCTTGTTCCTCTAGGGGTAGGAACAACATGTTTAGGGACTTTGGATCCCTTGATTATTGACATTTCATGCTCAGTGATGCAAGGCACAAAAATGTCTATAACAGTTGCCCCCTAAAGTATGAGGCCGTTTATCGGGTGAAATGCTTTATCCAGGAGGGTCCGAAGTTCATCCATCTGCTGGGAGGAGACCTGTAATAAAATACAATACAATACATTATGATTCATACTGCTTTCATGATCTAGCTGAGGCGGGCATTCCCATGCTCAGCTTTATAAATTCATTTTTGTACATAGAACAGACGATCGTCTGATGGTAGACTGATAATTTTGGCGAAATTATCATCCTTTGAATAGGATGATCATCTGCTGCAATGATGTACATGTCAAATGTCTTTATTTTTCCTGAATATATATATCGTAGCCCGGATGGATGAAACTAGATCCGGGGTCTTCAAACTCGTTCAATCTTCACTCTAAGTACAAGTCGATCCATGTGAGAATTGCGCTGAAGTCGAACACGGAAGGACATCGCTTGATTACCGGTCAATGATGTAAACCGTTAACAAGCGCAAGAGGAATCACCGATAATGATAATGACCCTCAAGGTACTGCAGTACAATTCGTGTGGTGTGAATAAAGGACTTGGCGTCGAACACCACGCAAAATCTTCTGGTCGAAGGTCATTGATGTATACCTGTCGCCGGAAGTGAGAAACTTGCCATTGAGGCATGCAAGCTTCAAAGTAATGAAAGGGGTTGTTCCTAGATCAACTCCTTGGATAATGAGCTGATGTCGACAAGGAGCGATCCGTCAAAGGAGGGCCTTAATGAATCCCACATCAGTGACACGGAACGGAGCTAATGATTTTAATGGAGGTGAAAACAATCTGTGACATATGATTCAGGGTGGCTGTCATGAATGGATGAAGGATAATGTATGGCAGTGGATGGGACCCGGTTGACTCTTTCTGAATGACTTCTCTTGAACATATGGCGACACTGATGCGATGGATTGGTAGCATTACCCCAAATATGGATGGTATGGCGAGACCATGGTGATGTGACCAGTGAATGAAACAACCCAACCCGAATGTGATACGGAGGAAAAGGGTCATGTTCAAGAGCGACCTGCTACCATCAAAGTTTTCTTGATTTTTCCCAATTTTTCCCCAGTCATTACTGACCAGTACCTCTTTATTTTTGTCAAGCTTGAGGAGGATAACATACGCTTGTTCTATAACCTGCCCTTCGGGCAAGCCCATCGCTATGTTTTAACGAGCCTAGCGATAGGGAAACTCGTTCTCGTCTAAAGAAAAGTTTGTCGCTATTTAATCATTTTAACGAGTCTAACGACAAGGATAACTCGGTCCTTTTCATTTTTAGAGAGTCTGAAAAGGTACATAAAGTCAACTCCAAAATTCCTTTTTCGTTATCTAATCCCTTAAGTCCGAAAAAGTATAAAACAATACAGAAGGGATGAGTTCTCGATAACTTTAACGAGCCGAATAAAACAAGCGCTCGACCTTTTTGTGCAATAATCCCTCAGGTCCAAAAAGATTAAAATCTAGAGGAGGGATAGCTCTTCCTGTCCTTTAACGAGCTAGAAGGCCAAAACTCGGCAATCTTTTCATATTTTACGAGTCAATTGAAAAGAGCTTAAAGAAGACTCGTCTTTTGAGGAACGAGTGATAAACAGGGATAGCAACTGATTCCAGGTACAGGTTGGAATTTTCCAATCACGGCAGTGTCACAAGGATGGCTAGGTGAAATCACTCTTCGCAACTGTTCCTCAAAATGGGTAAACAATCATATGGAGGTGAACGATCGGCCAAATGAAAGTGGAGGTGGCAGGTGCAAACACGACCAAGGCTTTTTATGGCTGATAAATTTACGATCACAGTGGTTATTTACCGGGATGGGTTCATTTTTTAACGAGCTTGAATGCGCCAAAACACTGCTCAATCTTATGTTTATTTTTTAACGAGCATGAACTATGTGCTAAAACTGCTCGGATCTCGCTTTTCTATTTTTTAACGAGCATAAATTCCGCGGTAAAATTGCTCGATCTTATGTTTATTTTTTAACGAGCATGAACTATGTGCTAAAACTGCTCAGATCTTGCGTTTATTTTTTAACGAGCATGAACTTTATGCTAAAACTGCTCGATTACCCAGTCATAAGATAAGAGTGTCTCATGAAAGATCCCATTTTTTATAGAGCTTGCGCCTTACCAAAGATATGCTCCCTCTTCCTTCTTTTATGCAAGTTCAGAAACGACTAACCTAAAAAACAGATAAATAATCGCTCTTTCCTTGCACTCCAAAAGGTTTGCATGCCCCCAGGTATAAAATACAATTTCAAGGTTGCCCCTCCTCCTTCTCACCTCTGCTTTTCTTTGGGTGTTCACAGCTACTTGTCGTCTTGCTAGTCCAATTTTAACGATACTTGTCTTCTCGTTAATTTTAACGGGTCTATACGATACTTGTCTTCTCGTCAACCCAACTTTCAACAGATTTTTCGCAAGATCGCAAGAGAACAGCTACTTGCGACAAGAGAGCAGCTACTTGCGACAAGAGAAGAACACTACTCAAAGGCAAAACATTTGTGTTACTGAGGGAGGCTTACCTCTTTCTGGTTACCCAAAGATTGTCTCGTTAAATAAAACACTTCCTTGGCCTACCTTTTTCAGGTTACCTAAAGATTGTTTCGTTAAACAAAACACTTCCTCGGCGATGCCTACCGAAATAGACAAAGGTGAGTGACGACCCCCACCCTCGCACATAACTTTGACAAAAGAATCTTATTCCAGAACAAACCCTCTTCCAACCACGGACGGGGTACGGACTAGTCATATTCTCTCGTGGAAATTCTACCTTATACCCAAAGTTCCCCTGCCGAAGCAGGCCAGGATGCATGCCCCCTGGGTTCCAGTCATATCCTCCCAGATTACTCGCGCTCATCAGGAGGATGGACCGTGGGTTGAGACACTTCTTGCATGAATAGACCATTTAGGGATGGCACATGACTATTTGCGATGTGTGATCCGGGAAACGAAAGTTGGTCCACGAGCTTGACCATTCTTCCTTCATGCGGAAAACACATTACTCTAAAGAGTGAGGAGACTACAGCTCCCATGCAATATATATAGTCTCGTCCAAGGAGTAGGTTATAATCCAAGGGTCCTTGAACGACCATCACATTCATTTGAACGGTCTTCCCTTTCAATGTTATAGGCACATTGGGGAGGATCCCTAAAGGTCGATTGGTTCCTTTATCAAAACCTGATAGATTTCTCATCTCAGGTAAGAGTGCTGGCGAACCAAGCGCTCTCCAAGAAATAGAGGAAAGGATACTCACAGATGCCCCCTCATCAATGATAGTGCCAGCCATTACCATTCTATATATTTGACAAATAATTCTGAATGGAACAATGGCTGGCAACCGGGGTCTGCCTAGTTGGTTCCAATCAAAGGACACAACTAGGTTGCTTGGTGGTGGGACCGAATATACGGCCGGATAGCGCTCTGATGAACTTCCTTCCTACAACAAAGGAATGGTAGCATTGCCCCCTTGATCATCAGAGTCAGTGCTGATGAAGAGAATCTGGACGGTGTCATCTTGATTCTCCTCTGTGACAGTGTCATTCGAAGATGGAGCCTCTGAAGGCAAAACCGGGTCAACTGCCGTATCAACCTTTTGACTTTCGTCAGGCATGGATCCAGACGGTTCTTCTTCAATGACAGGTGCTTCGGCTGACCATCTAAGTGGCTCGGCCGGATTCTCAACTAGTGAGGGACTTGGCAGGAGTCTTTGATATCCAGGAGGAAGATTCGCTCGTAAAATCGGGCGATCTTCTAGAACTCTTTTTGCCTCGTCTAAGAAGGGACAACGGTGGATGGCATGATCGCCTTCACACAGTCTGCAGGGAAATTTAACTTTCCCATTCTGTCTTGGAGCTTCACTCCCACTAGTTGACGGTGAGCAGTCGACATGGCTATCAGAGGTCGATGCTACTGAATTGTGCAAACGGGGGGACTAGTCTCTTAGTATCCGTGGGATACAGGGGCAATCTCTATGGAAGTGGTCTCCACTGCATATGATGCATGGCGATTTAGGCCTTACAAGTGCGGTGTGTGGATTTTTGTTAGATGACATTTGTTTGCCCCCAGTCGCCTTAGGCTCCTTCTTCTTCTTTTCTTTCTTCTTCTTCTCCTTCTTCTCCTTAGGAACCCGATTTTTTGATCGACCAGTTCCATCAAGCGAAGAGGAAGGAGGGGAGGAAGATGAAGTGGAAGGCTGGGAGGCAACTCTTGTCTAATCTAACTGTTGACTCGACTGTTCAGGAGTGGTGGTATTCTGAACGACATTGGTCGAAAAGAGCCAAACTGGTAGGCCAATTGTCAGTCCTGGAAGCGACAATGTGGCCATGTGGGGCGCACCAACATCTCCCCAAGAGGAGAAGGGACTAGGATTTCCACCCAAGGGAATTCCTTGGTTGGTGTGCTCCATCTTTTCAACCTAAAGATCGACGCAGGATTAAAGGGTGATTGTTTCGTTTAAAATAAATTGTTAACGACGCTTTTTAGACACAACTTGCTTTTTCAGTTTTAAAGAGTCGAGAAAAAGCTAAAGATGACTCTAGTCTCCTTCGATGTTTTAACGAGCCCGAAGTGACAAATGCTCGGATGGACTTTTTCTGTTATAGAGTCTGAAAAAGGCCAAAAGAAACTGCTCTGGAGATCTAGGCAGAGGGTGTGCCAAACTTTTCGCAAAACCAAAGAATACGTTTTACGGTACAAGTGGTCAATCTTCGTGAATGCTGTGTTCACTGCATTGCGATCAGTAGGGCGACCGACACGGCTTCCTAAGGATAAAAGATATATGTCTATAGGGGTCTCCCAATATATACGCGACGGTATGTGGGAGCACAAATCTGTATTAGCGCCACCGACTCTCAGGAGGAATCACCCACCTTCTTCGAGATCGACAGTCACTATGTTTAACGACGCCGGAACACGTCTCTAGCCTCGACCTCTATGTTGTGCGTTATGTTACAAAGCGTTGTTAGGTTCATTCATTTTATTTTAGGTTGATCTTTTTAAAGTTTGCCTTTCAAGGTTCACCACGAGATGTATGATACAAATTCTTGAATGCAGTCTAAGATGATAAGCAAGCTTTACAATCTTTCAACTTTGAAAATCCTAGCTACTAAGGGAAAAGAGAGCGACTATCTTTTCTCAAAGAGCAATCAGCACACTCTAATGCACTTCTCCTAAATCCAACATGCAAACTTATCAAATGCAAAATGCACAATGCAGGTGTTTGTTTTCACTTTCTTAGTATAAATGCCTACAAAGAAAGCTTTTTGCACAACTTTGAATTTGCTTTTACAATGATCAAAATAAACAAGTTCTCTTTCTTCGAAATCAACAAGGGTAGAAGAGATTACAATCACTTTGCGATTTTCGAAATAAAGACTCGTTTTTGATACTTTGAAAAGAACAAACTCAAACCAATAAGCAAAAGTAAAACTATGATCAATCTGAACAAACAGCCAATGAACTCTCTTCTAAGATCAATCTCAATCAGATCTGAATCAAAGGCTACAAAAAGACTACTTTACTTATGCAAAGGAAGACTGTAAATGACGCCACAAACACATAAAAACATTCACAATATTTTTGTACAAAAATGGGGCGGAATTCAGGCAAAGAAAAGGGTTATCAGGCTAGCACCTATGCTGGTTAAAGGCTGCAAAAACAGAGATCAAAACAGGGCAATAAAGGACAAAGAACCCCAGCTGCACAAGGCCACACTGGTTCAGCGCAGGTACAACACTGTCAGTTTGACATTCAGTGCAGGTAGCCCCTTCGGGACCTGCGTTGAAATGCAGACTGCCTTCACAGTGCCTGCAATGAAGAGAGAAACTCTCGTTTCTCTTGGTTTCCGGGTCACAAAATGCTCAAAAATACACTGTTTCAGGCCAAATCAGAAACACAAGCAAGGTATAAACAGAGGGATGCTTTGATAGGGTACTAAAGACTATCACAAGGATCAATCAAATCGTTTGTGGATCTAGTTTAGATCATAGACAAGTCCAACATACTGGATCAAAGCAGCAACTTTTACTTTGCATCCGGGAAAGATGCAGTTCAAGAGTAGCTGTCAAGTCTATGAAGTAAACAAATGACGGAAACACAAATGAAATGAATAAACAAGTTCTTCCCCAGTGGAGTCGCCAATTTTTTGTGGGGAAAAATGCCTATTTAGGACGATCCTATCCACCTAAGGTGTGACAGCGCCTTAGCAACAAACGAATACAGCTATTATGATTCTTTCCTTTATGAAATATGAAAGAGGGGAGATTGGCAGACTTACCGTTGTCTTCTGGTTGTCCCTCGATCTAGATCCCCTTCTCTTTGTGTGTCCACAGCTACTTGCCTCCTCGCTTGATCAAGAGAACAGCTACTTGAATCCCGCGAGATCACAAGAGAACATCTGCCGGTGACAAGAGAACAACTACTTGCAACAAGAGAGGAACACAATACAAAGGCAAATATACATATTCATAAATGATTCAGGATTAGAAGTAAATCAAATATACTAATGCAATCATACAAAATACACTGGCATATAGGGAAGAATCAAGATAGCTTTATTGAAAGTAACAGGATTCAGGAAGAGATACAACCCATAGGGCTCCAACCCAGCATCTCCTTCCCAGCAGAATGGAATTCCTTCTTCAGCTCCTTTCAAAGCATAACACACCCAACGTTTCTAGCCACAAAACAACAACAATTCTTTGCAAATACTAAATTCTAGCCTCCCTAGACCTCATGAGAGAGATCTATATATAGGAGTTTTGGAGAGAGGATGAGTCAGCTTGATGCTGGTATGAAGCTGACTAGTGTCCTCTCCCACTTCAGTTCTTGAGTCCACTTGGAGGTTCTTGCTTCCACTTGGAGATTTGGAACCTCTTACTCATCACCAGTCGAATTCCCTGATCCAAGTGTCATTTTGGAAGCTTCCTGGGCATTGACACCTTGAGGAATGACTCTGCCACTTGTCCAAACTCGCTCAGCGCAGGTAGCCTTCTTTGCAGTTGACATTCAACGCAGGTAGACAGTGGAGCAGTTGACATTCAGCGCAGATTCTCAGTGGAGCAATTGACATGATCCAGAATTGCCTTGTTTTTGAGTGTTTTCAGGTGGAGAACTTTTGTGAATTGCTGTGGTTATTTGGCCTTGTTCCTCTAGGGGTAGGAACAACATGTTTAGGGACTTTGGATCCCTTGATTATTGACATTTCATGCTCAGTGATGCAAGGCACAAAAATGTCTATAACACCAGCTCAAGAAAAGATAGAAAATATAGATCAATGCCTTAGAATTCAGCCTCTTCGAGGGGGCAACCTCCTTTACATTACATAAATGAACAATACTTGAGCTGGTTTCATAACATTTGGTATCAGAGCTTTGGATTCTAGGGTTTTGCTTCTCTAAACAAGTCATCGTGGCATTTTCGCTATAACATTTTTTCTGCAAAATTTCAGAAGTTGCAAAAAAAACCCATTTGATAAGAAATCGCACTGAACCTCGGGTTCAAATTTCAGAGCTTTTCGCGCTATATTTGCGGAGATATGATCTGAGGAAGTTGGTCTTTTTGCAGACTCCTGAATTACATTCCTAACACGTGACATGGGGAAAATAGTAATAACTTTCTCTCTGAGCATTGGATTGAAATTTCGTAAGAAGATACAGAAAGAGGACAGACCGCAGTTTCTTCTATATCTTTTTCAGAGCCAAAGGTTGAAAAATTGACACGTAGCACTTCATACAAGTTCGCTCTTCTGGAAAGATCTATAATCAGGTCATCTTGGGATATTGTGCATAACTCTTTTTTGGAGAATCCAATTTGGATCAGACTGGTGGCATTGGAAAGAGGACACAGACGGCTACTATAGGTAACAATTTCAGAACTTAAATATCCGCAAGTACAAAGTTATAGTTGTTTCAAGATCGAGGTCCTAAAATCAAGAAAAAGCAAGATGAGGAAGTTTGATGGCAAGGATCCGGTAAGTTGGATACTTCAAATGGAGCAATATTTTGATCTACATGGTGTACCACTATTACAAAAGGTATATATTTGCATCTTCATATTTAGAACCGAATCAATTTTTATGGTATAAAGAGCTTTGTTCTCGTAAACAACTTGTTGCGTGGTCAATTCTCACGGAGGAAATGATAGCACATTATGAGGATACAAAGAGCAACACCTTCTTTAGAGCAACACCACAACATTCGGAAAGAGTAAAAGGGCTTTGTGACATATTTGAAAGTAAAATTATGGCAACAAGGAAGTCTAACCCTCACAACTTTAAATATGGACGTGTTGTTTCTCCTAGCCTTCCACAACCTACAAGGGTTACACCACAACAATTGGAAGAAAAAAGAGAAAAAGGGCTTTGTTACAATTGTGACAGCAAATGCACTAAAGGTCATAAGTGTGTTGAGAAGAAATTATTTTACATAGAGTATGAAGCGGAGGAAGAAAGGGATCAAGAAACATCAAAAGAAGAGGATATATGCCAGGACCCAACCCCAGAGAAAGAAGAAATGAATCAGAACATATCTTGTAAACTATTGGCAAGAATGACCACTCCTCAAACTCTCAAGATAGAAGGATATATCAAGAAGAAAAAGGTGCAAGAAGTGAAAGATCACATCAAGAAAGAAGAAATGAATCCAACCATATCTTGTAATTCACTGGTCGGAATTACCACTCCTCAAACTATCAAGATAGAAGGACATATCAGGAAGAAAAATGTTCAAGAAGTGAAAGATCACATCGAGCGTCAAGAAATGAATCCGACCATATCTTGTAAAGGATTGGAAGAAATTACCACTCCTCAAACTCTAAAGATAGAAGGACATATCAAGAAGAAAAAGGTTCAAGCAGTGAAAGATCACATCGAGCATCAACAACAAGTTATCCAACTTTTAAAGGATAACGCCACTTCGGTGCAAAATCAAATGAAACAATAGGTAGATCAACATCATAGTGAAAAATGTTTTGATGTAGGCGGCTAGGTATTTTTACTGCTACATCTAAAGCAAGCTATTTATGAGAAGGAAATGTTGGAAATACGACATGCACTTAAAAAATGGCGACCTTACCGAATGGGAAGACCCTTCAAGGATGAGGATGTGGAAGCATTGTTTTGTGCTATTTCTATTATCCAACCAGATTGGATAAACGAAGCAAGGGATGAATGGAAGAAGGACAAAAAAGTATGGCCACTTATTCAAAAGTTGCAAAATATCCCAATTCAAACAATATTGCCAGATATTGAAAAGGAAGGAAAAATCATATTGGAACCTGGAGCAGTCACAAAAACAAGAACCCAACAGCTACAAATCGATCAATTTCAGAGTATCTCATCAAGTGGAAGAACTTACCCGCTGAAGATTCCACATGGGAGGACAAGAATTTTATACAAAAGCATCAAGAACTACTCAAGCGTTGAGGACAACGCCTTTTGAAGGAGAGGGGCATGTTAGGCCCCTATACTACTAGTGTAACCCCTTATTGTTATTAGTACAACCCACTTATTATATTAATGTACCCATGTAGTGCCCATATTGTTACTAATGTGCCCCATAGAAGCCCACTATTGTTATTATTGTGCCCTTACATTATTATTGTTATGTCAACTCTGATTATGTTATGACCCCTTAGACTCCTATATATAGAAAGGAGGTCTTTTCATTTGTAAGATCCAAAAATTGTTCATTTATGTAATGTAAAGGAGGTTGCCCCCTCGAAGAGGCTGAATTCTAAGGCGTTGATCTATCTTTTCTATCTTTAGTTGAGCTGGTTTCATAACAGATATAGGATAGGCTGAATGATTGAGAAACTGAATAAATAAATATCATTAACCATTATTTAAAAATTGAAATTAATAAAAGAAATTCAAGTATTTAAAATGAAAATTTCTTACAACCTTCATATGTTTCCTTGTTGAAATTTAACCCTGCTTGACTTATTTGATGTGTAGAGGACATGACATAATCTGATGATGCAGTCTTATTTTTCTTAACAAGTCCCTTCTGAAAGATTATTAAGCAACAAGTCCCTTTGTTGATGTGTTATAAATTTAGATTGAACAAATCCTTCTTGAAAAATAATGAACACCAATACTCTGTTAAAAATTCCATTGAAGAATGAAAATAAAACAAATTCCTTCCTCTGTTGTAATGAAATTATGAAAATAAGGAGATGAAAAAGTATAAAAAATTTCAAACTTTTCTCCTCCCCTACTGATTGTATGACTTGTCCTTAAGTCATCAATCTAAAATTCAAATGGTCAAAGCCTTTTATTTTAAAATATAAACGAAAATGAATGAATTCTTACTGGCCAATTCCTTGGTTTTCCTGTAAGAATTCGAGTTTAGAGTGTGCCAGAGTCTAGTTTTCACATCTAAACTGTTATTTTTATTTTTTATTTTTTTTATTATTATTTTAAATTAGAAAAATAACTAAGGCATAGATATCACAGCAGACTGTTTTACTATCTGAACCTCCTTTTGTTGTGTCATTGTTTTCATGAAATCTTCTTTGCTGACACGCTTGTGGTAGATCTTCAGACTTTGTCCACTTACTGTAAATGTTTGGGCTTCTTGGTCAATGGTTTTGAGTTTAACTGATCCATTCTGGAAAACTTCAAATATTTCATAAAGGTCCATCGAGTGTGTTGTAAATTTGGGTTTATAATCTTTAAAGTTGGAGTCAAATAATAGAGCCAAATCACCAACTTTAAACTCCTTCTTGATTAATTTATCATGCCACTATCGTCTTTGTTTCTGGATCAATGTTGTCCTTTCTATTGCTTGTTGTCTCATCTCATCCAACTGATTCAATTGGATAATTCTTTATTGTTGTGCTTCAGAGAGTTCAATGCCTAACTCTGCTGCCAATTTGTAAGTATGTATTTGAAATTGTATTGGCAGCATGACTTCTTTGCCATACACCAGCTGATAAGGTGTAAACCCTGTTGTGTTTTTCCAGGTGATTCTATATTCCGAGAGTGCCTCATTGAGCTTATCTACCCAATATTTTCTATTTTTTGCCACTGTTTTAGTCATGATACCTTCCAGTGTCTTGTTTATAGATTCCACTTGGCCATTGGCCTATGGATGGTAGGGTGTACTCCTTTTGTGTTTGATTTTGTACTTGTCAGTGATGTCTTGAACCAATCTAGAAGTGAATTGAGTCCCTTTGTCTGTTACTATCTCTCTGGGCACTCCATATCTAACAAAGATTTATTCAAAAGGGAAATTAACTATTGTTTTCTCAGTTTTCCTTACAAGTGCCTTTGCTTCTGCCCATTTAGTCACATAATCTATACATACTAAGATGTACTTTTTACCCTTGGAAGGTTGATTAATGGGTCCAACAAAGTCCAAAGCCCATTTTTCAAATGTCTGTAGATGTACCTATGGCTATAGTGGCATCTCATCTGAGGTAGTTGGTCTACCCATGCGTTGGCAATTGTCACAACTTCTCACATACTTCTTTGAATCTTTGCCAATAGTATCCAAGGCTAAGGATTTTGTGTGTTGTCCTCTTGGCTGCAAAATTTCCACCACAAGGTTCATCATGACAAGATTTTAGTATATCAATAATTTCATCATCTTTGATACATCTTCTAATAATAAAATCATAACCAGTATAAGAAAATTCTCCATTAACCCATGAATATTTTGCACTTTGCGTAATCCATATTTTCTTCTCCTTTGAGCTGAATGATGGAGGTATCTTCCTTGTGGACAAGTAATCAGCTAGATCATCATATCATGGTGTTAATATTGAAATTGGAAATAAATTTTCATCGGGAAATGAATTTTCAACTGGAACAACTTCACCTATATTTTGTAGTCTAGAAAAGTAATCTGCTACGTGGTTCTCTTTCCCTAGTCTGTCCAACACTGTGAGATTAAATTCTTGTAGTAATAATAACCATATTGTGATCCTACCATTAGTTATAGTTTTGTTCATTAAGAATCTAATGGCAGAGTGGTCAGTGTGAACAAAGACTTCATAACCAATTATGTATTGGCGAAATTTGTTCACAGCATGTATGATTGCAAGCATTTCCTTCTCAATTACTATGTATTGAGTTCAACAAGAGTCAAATTTTTATTGATGAAGTAAATGGAATAAGTTAAAGCATCTTATTTTTTCCCTAATGAAGCCCCTACTTCTGTATCGGATGTATCGGTGGAGATGTGAAAAGGTGAAGCCAAATTGGGTCCCCTCAAAACTGGAGTTGTGGACAATTTCTCTTTAAGTTTCTCAAAATTCTTTTGACAAGCATCATTCCACTTGAAAGATACATATTTTACAAGAAGCTTAAACAAAGGCAAAGGTATATTACCATATATTTCAATAAATCTCCTATAAAAGCTTGCACAGACAAGAAATCTTCTTACATATTTTTGATTTGTCAAAATTGGCAATTTGACAATAATTTGAATTTTGGTTTGATCTACCTTGATTCCCTCAAAAGAAACATGATGTCCTAAGAATATTCCCTTATTCAGCATCATACAAAAATTTTCATTTCTTAAAGACAAGTTGGTTTCTATACATCGTTTTAAAACTTTCTCAAGATTTTGCAAAGAATGGTCAAAGGAATAACCATATACTAAAAAGTCATCCATATATACTTCAACACATTCATGAACCATATCAGCAAATATTTCTAATACTACTCTCTAAAATGTTGTTGGAGCATTGCACAAGCCAAATGGTAAAAAATTGTAAGCATATGTTCCCCAGGGATAGGTAAATGTTGTTTTGTCTTGGTCTTCTAAGGCTATGCTGATCTGGTTGTAACCACTAAAACCATCCAAGAAGGAAAATGATATTTTTCCAGCCAATGTATCCAAAACTTGTTCAATAAATGGCAATGGAAAATAGTATTTAAGGGTGGATTTATTCAGTTCTCTGTAGTCAACACAAACTCGCCACTTACCATTTTTCTTGGAGACTATCACTAGTGGACATACCTGCTGGCTGTCAGAGATGGGGTAAATGAAATTTATTTTCAGTAGCTTCTGCAATTCATATCTTACAATCTCTTTAAGCACGGGGTTCATCCTTCTCTGTGGCTGTCTCACTGGTCAAATATTAGTGTCTGTATAGATATGGTGAGTGTAAGTTTCCGGTTGAATTACCTGCATGTCAGTGTAGTCCCAAGAAAATTCCTTTTGGTATTTGGTCAGAAAATCAAGCAATTTCTGTTACTGAGATGAACCTAAAAATGCTCCAATGTTTAGTGTTTCTCCTGGTCTGATTTCTACAGTCTTGCTTTGTGTGTTTGTAATGGAGTTGATTGGAAATATATCCTCAAATATTGTTTTCATAGAATATATGGTACAAGTTTCCTAAAAGCTTTGTGCCAATATTTGATCTGAAACAATGTATTGTTCATTTATTAATTCCTCTGAAACATTAGGTTGAGAGGTAAACATTTCCACCAAATCTTCATTATTGTCTTTCCTCAAATCATAAATTTGATTGATGCTTAAAACAGATTGTATTTCTTCCCTATCATTGTATTTATCAACAAGCCATAGGTTATGTGTTACTGCTAAAGCTTGGGCTAATGGGTATAAGGTAAGTTGTTTTCTCTCTGTTCCTCTTGAAATGATCATATTACCCGATCTACACCCAACAAATGCATTAGCAGTTGCCAACCATGGTCTGCCAAGTATAAGAGGATGTCCTCCTAAATTTGACTTTTGCTGGAGAACTAGGAAATCAATTGGATACTCCCAAGAGTCTAGTCAAACAATTATATCTTCCAATATCCCTTCAGGAATGAATTTAGAGTGATCTGCTAATTCCAAAACAATTGGTGTTGACTGTAAATTTGTCAGTTGTAAGGTTTTCATTGTATCCAATGTCATGACATTTATTGCAGCTCCCAAATCAATGAGAGTATTTGGAATGGAGATTTTGCTGATGATTGTTGTAACTCTAGGTATACCAGGGTCAACATATTTTTTCATAGAAATGACATTGGAAATAAGGCCACCTAAATTGCCAATAACGTGAATGGTCTGTGGATTAAATATTTTCTTTGCAGAATTTTTAAGGTAGAGTTCTTTGATGGCTTTTGTATAGATTGGAATATCTTTAATTGCCTGAAGCAATGGAATTTCTACATACACATTTCTCAACTCATCTAGAACATCGAATTGTGGTAGAGGTGTGGTTAATTTTTGTTGAAGTAACCGCTCAAGGTAAGGAGGTGACTGCACTGTCCTAATTTGTGTAGGTTGTTCTAAATCATGTTGTTCACCGTGTGTTGCCAATTCGTGTTCATCAGTTTTATTCAAACTCTCTTTCGTTGAAACAGGTGGAGGTGAAGATTCTATGTAAATAGTTCGACAGATCTAAGTTCTATGTTTTAAAGAGGTAGAATTGAGTACGATGGTTCCTCATCCACATTGTACGCTGGTCTGTCCAATCGATTATTTGGATTAACTACTGGTTGAGCAGGTAGCTTCGTAGGTTTAGGAGGTTGATTAGATGGTAATTTTAGTTGTGGTTGACTCATTGGTGGAGGAGCAGGCAAGGTTTGCTAAGGATATTGTTGTTGATAAGCAATTGGTTGTTGAGGGTATTGTTGCGTGTACTGTGGTGGATATGGCTGAGAGTATTGTTGTTGATATTTTTAAGGATATGGGTTTGGAAATGACTGCTGATATTTCTGAGGTGGTTGTTGAGGAAATTGCTGAGGATGTGAATATCCTCTCCATCCCTATTGTGGATAAGATTGTTGTTTCTGATTAAACCAATTTTTCCATGGCATAGGTACATTCCGAGAATTCTGAACAGGCATTTGATAATTTTTTGGATTTTGATTTTGAAACATACCTGGAGGTCTTGGCTGCCATGGTCTCCAAGCTCCCATAAAATATAATTTCTCCATCTCTGCATTAGCTTCCAAATTATAACTCTGCAAAACTTTCATCTTAGAGCAGTCATTAGTGTCATGATTTTCTGTACAAAACCCAAAAATATGAACATTATCTAAAGGACATTCTTTCAAAGCATTATTTTTTCGGCATTTAGGACAAAATATAGACAAAACTTGCTCTTGTTCATCTTGTCTTTTATTTGCTTTCAGAGTGTCTATTTGATTTCCCAAAGTGCTTAAGAGGTCTGTTTTAAAATCTTCAAATAGATTGCCTGGTTCATCTCTAGTAATATTTCCTATGGCAGATTTAGTGATTCTAGATGTCGTAGTTCTTCTTCCATTTCTTGCTCTACTTTTGGAGTACTTTTGACACAAGTCAACAATCTCATCAAAAGGTAAACTAGAAATTTCCCCTTTACCCATGAGATTGAGGTCATATAGATATTTGTCCTGGATGCCCTGAAGAAATATTGTTCAAATAAGATCAGAAGACATGGCTCTATGTTTTGATTTTTGCAGATTGTATGAAAATATTTCCAAGTATTCTTCTAAGGTCTCATCTTCTTGTTGGTTCATTCTAAATATGTCATCTTTAGAGTCTTTTGATCGACAGTAAGGTTGATACTTTTTCAAAAATATTTTTCTTATGTTATCCCAATCAATGACTATGTGTTCACCTAATCCCATGAACCACTTAAGTACTGCTCCTTTTAATGTGGCAGGTGTTAGCGCTTGAATTTGGCCTCAGGCTGAAGAAGGAAAAATCCAAGGCAACATCAAACCACTTAGCCTTGTAGCTAGCCCTACGAGGACAGGAGAGGGCTCTCTCCGGGTCTATCTTGGCAAAATGTTTTCAAAGGGTTGAGATGACCAATAAAGAACACTGATTTTAGGCTAGTAAACTAATAGGGAAAGTTTGATTTTAAATTTTTAGGGTTTTGTTGGAAAACTGAGCACGGCAATTTTGGGTGCGGGGATGAGACACAGTTTTTGCAGAGGTCTTTTTGGGGCAAGGTAGGAGACTGTATTGATGCCTTTGAAATAAGTGAATGGATAGATGTGACCGGTGAGGAGCTAAGGAGAGAAAGAAACCATCGAGAGTTCTCCTTAAACAGATGAAAACATAGATATTAAGCAAACTTAAAGGCAGAGCATAGAAACCATGAATTCTACCTTAACACTTCATTTACTTAATGTGCAGAAGAGAAGAGTAGGAAAATGATACACATAAAAAACTTACAAGCACATGAGAGAAACACACCATCAACACAAATCACCACAGGAATCCCAAATAGTGCTACAAAACCCTGGTCTTTCCTTTGCCAAAATTGCAGAGATACAGTCTAAGCTTATCCCTCAGGAGTCCAACCTCTCCAACCTATGAAAATGATTGAGAAAATAAATAATATAGGCAAGCTAACACATTCCCTTGCCTCTAGGGGTCGAGCTCATCATCCTAGGAGCTGTTTCAACCACTTCTAAACAAAGCACTACAATCTAGGCAATCAAAACAACTTGCCTCTATAAGCTAGGAAACCAATTCATTCATTAATTTTTTGCTATTTTATGAATGAATCTTCTAGAATAGGTAAATAAGTGTCATGTCCACATAAAATTTCATTAATTACATCAAGGAGGGTGAAAAATCCCACCACAAGTCAAAACTAGTCAAAGCTGGGCGAATTCCTGAGCTGAAGGTGCAAAACTGGCAAATTTTCCTAACGAGTACCGCGCCAATTCTCAACGCGTAGCGCGCCTTTCAGGCCACTTTTTAGGCACTTCCCGGCATCCAAATGAGGCACAAGTGGGCTTTTTGTAAAGGTCTAGATGTCTACTTTACATCCCAAGTAGAATTTATCAATTTGGTGGCCATTTTCCCCTCCAAAAATCAAATCTCCCAAGACTGTTAAAAATGTGCCAAATGAGGCTGCCTCAAGGCAGAGTGCTGTTGCAGTCAACTTTTGAATGCCTTCCTCAACTCCAAATTGAGCTCATGATAGCTCATTAGAAATATCTTTGTGTATAGTTATCATTTTACTCATCAAGAAAGTCATTTGGACAACCAAGGTAGGAGAAAACTTGATTTTCCCAAGGTCACTTCAGAGGTGCATTCGATTCTCCTGAGGCAACGGTATTTTTGACATTTCTATAAAAACATGACACCTGTGTAAAAAGTGAAGGATTTTTTTCTTCCTTGGCCTATTTTGAACAAAAACCTCTCTCATTTTTCAAAAATTCATCTTTTATTTCTCTGAAACATCTTTTGAGTGAAACTTATCCCGATGTGTGAAACAAGGAATTTTGTGGAAATGAAGCGAAATGAAGGGGATGAGGGGCTTCTAAATTCTTGGGGAAATTTTTGGAAGTAGGGAGGGATGTTAGGAAGTAGGGGAAAGTGGAATCTCAGAGATCAAGTGAGGGGAAGGGGTCCAAAAGGGAAAAACACAGGCCCAACCTAGAAAATTGCCAGGTTGTAGCAAGAAACTAGGGTTTGTGCGAAAATGAGGAATTCGCGGGATCTCAAAGATGGGAAGTGTTTGATAAGGTACATGAAGGATAGGGGAAAGTGTATGAACATCTGGATACAAGTTTTGCTAATGTTTGACCGTCCAAGAGAAATTACCTTCAAAACCCTAGGAGAGGGAAATGACCTTACCTAGGCGCAACTGAAGCATGAACAAGGTGTAAAATGACTCATTAGAACTTGACATGATTATGAAAACCCTATGAATGATGATAGACTCAGCTGAATAGTGACATAGATTTTCATTTGAGCAATTTTGAGAAGAGTGAAAGAAAACCCTAGACCTAATGCCTAGTGACCAAATTTTGCTTGAAGACTCACTGAAATGACAAAGTTTGACCTTGACACTCTGAGACCACTTTGTAAGAGCATATTTGATCACTGGAGGAAGGCTGGAAAGACTGAAACTAACATTGGCTCCAATGGGGATGGTAGCTCCTTGGAGCTGCCAAGAACGACAGATCTCTGGAAGAGCTAGACAGTGCCTTCGTCCATTGGGCTATGGAGTCCATTATTTCGGCAAATGACACAAGACTTTGACTCATTTATTGACTGAAACATGACTCAAGCCGACACAATTATGAAACCAACATAATTGAAAACTGAATCATAAATGACTCATGATTGACTTAACGAAAACAAGAACTTACAAAGCTTATTGAAGGGCAGCAGTCCATCAAGATTTGAAATCGTGATGACAACCACCTGTGTTTCTTACAAGACAATATACCATCAAACTATATCAAAATACCAATGCAACCAATCAAGCAGATGCCTTCTTGATTGGTTCTCCTGATCAGATCTTCTGGTCAACAATGAATACTGGTAACTGGGCATCCAAAAATATAGTCGACCATATTCTCCTTCATCACTGAATACTGCAATAATCACCTTCACTGTTGACTGCAATAGGGCTGCCATTGGATCTTGAAAAACATGAAGTTTTGCCACTGCCACCTCCTGCTGAAAGAACAAGGTGTCTTTTGCTTCAAATTCTAATCTGCCTTCATCATGTGCTTCGGTAAAAGTATGCTCATGGGCTTCAAAAAACTCTGAACAAATGGATGGGCAGATCTCTTCTTGGAAAAGTGTGTTATGTAGTTACCTTGATGTTTGGAGCTACGTGAAGTTGAGAGATCTTTAGGGATAAAGGGAAAACAAGCCATGAATATAACCCTCTAATCGAACCTCCTCTGAGTGACAACGAGGAAACAACACAAGATTCACCACAAAGTGTTGTTCAGTTAATAAGACGAGGGTTCCCGCGAATACCCCATCCACCCACCCTGCCTCCGCAATCACCTCCACCACATACACCTTCACCCACACCGCCACCACCATTCAATATGGCGAATGCAGTAAAGTTGCTTGTGTTCAAGGGTTCCGGAAATGAGGACCCAAACCAGTTTTGGTTCGTCACGAAGGTCGTATGGGAAGCTCAGGGTATAATGGATGATTATATGAAGAAAGTAATGTTGGACACTTATTTACAGGAACACATGCTGACATGGTACATTAAGTACTACACTGATAAATCGATGACTTCATTAGCAGATATTCAGACCACACTGAGTAAGGAATTCAATAGGCCTAAGTCTGAAGCATAATCAATTGTGGGACTCAAGGAGATCATGATGAAGCCTGGTGAAACACCCTAGGATCTGGATCAGAGATTGAATTGCATGATCCACGAATCTAACATGAATCTTACGGATGGGTAGCACCGTAATGGTTTGTGGCTTCGCTCTTGCCTCATCTGAGGGTTGCTTTATCACAGCAAAATATTGGGACCCAGGTGGAAGCCTTGGAGATTTCTATGAGATTGAATGAGACATCGCTGCAAGATGCTAATTTGGGATTTCGGAAAATTCACGTGCAGTTGCAAAACCTTTTCCTAGAGTTTCAAAGTCTAAAGAAGGATAGAGCAGTTTGGCTAGAGGTGCGCGAAGAAGTTTGGTTCTTGAAATGAAAAAGTCAGGGGCATGACAAAGATCATTGTCCAGTCTTTGCGAATTATGTTGCAGCAAGAGGGTCGATGCCTCTGAGGCTGGAAGCTCAAGAAGGGCCAAGTATAGGGCCTGTGCTATGGTGTGTTATCTATCAGGTAGCTAGAAAACATGTGACAGACAACTGCCACCTGCTACATAAATTTGTACAGACACCGCAACAAGTCTTCTGTAACTTTTGTCAATCTGTGGGTCATGACGAGCATAACTTCCATAGCTATGAGCTAATGATGAATAGAATGCCTACATATAGAGTGCAGGTGGAAACTTGGCCTCCAGATCAAGGTACTGGGGGAGCGCGAGGAGGATACCAAGGGCAGGGACGAGGCTAAGGTAGAGGAGGACCTAGTAGAGGTCAGGGATAGGTGATTTGCTACAATTATGGGGGACTAGGACACTATGCACAAGAATGCACGAACTCGATGTGCCTGTGGTGCAGATACTTCACTTAGTTTTACCACACGACAAAAGAATTCCATGTATTACTAGCTAAGATACACAAAAAAGGGGCGCAGCCTCAGCAACCTACCTAAAATATACAAATGATGAGGGTTGAACCCCGTGAAGAGGATCCTAGTGTGAACATCGTGCTGTGAAGTGGAATGATTGTTGGTGAAGGAAAGGGAAATCAACCTAAAGAAGGTGAATGGGTATGCGAAGTTCTAGAAAAGGAGGTCGGGTTTGATCTGGAGCGCGCGAGGGAAACTTTTGTGGAAGCAAAGAAAAGCTCTAATGAGGCTTCTACCTCAGGAAGTCAGGATAAGCAGTTTGTAGAAATGGACCCATCCATGCTTACTACATTTTTGGAGACTTGTATGAAGCTACTTCGAGATAGAAAGGTCGTAAAAGGATTACAGGAGTTGATCAATAAATGTGTTGGTAATACTCCTGATGAACCATGCGTGGTTAGGAAAATTGGTAAGCATAAGGCAAGAACGAGGCGTGAGATGAGACTCACCACGCAAATAGGAGAATATATAATGGACCAAGTTATTCTAGATCTAGGGTCTGATGTGAATGTGTTGCCTAAACAGACATGGAAGAGAATGGGGAGACCTGCGCTGCAATGGTCTCCTATTCAATTGAGGATGGTGAATCAACAAAAGATTATCCCCATGGGAAGACTACATGGAGTGACAATCGATATCGAAGGCGCAAGCGCGTTGGGCGATTTTGAAGTGATAGAGATTGTGGGTGACAACAATCCCTATCCAATGCTCCTTGGGGTCAACTGGGCTATCGACATGAACGGGGTGATCAATTTGAAGAAGCGGACGATGTCATTTGAAATAAAATCGCTCCACGTAGTAGAACCGTTGGACCCTGTAGAAGGACTGCGTTGCACTGAACTAGTCCATGATTATGAAAGTGATGATGATTTGGACCAGATTTACAAGATAACGTCGCAATATCAAGATTGGGTGAATCCGACAGCTAATGGACATATTGCATGGGACCGCGACAACTCCTATACATCGATATAGATGAGGAATTGGAACACTGGCAGAATAGATTACACAAAGTGTCTACGCTACGATGTAAAATGATGACCAAATCGTTGTGTTGCGTATCATCGGAGGTAAGAAGTCTACCTTACTATGATGGTTTAACTAATGTTGATAAATTTTTGGATGCATTTAAAAAGGAAGTGTCGGAGAAGCATCGCTTCCAAGCCTTGGACTTGGCGCTACACCTACAAATGGTGGGGTATGAATAAAGACAACTTTGATGCATGTCGTGAATATAGAATAATGATGAGGGTGTGGTTTGGTCACCCAAAGGTACGATTGATAGAGAAATACAATGGAAGGAGTGACCCGCGTGATCACTTAGTGAAATGGACTGATGCTTATGGAGCAGAACCGCAACCAAAGTGGGTGCATCCGTTTTGTCACACCTTGGATGTAATACCTATGAATTGGTACTTGGAGACAAAGCTCTGCCATGGCACGGACAAATGGGATATTTTGAGACAGGTATTCTTGATGAAATTTAGCTTTGAAGATGGATTTGAGTGTATTGACGAAGCGTTGCAGGAGGTCAAACCAACGATCTTTAGAATATTGTAGGATCCTTTGGATTTGATTCAATCGGATTGGACCACCCAGCTGCACCACACACTGAAGTGCTACAATGTGACTGTTGAAGAGGAAGACGAGGATTCGAGGAACATTAATATCTCGGAAACAAAAAGGACACCACGAAGTTGAGGGGCTGCAAACAGAAAACCCAAATATCATCGTGCTGCTGAAAACAAAACAAGTGAACATTGGGATAGAGGCGGAGCCAAAGTTTGTGAAGATAGGGGACTACGAGGATGATGCTATGGTGGATAAGGTCATTGAGTTTCTCTGTGAATACCAGGACTTGTTCCCTAGAAAGTTCTCAGACTTAAAAGGGATAATAGGGGACCTGGGAGTTATGAAAATTATGATGAAACCAGATGTGAAGCTGATCAAGCAAAGGCCTTAGCGCCTCAATCCAAAGTATAAAGAAAAGGTATGCTTAGAGTTGGATAGAATGCTTGCAGCAGGTATTATTAAACTGGTGGAAGAATATAATTGGGTTAGCCCAATAGTAGTTCAGGAAAAGAAGCAAAAGGATGAAATAAGGATATGCATAGATCTCAGAAAGCTGAATGATGCTTGCATGCATGATCCTTTTTCGAATCCATTCACCAATGAAGTGTTGGATAATGTAGGAGGACAGGAAGCATATTCGTTCACTAATGGGTTCTCGAGGTACCATCAGATCAAGATCGTGTCAGAGGATAGAAGTAAGATGACATTCACAACCGAATGGGGATTCTTTGAGTATACTGTAATGCCTTTTGGACTGAAGAACATTCCAATGATCTTTTCGCATGTCGTCATTATGGCATTCAAGGACTTCATTCACAATTTTTTGGAGGTATATTTTGATGATTGTACAGTGTTTGGGCTCGTGAAGCACCATATAGATATCCTATGCTTGATGCTGGATACATGCCGGAGATATCAAATCGCATTCAATTTGAAGAAATGTTTGTTCTGTGTTCCTTTCAGAATCTTGCTAGGCCATGTGGTATGCATAGAAGGGTTAATGGTGGACCCAACTAAGATAATAATTATAATTAATTTAGAGGTACCAAGAAGAGTGAAACAGTTGCACGCAACGTCAGGGTATACGGGATACTATAGAAATTTCATCAAGAGTTATGCCCGGATTACCACGTCGATGGAGAAGCTGCTAAATAAGGATGCTACATTCTGTTGGAATAGGGAATGTCAGCGGAGCCTGGACTTGTTAAAGGAAAATATGGTCACCATGCTAATCCTAGCATTCCCGGATTGGAAGAAGGAATTTCATGTGCATGTGGACGCATCATTTATTGTGTTCGGAGCAGTACTGACACAGGCTGGTGAGGGAGAGTTGGATCACCCTATAGCATTTGCAAGTAGGAAGTTGTCTAAAGCTGAGAATAACTATTCAATGACAGAGCACAAAGGTTTGGCTATGGTGTACATGCTCCAGAAGTTCAGAAACTACTTTCTAGGTGGACACTTTAAGATGTATACAGACCATTATGCGTTAAAGTACCTGGTTAACAAGCCTGTGTTGGGAGGCAAGATATGCAGATGGATGTTGTTATTTCAGGAATATGATTTCAAAGTCATCGTGAAGCCAGGACAATTGAAGACAAGACCAAATCATCTATCATGCATTCACTAGTACAAAATGGCTAATTAGTTACTAAAAAAATGACTAAAATTTACATATAAACGACCATTTTTCAGTCGGTGACCAGTAGTAGCTAATTTATAGTATCTTATAACACGACCAACTTTTAGTCGTTTTTAGTTTAGTCATTAATTGGTTGTCTCAATTTTATTGTCTAGTAGTATATTTAGTCATAAATTTGGTCATTAATTTAGTCATTGATTTAGTAATTAATTGTCACAATTAATGACCAAATATACAACAAAATATACTACTATATGATCACCGTAGAAAACCGATTAATGACCAAAGAAATATGACCAAAATGTTGGTCATGTTATAAGATACTGTAAATTAGCTACTAATAGTCATATATATGCAAAATTTAGTCGTCGCTTAAAACCAATTAATGACCAAAGAAATATGACTAAATTTCGGTCGTGTTATAAGATACTGTAAATTAGCTACGAGTAGTCGTAATTTGTAATCACAAATTTATCAATTGCAGTAGTCATTTATCTTTTCTTGGTAGTTTCATATTCATTATATAAACAACTAATTTAGTAGTTTATATTCATTTCATTTACTTTCATTAATAATCATTATAAACGACTAATTTAGTGATATATTCATTTTACTTGTGTTCATCATTAATTAGTATAAACTATTAATTTAGTAGTTTTAGATTAATTTTGTGTTCATTATTAATCAACATAAATTAATTAGTATGACTTTGTGACTAAATTAAAAAAAATAAAAATAAATAAATAAATAAATAATTTAAATAAAAAAATAATAATAAAAAAATAAAAAAATCATACAATGTGCATATTCATCTAATATGAAAAGGCAAAGTTACATATGTTAATTACAATACTAAACAATATCAACTGCAATTATAAGTAATTTCAACCACAAAAAATATATTATATGAAATGTCGAGTATTGCAATATGAGTTTCCAACTTAATATTGGTTGGACTACAATTTACACATGAAATATTGTTTCATCACTTTAAAACATTATCATTGTGTTGCCAAGGCAATATTGCATGTGAATTCACCAACTATGAAGACTTGACCATTAGTCTCTATGTGCATGCCTTATGTGGGATATTGTCTCTAAGGGTATCACTAGACCGATTCTCTTCTCTCTCTCTCTTTTCATTTGTCACTCCAGTGTTACTGTTCTCCTCTTTCTTCAATTCTTGCTTCTTAACATCAATACTAAGTTCCTTTTGAAAAATAAAGAATATATAATGCAAAGTATAAGACATGAAAAACAATGAACACTGGAATATAAACTAAACTAGAATATAAAAGAGGTATGTGACATATACCTCAACCTCAATAATGTCACAACCATTTTCTCCCATCAAAGCAAGAAACTCGAACAAGTTTTCTTCACTTGGTGTTGGCTGGATAAATCGATATTTTGGACAAGACCAATCTCCTTAGTATCAGAAGATAGTTTAGCAACAAGCAGACAAGCAAATCTATCTTTCTCTAAACATATGTGATTCATAAATAAAAACTATAGAGGTGTTTAGACCCTACCTTAAGTCCAACGCTAGTTTGTAGCAGCCATCCTTCAACCGTTCGAAAGAGTTTCCTTTTGAGAACCTGCAATCACAAACAAGCAAACATCAAATAGCACCTGCATAGCTAATATCATAAATCATGTCCATTATGGTGATCAAGGAATCCATAAAATAAACCATAAAACAACAGATTATTGAGAAAAACAAACTTATTTGTATGAACTTTGAAGTAGAAGAACCTTACAACCTTTTCA
The DNA here is from genome assembly GCA_031772625.1 of Pinus tabuliformis. NCBI lineage: Eukaryota > Viridiplantae > Streptophyta > Pinopsida > Pinales > Pinaceae > Pinus > Pinus tabuliformis. The sequence goes on along the minus strand of CM062806.1, from coordinate 698,055,340 downwards.
GCCTTCATGTTGAACAAGCTCTTCCTAGGGTCCAAGACAGGAATCTCCTTTACTTTTACAAGCCTTACACTCTTCCAAATGAGATCAAAGAGGTATGTAATCTCTCCTCATAAAAGCTCAATTAAGAAGACTAAGTTCCAACAACATTTCACCTCAAAAATATTCAGCTTTCAACCTCTCAAGTAACCAGCCCAATGCTTCATTTTATAGTGCATAGGAAGGAGGTTACAGGTCCACCTATGAAGGGATAGAATCCTCCTTCAAAGGGATAAGCTCCTCACATCGAGGGGTTAGCTCCTTAAGGTATGGGATGCATGAACCTTAAGGGAACGAACTTGCCACCTCAAGATTCCTTCTAGAATCTTCTATAAATGACTCAAAGTGAGTTTTTAAGATTATACTTGTGCCTTTTTAACTTTTACAAGGGTCCGCACCCATAACACAGAGACAGAGCAGTCAAGTGTTTAGGAGCCATGACCATTAGGTGCGGGACCGCAGGTAATGCAAAGAGAAAGTGTGGTACCAGAGTTTTAATAACTTTTGAGGGCTTTCTCTCACTTTCAAGGCTTGATATAAGGAACTGAGGCTTAAGACTTGCAAAGGAGGAAAGTATGAGTGGTAATGGATTCACACAGATTGCAGAATGTCAAGGTGACAATTTTTTGTGCAACAGTTTACCCCCTAAACTGCGAAGTCTGTAATAGATGAAGATATAGTTTGTCATCTATGAAGAGTGAAGTATTTTATCATTTCAAGGATCATCCTGTGGACCCCCAGTCGGAACCTGTAAAAACATTCAATGCAAAATATATATCTATATCTATATCTATATCTATATCTATATCTATATATATATATATATATATATATATATATATATATATATATATGTGAACATATCATCGCTGAGGTAGGCATTCCCATACTCAGATTAAAAATGACTAGAAAATTGACTAAACTATTCTAATACAAGAGTGATTTTGTAATACATCAAGAGTGTAGACACAGTATAGGTGCAACCATCTATTTATGAATAGCCCACTGTATAATGAATAACAAAATTCCTCGCAGCCTGGATGGTAGAAACTAGATCCAGGGTCTCGATTTCTGCTTCCCGAACTAGTACGATTCTATCCATGTGAATGAATGTGTCGAAGTCGAACATGGTAGAAACCACTTGATTACCAGTCAATGATGTGAACTGTTAACAAGTGTGAGAGAAACAACCAGTAATGTCAATGACTCTCAAAGTACTCAGTACAATCCATGAAATGTGAATAAATGAGCTGATGTCGAACATGTCATAGAATCCTTTGATCGAAGGTTAATGATGCAACTTATCGTCAAAGGCGAGGAACCTGCCATTAGGGCATGCAGATCCCAAGGTACTGACAATTTCTAGATAATAAGCTGAAGTCGATAGAAATCGATCTGTCATAGGCAAGCTGACAACACGAAATCATAGATCAAGTTTTGAAGAAACATATTGGCAAGGACTGACTCAGGGATGGTCAAAATGGATGACAGATATTTTGCAAATGAATGGTTTGTTGAACTGACCTCTTGAACACATAACAACACTGCAGATGGTTTGGTAACAATTGACCCAAAGCTAATACCCAAAAACTGGCTGAAGAATTTCAATATGGTTTGATTAACTGTTAGGCAAAGGATTTCCCAACTCAGGTGAACAAAAAGTGTCGTGTTCAAGAGTGGTTAACTGCTTTTCTAAAATACAAAGTGTAACAAACAGGTTCATTTTTCTCTCTTTTCCCCCACCATTTCTAGCAAGTACCTCTTTATTTTTGACAAGCTTGAGGAGGATAACATTTGCTTGTTTATAAGCTCATCCTTCGGATGAGTCCAACTTAGTTTAAAATTCGAACCCTAAGAAGGAGTGGTTTGTTCCTGTTTAAATTGAACACGTCCTTTACTGTTAAATTTTAACGAGTCCAGTATAGGAAAAACTCGGTGTTTTTCAATTTTAAGGAGTCAGAAGAAAAACTTAAGAAAACTCCATGGGTGTCCTTTTTCGTAAATTTGTGTCCCTCAAGCCCGAAAAGTATAAAACAATACTTGAGAGAACCGCTTGACCATTACGATCAAGGAGTACTTTTCATAATTAGTGGCTCCGATCTGAAAAAGTAAAAAAGCGATCGAAGACACGTCATTTTATAACCAATATCGAACTTGAAATGACAAAAGTCCGGCGATTGTTTCATGTTTATACGGTCATAAAAGAGTTGTAAGTGGACCGTCTTTTTAACCCTGTTTAACGAGTTTAAAAGGGAAAAACTCGACAATCTTTTCATATTTTATGAGTCAGAAAAGAGCTTAAAGAGGACTCCAATGTTTCGCTTTTTCGTAAATTTTGGAAGAGTCCGAAAAAGTGAAAAAAGTATGCTCTTTTTTAAAAATGATCAATTTTCCCCGAAAAATCCAATATTCTGCACAAAAACTCAAAACATTACTCATACCTGTTTAAGATAAATAAAAATGTATCAAAAAGTTACCTTTTTAAAGTGAAAAATAAATAAATTAAAAATTCATTTATTCAAAAAATCTTATAAAAAGGGCTTTTGTAAATTCATTTTTACCATTTGATTTCAGACCGATAAGTGAGAGCTTTTGGGTAAGAAACTTCCTGTGAAGATTGCGGAAAATTCGTTCGTTGGAATCGAAAACTGTCAGCTCCAGGTAGTCCACATCATCCTTATCTTGCATTTCAACTATTTACATTTCATTTTTAGGCTTTAAAATTGATTTTTTAAGGAGAATTTGGTTTAGAAAATTGCTCGCAGGGGTCTGCAGGTGCAACATGCGGCCCCTGCGGACCCCGAATTTTTCTACAAAGAAAAAAGTCGTGGGTCCGCACCTATTGCTTACGACGCGTGTAGACCTACGCACTGTTTGTAACCAGTGGGTGTGGACCCCGCGAAATGGATTTTAAAAATTCAAATTTCTCTATTTCCTCCCAAACATTTTCGAACTAAATTGTTCTAATATGTCGTTTTTGCATTGTAGGACATACAAAATGCTTGTTTGGCGAGAACGCGAGCATGAGGATGTGGACCTTGCCGCAATAAATCATCCACCCACAATATAGGCACTGAAAGCATGTGAACTGTTTAAGTTCTGGGCCATACCAGGCATGAGGGTCCAAGTAGACTTCTTGCAATGGCCAGTAGACAGGTGGAACATACAAGACTAGTGTTTCATGATTGGTGGCCATCGGCTTGAAATTGAGCTAGAGGACATATATTTCTTGACTGTTTCCCCAAGAGAGGTGAATGATTATCTCTTTTTGTGACTAGGCTAGGTGGCCATTTTGTCGCTAGTCTCTGATTGGAGTTTTGCAATGATCAAACAAAGGACAAACGAATCGATATTAAAAATATTGACCATCTTGAACTTAAGGTTATTGCATTCGCTGTCACCAGACTATGCGGGAGTGCAACATTGCATGTAGCTACCGGATCCCAGATGCAAATAGCAGTAGAATTTTATCGAGGTACCATCTTCAATTGGTGCGAGGCTGTGTTGGCGAATGTAAAAGGCCAACTAACTAGAGAAAAGAACGAACAACTAAAAAACTTTGGATACAGTTTCCTCGTTGTGAGCTTTGGTCTAGAGAGGGTCCCTATGCTGGTCCCACAACAGCTTTCTATTGAGGCTGGTCTTCCTCGAGAGCCTAGGATAATGCGTTGGGTTGCAGTGATGGCCCGTCATCTTGAGGAGGGTTCAGAGGTTGTTCGATTTCCGCCTGAGTATTTTCGTTGGTTGAGGAACCAACTTTTTGTGATTCAGGATTTTCCATATGCTGGGATGGATTATCGCAGTGACCCAGACATGATTCTTCCACCAGGAGAGCAGTGGGATGATTCAGGTAAAATCATTTTCAACACTTTCTAAGTTTTAACTAATTTTTTTTTGTTTTTTAAATCGTCCAAAACTGAAAATAAAAAGTTTTAAATGCAAATGTGGGTCCACGACGACCAGCCGCTCTCCAGCCTTATGAGAGGAGACACCTAGCTGCAGCAATTCCAGCCCCAAAGGGCCAATCTACAAAGATCTTGACTGATTTGGAGAATCATCTAGAGCATTTGACAACAGATATTCCAGAGACTGGCATAGATGATAATCCATTTAGGTTACAACGATATGTTATTGGGGTCCCAGGACCTTTTAGGAGGTTCCTTTGTAGGGTGGCCCACGCAGTGGTTTCTTATCGTAATCATCACCAGGGATAGGATGATCACTTTTGTAGACTCACACGACATTTTTGTCTTTTTGTACTATCATTTTGCCAATCATAAGGTGTTTTAAACCTATGATCAAAGACGATGTATATTTTGACACACTTCTTCTATGCTATGATATATCATTATTACTGGTTATCTTGTGTAACATGTTATTGAATGTTTTTAAATTTACTGTTTAGATTATTGCAAATGTCTATTTATCATATGAGAATCAACTACATCTGCTAATGTATTTAAATGTCTTGGAATATGCTAATATTCAATGTAATCAAATTAACGTTCCAAGAGACGAACTCTCAAAAATAATCTTAATAACACTGGATTTCTAATGGCATAAACCCTGTTAAGCTGTAATACAACGAGTTCAGAATATAACCTAACAATCAAACTCTGAATCCCAAATGAGATGGATTCAGATAATAACTCAATCACTGCACTATACTCTGCAATGTTATTCATTGTTTGACCGAGGTTTACCCCATGCATAGATACTAACTCATTAGAGGGTGAATAGATAACCCAAGCTACGGAAGAAATATTCCATGTACTACGGAAAGCACCATCAGCAAAACCAATGTATGTTTGAAGAGACGTCGACATCTGCAATATCAAGAGAAAAATCAAGATGAGTAGGAATAATGATAAAATCACTCTCTAAACTAGGCGCACTTTCCTAATCTAAAGCACACCAGCTATAAAGAAACTAATCTAACAAAAATCTCCACACCAAAATTTAAGCATAATATCTCTTCAGGTAAAGCCCATTTCTAGGTTTACCTAAAGAGACACCGTCAAAATCTACCAATTCATAGGCCCCTTTTGCCAGCTTTCGCTTAACAATATAAGGACCATGCCACATAGGTAAAAAATTTCCAGCCCCTAGCTTATCGTTTACTTGATCGTATAGTAAAACTAGGTCTCCTTCTTAAAAATTACGAGGTGTAACATTTCAGTCGTACTAAGCTTTTATTCGTTTCGCATGAGCCTCGATTGCTAATGCAACATTATGTCGATTCTCATCTAGCTGAGCTAACTACAAAAAACGTTTCTCCTCTTCAGAAGTGGCTGGGAGTAATTCTATGGCTAATTGTAATGACGTAATTTCACATTCAGTGGGTAACATTGCTTCCGAACCGTAGACAAGTTGAAAAGGAGTGAAACCAGTTGATGTTTTTACTGAGGTTTGATATGCCCAAAGTGCTGAAAATAACATGTTATGCCAATTCGAACTATGAATACCAATGATTTGTTGGATCATAGTGACTAGAAATTTATTGATAGCTTCAACCAGACCATTAGCCTGTGGGTAATATGGAGTAGAACTATCGTGACGGAGGCCAAGTTGATCAATCAGTTCAGTCATCATGATGTTTCGAAAATGACTTCCATGATCAGTAATAATAGCTTGAGGAAAACCGAATCTAGCAATTATATGACTGAAAATGAAAGTTGCAGTAGTTTTGCCATCTACCGAAAATGTAGGCATCGCCTCGGCCCACTTAGTAAAATAATCTACTGCTAGGATAATATACGCATTCGTTACATGTAAAAAAGTCAGTACCCCACTTTGAAAAAGGATCGATGGCAATTATAGGGTGGAGAGGAGCGGGTGGAGCACACATCTTACGATAAAAATTTTGACAATTGTGGCATTTCCGCACTGCATAAATACAATCTTTGAATAAGGATGGCCAGAAATTACCTGCGCGCAATATCTTTTGGGCTATGGCATACTTAGACATATGACCGCCACATGCTCCAGAGTGACAATCATTCAGAACCTTTTCAACTTCTTCATGAGTTAGACAACATCAAAAAACAGAATCCGCCCCATGACGATAGAGTGTATCACCAATAATATTGTATTGTTGGGATTAGAAACGTATTTTCCATCACTGAGATTGTGAGATTTCAGGTCGAAAAGATTGGGTTTGGAGATAAATAATAATATCTCCATACCATGGATCAAGAGTACTGATAAGAAACAAGGATTCATCCGCAATGGGCTCTTCCGCCACAGTTTCAGTATCAGTACGCGAGAAATCACACATCAGTTCCGCAAAAACCAAAGATTTCTTTGCCTTGGATTTTTCAAATTCCAAGTCAAATTCCTGTAGGATAACTATCCATTTGGAATACTTTCCCCCTAGCAATTGTTTGGTCAAAATATACATCATAGGGTTACAGTCAGAAATTACCGTGGTTTTGCGTAATAAGATGTAGTGACGAAATCTTTGGACAACTTGAATAGCTGCCAAGGCCAATTTCTCCACATGCAAATATTTAATCTCATTCGGATGCAGAGTTTGACTAAGATAGTAAATCACATGTTCATTGTTGAATTCATCTTCCTGAACTAAAACCATCCCAATGGTGGAATGAGAAGTAGCGAGGTACAAAAAGTAATCCTGGTTGTAATTAGGAGGATGCAGTAACGGTACATGGGTTAATGCATGTTTAAGTGCATCAAAAGATTTGTTAGCTATCTCATCCCAAAATAACGGAGTATTCTATTTCAACAACCTGGTAAAACCTTTCATTATCTCAATGTAGTTAGGAATGAAACGACATCAAAAGTTTTCTTTCACTTGCAAACTTTGGATTTGGTGAAGAGTCGAAGGAGGAGGTAATTTGATGATTGCTTCAACCTTCGAGGGATCAACACGAATGCCAGATTTTGAAATGACAAATCCCAGTAAATGACCCATTTCTACACAGAATACAAATTTGTGTGGATTCAGCCTAATTCGATAATGCCTACATCTCATAAAGATAGCTCATAAATGAGTGAGATGATCGGCTCCACGTAATGAATGGGTAGGTAAATAATCGAGATAAGGCTGAACAATTTGCTTGATGTCATGAAATGCGTAAGACATAGCCCTTTGAAAAGTTTCTCCAACGTTCTTCAATCCAAAAGGTAATTTGCAATAAGCAAATGTCCCCCATGGACAAATGAAAGTCGTTTTAGGTTGATCAGCAGGGAGTATGTTGATTTGATTGTAATTGGAAAAGCCATCCATAAAAGAGAACATTTCATTGTCGGCATAATCATCAATATTTTGATCGATATAGGGGATTGGATAGTTGTCTTTAGGACAAGCTCGATTAATATTCATATAATCGATACATATTCTTATCATTCCTTGCTTTTTGTTAACAAGAACAATATTCGATACCCAATCTGTTAAAGGAATTGGATAAATGAAACCTGCATGAAGTAATTTCTCAACTTCAGCTTTAATAGCAGCGACTTTTCTCGGATGTATCTAACGCAAACGTTTCCAGACAGGTTTAGCATCTGGGTAAGTTTTAATTTCATGGAAAACAATTGATGGATCGAGTCCTAGCATTTCTTCATATGACTAGGCAAACACGTCGCGGAATTCTGGAAATAGGGCTTTATAAGTTTGGATTTCATTGTCTGTATAGGAAGCACCTATATGAATGTTGTCAATAATTCCAGGTTTAACTGAAATGTCAATAGGAACCGTTCGAGAGATATTTCAAAAATTTAACTCAGAATCAGGATGTTGCAATGGGTTCTATGGTTCTTTGACATAGTCAGTAGTAAAAATAGATGAAAAATCATTTTCAAAATGATTAAGCTCAGGTAAAAACAAAGATCAATGATGAAGATCTTCCCATGGTAAATCATCAATAGACAAAAGTTCACGAATCTGCTCATCAGTATGAATAGGATCAGAAAATGTTGTTGAAGCTGAGGTTGATATCGAAAGTGATTCCCCATGGACCACATTCATTGGATCAGTTTCAGTTGAACAAGAGTCAGAAAATGACTGTACAGCCTGATATGCAATTTCAAAGGGACTCAAAGGCATCGCGTTACCAAATGAATCCACCTCAGAATCGGAAGGTATGATCCAAGGATCATCAAAAGCAATAGTGTTCGATGAAATCATATGAATAGTTGCAATAGAAGGCGATACGTTAGGAGGAGGGAAGGAAAAAGTTCCTAGTAAACTAGAATCTTTAATCAAACCTACCCCAATATCCTTGTAAGGGATAATTTTTTTACCGACATGCTGAATACTATCTGAAGAGGCTGGGTCAGATGAAAGATAAGTCAGTTGGTCTATCGTAATGATATTTCTGTTATGAGGAAACTTGATAAGCTGAAAGACCGATGAAACAATAGCAGTCATAGCATAAGACAAACTACGACCCAAGAGAAGGTTGTAATCTAGAGGGGCATCAACCACTTCCACGTCTAGATTTACAGTTTTTCCTTCCACCCCTATAGGTAAATCCTGCAAAATGATAAAAGGATGGAACCCTCAGTCATCAAAAGCCTTTAGAATTGTCGGAGACTGATTGAGTGTGGAAGAACCAAGCGATCTCCAACACTGGGTCGACGTAATACACGTAGAAGCTCCCTCATCAATCACAGTTCGAAAGCAAGGTCTGTTTTTGACTAACACTGGAATATGGAAAGCCATTTGATGAGGTAGGCAGGGTGTACTATTCTCTAAATCAAATATTATTAGGTTTGAATCCTGAATATCAATAGCTCCTATAGCAGACAATAGTAATTTACGTTGTGCTGGGCATGATTGTAGCACTTCCAAAGCCGACATTGTTGAAGGGGAAATAGCTAAGTCTTCAACAATGTTATAATTCTAAGCAGCTCTCACATGTGGATTGAAAGCTGATTTCTGAAGTATACCTTTAGCAGGCGGTTTGATTACTAAGTCAGGGTTAGGTTTCTTGATCTGTAGTGGATCAGAACCAGGAGGAGTTGTAGTTGATGGGTTTGAATTAGAAGATTCTGCTTCTTTACCACCAACAGGGTTTTTACTACCATAATCTTGCGATCGTGTCGCAATCCTGACATGAGACATCATCATAATGGGTTCTTCTAAGGCATTTGAGGAAGAACCAATCATCTTACTATCTTGATTAGGAAAAGGATCCTTCAATATAGCAGGCATTTGAGAACCTTTGACAATTTTCAAAGCGTCTGCTCGATGTGGACAGTCTTTAGTAAAATGATCCTCATCACAACTGAGACAAGGATAGCAAGGTTCATGTTTCTCGTCAATAGATTCATTTTTATCTATTTTCTCTTTTGAATTTTGTTTGTTTTTCTTCTTCCCTTTCTTTTTTCCACTGGATTTTGATTTGGCCGTAGATGATTCTACGACATGGATATTGGAAGGAATGTTAGCAGAAGAGTCTCCTGTCGGGGAATCTGGCAAAGTTATAATAGGAGAAGAATTCTTTGAAGATTTCTTCTTGCTTTTAGTACTAACTGAACCAATCATACCATCAGCTACATGAGATCCTGAAGGAGCTGCAGTTATTTGTCCATGTTTCAGAAGATCGAGGATTTTTTCATGTAAAGTACCTGACTGCGTATAGACGAGGTCAAGGTACTGAGCCTGAGCAATTATTTTCTCTTCAGTAACAACTCCTGCCTTAGCTACATCTTTAGTGATTTTAGGTAATAATTATTTTACGAACCATTTCACTAAAATTTGATCTGGAATGAAAACTTTCACCAAACGTCGTCTACGTCGCCATTCATGTATATGATCAGAAATATATGTCGGCGTGGATTGTTTTAATGAAGTTAACAATTCTATGCCATTTTCGTATCTGATAGGAAACTGAAAATGAGTTAAGAAAGAGGTGGCTAACTGACTAAAATTATAAAAAGAGCCTCGTGGTAACTCAATGTACCATTTGGCAGCAAGACCAATTAGAGTTCGTTGAAAAAGACGTAAGCGAATTGAATCATCAATGATGGAATTAGATGCACACCAGAGGTGATAATTCATCACATGATTTGGCGGATCACATGATTTGGCGGATCTTCTCCTGACTTACCCTCGAACTTCGGGATATCACTAGGCAACTTATTAGGCATTGGCGGCCAATACGGAAGATAGTAAATCAGATCGTTCGTAAGGTGTGACAAATCAGGTAAATCCAAAGTTGCAATAAATGGTAATTGACGATTAGGGTCGCGAAAACCTTGGGTAACAAGACCAGCCCTAGGAGGAGAATATCCAGGATAACCTGGATTTGGATTTGCATTAGGAATATTATAACCTCTTGGGAAACCAGGATTAACCAAACCAAACTAGGGTTGCTGAGGCTGTTGATAAGTATAGCCAGGGTACGGTTGATATTGATAGACTGGGTTTTGTACAGTAGGACTGAATTGATATTGTCATTGGTATGGTTGATAAGTGAATTGTGGTTGACTTGTGACAACCGTACTTGGACCAGCTTGTCCTGCAGGCATCTGGACCGAAGTATGAACTATAGGTCCTAACTGTGGTAAAGAGGCTTGAGGAGTTTGCACTAATGCAAGAATAGTAGAAACCAGAGCTACCGATACTCCAGAAACAATTGTGGTAGGTTGAACAGAAGCTACAGTAGTTGCAGCAGCAGTTTGAGGCGGAGTTCAAGGTGAACTAGGCCTAGACTGCAGAAGTTTGAATAGTAGCCTAGATAGGTTGCTGGGTTAAACTAGAAACCAAAGCTTATCCAGATTGACTTGATAGCTGCACATTAGGTTGCATAGCATGTTGAATTTGAGATGGATCCCACACCATATTCATTATGGGGTATGGACCCATAAAAGGTTGTGCATATGGAGGACCATAACCGGGTTGAGCGTAGGGCTGATAATTAAGCAGTACATTTCCAGCTCCTTGTATAAATGGTTAACCAGAAGGTGGTTGGAAACCTTGAGTTGGGTACTGACCTTGAGGTTGATAACCCTGAGGCATGTACTGAAATTGGGGTTGACCTTGAGGTATGTATTGAAACCGGGGTTGACCTTGAGGTATGTACTGAGTCTGGGGTTAACCTTGAGGTATGTACTGTCCTTGAGATTGCCCCCCAGGTGGTAACTGACTACCTTGAGGTTTCCCCCCAGGCGGTAATTGACTACCTTGAGGTTGCCCCCAGGTGGTAACTAACTACCTTGAGGTTTCCCTCCAGGCGGTAACTGACTACCTTGGGGTTGCCCCCCAGGCAGTAATTGACTACCTTGAGGTTGTGGATTTGGAATACTACCAGACATCATAAGGGTTTCCCTGTGCTCAATGGTTGAGTTCCATTATTACCAGTTGATAACTCATGTCCGATTGGTTGAGGAGATGCTCCTGAAAAAGTACCAATGAGTGACTAGTACCCCGAAGGAACAGAAGGACTGCCATATAAAAATGTTTCCGATGTTTGGGAAAACATAGATGATTGTCTCGACATATTCAATGGAGGATAATAACCTCTAGGTGTTGGATGAAAAGGAATTCGAGGTGGTGAAAAACTAAGGCCTGGGTTTTCTAAAAAAATTGTCAATGATACATACCAAGCGTCACTCCTAAAAGGACTGTAGAAAATTGATTCACACTCCCTAAGTTCTAAAGTTGGTTGATTTTCAGGAAGAATTATATCTTCGTCCGGACTAACAAGTTCTTCAATAGAAATGAGGCCAGAAGGAAGATTTTGGGTAATGATATTTCCTACCTTGGGTGAACCAGGACCACTAGAAGTTGGAGAAGAAAATCTTGAAGATGGAGTAGTAGCAGGTTCAGTTTCAGGCTCAGAAATTTCAAGTTCTTCAGCTAATTCACTAGTAGGAGAAATACTACCAATAACTTCAGAAAGTGAAATTGGCTCAGAAATATACTCCATTGTTTGTACTTGATAATCAGGATGAACAATTAAGGATGACTCTTCGGCTTCTGGTGACCCAACTCTACTGTCACTAGGTGATACAAGAGCTCGTAGCCCTTCAAGCTGGCTTGGTGTATACTCAGGAGGTTTCCCTCGAAGTCTACGAGATTGTCTCAGTAATTCAGCCACGATTAAATATTTAATTACTCACACGCAAACAAAGAAAAATTTCAATAAATCCACCTAAAGTCTCTAAAGAAACAAACAATTGAATCACACACCTAAAAAATCTAAGATTTCAAACCACACACAAACAATAACTTCCCATACTAAAAACACTAGTTGGTGATGAAATCCAACGTCATATAATTTTAATATAGAAAGGGAAGTTGGAAAAGTTACCCCGACAACCTGCTTAATGAAACAAACTGGCACAAGTTTCTTTACAAAACCATCTCGAGTGAAGAGAACCCCCCAGAGAGTCCAAGTGAGTCTAGTCGACGTCTGCTCCAGGTATAGTGAGACCCATCCTTCACCGTCACCTTAGGAAATAATCTTAATTTTATGGACTCTAAGGTTACCAACAACAACAAATAAAATTGGGGGAACATTGTACGATCCGATCTACGCGCAAGGGCAGAGTAACAAAGCTCAATCCCCTTGAAGGCTCCTCGACATGATCAATCCAAGGTTTACCAACAAGTGACCCCAAGCTCCTTGACAATGGTTAATCCGAGGTTTACTGTTTCTAATACACGCAAATCTTTTATCTTTCCCAATAAACAGACTTGATTGTCTCAAAGGTTCGGACATGATCTCGTGATTGACTCCTTTAAGAGGAGCTTCCCAGAATGTATCAATTACAATCGGATTTATTTCCTACCACAAGATATAGCTACTTATTTGTTTTAACTATCTTGGAGAGTTAATTACTCCCTACTCCAAGATACTAGCCGAAGCTATATTGTTGATAAGAGCCCTAGAAATAAAAAGATTACTAGATCAATTTTAATTAAGCGTTACTTTTATGGGTTGTTCTTTAAGTCAAAAGGTATGGAAATGAAACTTTGATGGTGTGAAGACTCGACTCCAAAAACACTAAAAAATGCACCTAAAATGATAAACAATTCGTTTTTCTTTCAATGAATTTCTAGCTAAAAGAAAGAGTTCGAGAATGTAATTCTTTGAGAAACAAATATTTTTTTCAACATGTAAATGAAAAGAAAATCTTTTTGTCTTTGTCAATAAGAACTCAAAACGAGACTACTAATTATGCTCACAATAAATCCATTTCCTTTTTGAAACCTCGAAACTACAAAAAACAATTTCTTTCAAAAGAGATTCTACAAGTTCTAGAAAACACTCAAAACTACAAAAACTAATCTTGAGATCTAAAAAATTCTAAAAACCTAATTGAATAAAAGCTTCAATTCTTTTTGAGGATGTTTTACTTAGTTGTTTAGTAAACTAAGGATTCATTTGTTCAGAATAACAAATCAATCAAAAACATCCATATATGTTTTCTTTTATAAAAATGAAATTCAAAACTTATAACCAAGTTCATTCAAAGATTTGCAAAGAGAAAACAAAATCTATTTCTCACAAAGGACAGATTTCACAACCCAGTCAGACTCATCAAGAAGAAAAAAAGACACGAGGGTAATCTAAGGTTTCTCAGGCTTCTGATATTTGAGTCACTACAGAGACCAAGTGAAAACCACTCCAGGCATGCAAAACTTCTAGAAAATCATCTAAAACAAAAATACCATTGGAACTTACTCACAAGAGATTTTTGACAGAACACATGCAGATCTGGGTAGACACTAAAAGTCGTAAATGAAACCTAAACTTAACTGGAAGAAAACATTTTAGGTTTTTTTTTTTAATTTCACAGGGTCCGCAGGCTTCCAGAAGAACCAGATGCGGTACCGCTCTGTGTACTAAAGGATGAGTGTGGAGATGCCCGCACTATCTGTAAAGAGAAAGTGCGGTCCCCTGAAAACTTCGAAAAAAACAAAAATAATCCAGATTCTAAAAACTACCCAATCCAACACACATCAAGAAAAAACCAAAAATGAGAACAAGTTTCTCAAGTCAAAGACAAAGGAAAACCAAAAACCAAATTCAGTTCCCCAGTGGAGTCGCCAATTTGTTGGCCGAATAAATTGATCTTGCAGACAAGACCGATCTCCCTAGTATCAAAAGATAGTCTAGCAACAAGCAGACAAGCAAATCTATCTTTCTCTAAACATATGCAATTCATAAATAAAAACTATAGAGGTGTTTAGACCCTACCTTAAGTCCAACGCTAGTTTGTAGTAGCCATCCTTCAACCGTTCGAAAGAGTTTCCTTTTGAGACCCTGTAATTACAAACAAGAAAACATCAAATAGCACCTGCATAGCTAATATCATAAATCATGTCCATTATGGTGATCAAGGAATCCATAAAATAAACCACAAAACAACAGCTTATTGAGAAAAACAAACTTTTGTATGAACTTTGAAGTAGAAGAACCTTACAACCTTTTCAGCCTTGATGTTGAACAAGATCTTCCTAGGGTTCGAGACATGAATCTCCTTTACTTTGACAAGCCTTACACTCTTCCAAATGAGATCAAAGATGTATGTAATCTCTCCTCATAAAATCTCAATTAAGAAGACTAAGTTCCAGTAGCATTTCACCTCAAAAATATTCAGCTTTCAACCTCTCAAGTAACCAGCCCAATGCTTCATTTTATAGTGCATAGGAAGGAGGTTACAGGTCCACCTATGAAGGGATAGAATCCTATGTCAAAGGGATAAGCTCCTCACATCAAGGGGTTAGCTCCTTAAGGTATGGGATGCATGAACCTTAAGGGAGTGAACTTACCACCTCAATATTCCTTCCAAAAGCTTATAGAAATGACTCAAAGTGAGTTTTTAAGATTATACTTGTGCCTTTTTAACTTTTATAGGGGTCCGCACCCATAACACAGAGACAGAGCAGTCAGGTGCGCAGGAGCCATGACCATTAGGTGCGGGACCACAGGTAATGCAAAGAGAAAGTGTAGAACCAGAGTTTTAGAGACTTTTGAGGGCTTTCTCTCATTCTCAAGGCTTGATATAAGGAACTGAGGCTTAAGACTTGCAAAGGAGGAAAGTATGAGTGGTAATGGACTCACGCAAATTGCAGAATGTCAAGGTGACAATTTTTTGTGCAACACTTGGGCGATAATGGCCACTATGTGGCCAGATGACCTGTATAAACAAAGAAAATAAAACATCACCTAGAAAATAACACCTAAGTAACTTAGTATTCAACCTTGAAGGAAAGATTAGCAACATTCATGTCAACTATGTTACATGTTAAACATATCAAGTTGTGGATAACTTGTGAAAACTAATAATCTGAGGTGTGATGTCTAATCCTTGTTGTTTTATTCGCAACAACATTTCATTATCTAACACATGAACTTGGTCAAGTATATAAACAACATGTGCTCAAATAACAACATGAAATTAAACTTTTCTAATAGCCATGAAAACATGTTAACACAAAACAGCTAAAAAGATTTCAATCAATGAAGTGTAATACTAATTTCATCTTCAAACTTTAGTTGTTGTTTGAATGGACATGATACCAAGTATTTTCAATTTCATATTTAAAAGACAAAACAAAATAAAAAGAAACATTCAAAATACAATCAAACAATAAAGAGAGGATATCATGCAATGGACATTACAATTATAAAAAAAATTGTTTACCTGTCCACCGATGTCTTGTTTGGAATTTATAAAACATTTGCTTGCCCAAAATAACCATGAGGTGAAAGAATCACAACATTAAAAACCATAGGAATCCCTACTAGAAACTCAAACAAGTTTTCTTTAGTTGGGAGATAGTGGCCACCATCTGGCTAGATGACTTGTATAAAGAAAGTAAATAAAATGTCACTATAGAAAAGAACACCTTAGGAACTTAGTATTCAACCTTCAGGAAAAAACTTAGGCATAATCATGCAAACTAAGTTACATGTTTTAAGAGCCAAGTGGTGAATTAGCATACCATATTTCCAACCCTCCATTTTTTATTGCACCAAACCTACTAACATCTAATACAAAAAAAATCATTATAGTGGATCAAGAAAGTTTCTACAAGAAACTTCTTAAGAATCACCTTCTCCACTCTCCACTCAAGAGGAAAATTCAATGCCCGGTAAAGATGAAGATCCCCTTTCTAGCTAATCTCAAGAATCATGTATATCTGCATATACAAAACAACAGTGTAAGAGGAAAGTGTGCAGAAAAAATATCTATAAAATTGAAATAGATGAAAATGATGACATAATGAGAAAAAGGAATGAAAATTGAGAAACCTAATTTATTTGCATGCGGAAAAAGTCAAGTAGAAATCATAAACAAATCTCAATATTTACACAAGAAAAATGTCACCCTTATTACCATTTTGTTCATACCAGTGCTCCTAAACATCATCAAAAGTGTTGTTATTTTAAAGTGTACCCTCAAGAGGATGATAAAGGGAGCAATGCACATGATTTCAAACTAACAAATTTAAAACAAGCAAAAAAATAATGTTGATCTTTCTAGGTTCCAGAAACATTCTTTAAATATTAACAACCTTCTTTACAAAGAAAAGATGCATTAACCAAAAGCCCAAGGAATGGATTTTTCTTTCATAGCACCACAATTTTCTACTATAAAAGTTTACCAATTAATCCTAATGTCGCTCAAAATTTTCACAAAACCATTTACTAAAGAAATTGTCTCATTTATATTTGACAAGATGAAGTTTGAAAAGTGAAAATTGATTTTGATTTGGAGTTGGTGAGACTCAGAGCTTGAACATAATTTTGTGCTTATTACGCACCCATGTTCTCATCATGGCTTATGAGGTTCACGCTAAACACTTTGATAACTTTATATTGCAATCACCATGACCTGGGACATTGCCATGATTATAATGGGGAGGGTGAATGGTAAAACCCCATTAGTTGACATATACGTACCTTGAGGAGAGTACATGTCCTACCCATTTAGGTATTGGCTCATTGAGCATGTAAATATCAATAACATAGAAGAGTGAATGCAGGCAATGGTTGTAAGAAATGCATGTATCAATAAGAATATTATACTTAAAGTGAGATAATAATTATATAGAAGTTACCTAGATTTCAAGAAGTCAACTTTTAGTTCTAATTAAACAAGAACCCCAATGAAACATCCTTCACTTCGAAACATATGTTTACGAAATCACATTAATAAGATATATATTTACTCACCTACCTATCATAGTGAAAAACATAAGGATAAGAAAGATGAAACTCTTCATCTAAACTAATGCCTAAATGTTGCCAGGTGGTTCTTGATTAATGTTTTTTTCCACACCAATGTCTCCTGACATTGTGATAGAATTCTTTGTCTCAAGGAATAGGTACAGAAAATCTCCCTATACATCAACACCATGTGAATCAGTTTTATGTTGAACAAGCTAACTACCATCTTAAGTAATTTGATTGAAAAAATTCAATCCTAAGCTAACTATCTAGAAACCATATAACAACTTGTAGTTTTAGTATTCTACCACAACTAGCCAAACAGACAAATAGAAAATCATCGAAACATGGTACGCTATTATGACCCAATCCACTAACTTCAAGAAATATAAATAATATATAATTGAAACATTTTCACAAAGCATCAAAGTTTGATCCTACATACCGTATTGAGTTGTGCTTCCATTTATTGAAGGTCTTATGTGAAAATGTAAAACCCAAAAAGTAAGATGACATTTATAATAGCATTGGAGATACAATTTTCATATCCTTTATAAATTTGGAAAAATGAATGCATGTGAACAACTAGATAAACAAAAAACTTAAATGGGAAAGCATAGAAACATGGTCCACCACTGTCCCAATCCATCAAACTCTAAGAAATAGAAAGAATAAATAATTGATTCATTTTCACAAAGCCTCAAAGTTTGATCCTACATATTTTATTGATGTGTGCTTCCATTTATTGAAGGTCTTATGTGAAAATGGAAAACTCATAAGATAAGATGGAAGTTTTAATAGAACCCGAGATACAATTCCATATCTCTTTTATTATACTTTATAAATTTGAAAAAATGAATGAATGGAAAATAAAGGGGTAAGGAATATGTGGGATAAACTTGTAACTAGAGAAATTTTAGATGATCAACCCAAGGAGAAAATCAAGGGAGGAAATTAAAATGATGTAGACTTCCAAATGATAAGTGGGAAAAAGGGGAAATCTCTATTTTTTGAATAAATGAATACATTGCATACAAAATCCTATAACTGATGAACAACTTGCGCTATTTTGCATGGTGTTTCAGGGATGTGGGTGAGAGGAAAGGTTTCAAGGATGGCTAAGAGTTAACCCCAAATCTCAATTGAACAACCAAAAATATTTTTAACATATAAAATTTTAAAGAAATATAAAATTTAAAAACAAATATTCTAGAACATAGTGTTATAATATAAGTAAATAAAAGTAACTGCCATAGATAATAGATCTAATGTAACTAAAAAAAAGTAACAAGTCTTAGATAATAGATCTTAAAGATATTGTATACATGGATGTTATAACTCTCCCAAAAGAAAGAGTTGATATAGGATACACAAACCTACCAAACATGGGATTCAAAACTGTGAAGGTAATTAGTCCTCATTACAAAAACATACTACATAGCATTCACACATGCAATGCATAGATAACCTGTGTCCAGGGTTGAATGTAGAACCACTTGGTGAATATTTGTATTTGAGAATTGGAACCAAATGGGCATTATTTTCAATAGTGGGTATTCAAATGTCCTCAAAAGCATCCCAACAAATCTCCCAAAACTCCTTGTTTTTGGTAAGAACCATCTAGAGGATCTGGGATAAGTCCCAAAAACCATCATAATATGTCTCCCAAACATCCCATTTTATGGAAAGAAACATTTAGACACTGTGGGAGAGGATCACACATCCTCATAGATGTCTCATTCAAAATAGGGAAATTCCCCTTACAAACCCCAAGGGCGGAAAAATCCAGAGTATGCATCCCAAAAGTAGGTACAAGTTCCCCTGTGCAACATCATCCTCAGTGCATAACCCACATGATACACTATAAAATGATCTAAGAGAGTGACACATTAACATATGAACTCACGACCAAGTGTATAATTGACCTATATATCCACAAGTAGAATGTAAGTAAGGAAGTTATTAAATCATTCCATGAATGCATGGAAGATAACATATATCATATCTAATTAAATTTTAATACTAGAAAACCTACAATTGGAGGGCCTAAATTAAGGAACATTGGAAAAAAAAAACTTATAATCGGATATATCTATTGTACTTCCTACAAAATGCAAGCAGATCGTAGGAAGTACAATAGATATATCCGATTGAACTACTTACAGGTTTTAGGATACCATACCCATGGGCTTTGTTGTAGAAATGAAATGTTTTGAAATTCCCTACTAATGGATTTGAGAGTATCCAAAGCATTCATCTGCTCCATTCTCATATTCAGACCACTCCTTTGGGTGCTTCTTTCACACTACCAACCTTAGGGATAGTTTGGACAGTGCTTACTTGCATATCCATATATGTGACACCATATGTTACTTCATCATATCCTAAGGATGATATGATTAAAATTCATTTTAACATAGCAACCAGATGTAACCTTGGGTTGGCAAGGGCTGGTGGAGTCCCTAATTATAAAGAGGAAAGAGTCTGCATATCTATTATGAACTAATTTTCTTTCTACACTACCTCCCACCACTCTTCTTTCAATAAATTCAAGTTGAAACAACCCTCTACCTGTTTCCTTGCTACCACAATTACACAAGAATTGATCTTGTGGAAACCAACTTTCAAGAGAGAATTAGTTCTAATAATTCTACAAATTTTGAACCAAAGTTTAACCTTGCATGCATGATATGGTTCTATAATTCCCTAATACATCGACAAAACTAGATTGGCACTCGCAGAGTGCAACGACCACAAAAGTAGTGTACTTAAGAAGCCACAATATATAGATGCTACAAAACTAAATATGATATAATTAATAATGGAAATAACATAAAACAAAAGGACAACCTAACCCCTTATTGAATAATATCTTTATTTGAGCTTGTGAAATGCAATCTAGAGGTTGTAGTCTCTCAACAATTCATATTATTTTAGACTAGCATGATCAAACTGCCAATCAGTCTTAGACTTCCCTAAACATGAGATGGTATTCATTTTATTCTTCTTCTTTTAGTTCGTTGGAGCTGAACCCCTTATTATATTGTAGAGCTGGAGTTGAACCTTCTATCCTATTTCAGAATTGGAGTTGAACCTTGTATCCTATTTCATAATTGGATTTGAACCTTCTCTTCTCCCATTGAAAATTGTTGGAACTAAACTCTCTTTAGTTAATTCACTAGATTTACAATTGACCCTCAAACTATTAATTTCACGTGGTATTCAACAATCTTAGTGGCACTTCACCTCCTACCGAGTTGTCTCAATGAATTCCCAAGGGTAGTGCATGGTGAATCTCCCTTTGAAAATCCCAATAACTTCCCATGGGTAGCAGTGAGTCAATTCTATAGAAATGTGTGAATTTTGTGGCAACGCATGGATCCACAAAATTTTTGTAGTAGTGGAAAATTATTTATTACTCCTACTAATAAAATAAACTAAACAAGATGAAATGCAGATCAAAAGATAATATTTTGATACTTACATGAGCCCAAGGATGCTAACTTTATGTGGGATCAACACCTCTAACAATGATTCTCACAGTATCCTATTCATTTTTCAACTCATCCTACTAGAATTTGGCTTCGATTACCATTTGTCTTCACAGGGATCATTCACTTCATTCTAAATCCGACATTCCTCATGCTTACCGTCTCCCAATTCAAATGGATTCCCCTTTGGGATGTTTTTGGGGTTTCTCTAATATCAAAAATGATGCAATTTTTTTTACTATACACTAGACAAATTTGGAACTAACTCCAAATGGGTGTGGATCCTATGGCTTCTACAAGCACATATCTGCAAAACTGATGAAGACACCTCTAGTCTCCACATGTGTAGATTTACACACCCTGTTCTAGCTCACAGGTAAGTCCAATAATACTTCTCAAGATCTGAAAAAGTGTTATTAGCAACTAAGAAATACATTCTGCCACACAACATTATAATTGGAGGAATCAAGAGAGATTTAATACCTAATTCTAGCATATCATAAATGAACATGAATACACAACCTGTGGCATCATAAACACAATCTCTTTATTTATTAGCTCCTCCTCTAATCTTTAATGCAACACACAGGTCCAAACCATGGTTTCTAGCCAATGATTAATGCCACATGCATACTAAGGCTCCTCTGAGCACATTATCTCTATCTTTGTTACATAGAGGTAGGATTGTTCCCTTGTACACAGAGATTACAATCATTATATCCTAAATTTCTAGAAATAAATACATCTAAAGACCCAAACACCAATGCTGCCACATTTTTTGGGTGTTAGAGACCCACTAAACAATGCATAGGAATCTTGCTTCATGGTCTTGTTGTAGTTTCTCTTCTTTCCATTTGGTTCCAAAATCAATTCCTAGCTCCTCATGATTAATAGACCCAACAACTCCCATAAATGGGTCAATAATTTGGATGTGTGTCATGCTCTACTGCCCCTACATAAAGCACAAATCTATATAGACCCGAGTCTGAGATGCACTTCCTAGTTTGTGAAGATTGAAGTTGCATATCTCCTATTTATATATTTCAGAACTCGGTGATTTGTGTGCATTTGATAGATCCTCAAGCTTAGGAACCCCCAGGTCAATATCAAACATGAATATAGATGGGTGTGTGCGAACGTCATATTCATGTAGTCAATGCATTGTTTATATTTAATGTCCCATCACATCGACATACAAACACTACAATGCCCGCCCATGTCTAGGCTATTAGCATGGACCTCAGCTCTTTCTCAGTGCAACTAAGGTGGATGTGATCCAATTTCCATCTCTCCAAAAGTATACAGTAAGCATTACATCAAATAAGCTTTACCACTATCCCTGAAAGGACATACTACCAGGGATGTTGTGGCATAAACATATATATGTAAAAAGGATGGAGCTTCAACAGAAAGGATCCAACTTTGCATCAAGAATAAAATCTATTCACTAGACGTTGAATGGGGCTCCAAATTACTCATTGACATTTTAGTAGGCAAATTGCACAAATCCATATCCTTTAGATTGTCCTAATACATCTGTTGCAATCTTACAAGAGAGAATAGACCCAAACACAGAGAAAGTATCATAGAGAACTTTAATGTCTATTACTTTGTGAAGATTCTTAATAAACATGTTCGTTGATCCACTCTTGTGGATGTTGGGATCACGATGTGAATACATTATCCAAATGGGCTTTACATTAAGAGGCATAAAATTCAGCAAATCTCAAGCCTTGCTAGAATTTTCAGCAATGCCATAATTGATATAGGCGTATCCAAGAAAACTCTTGGTGCTGATATCTTTGTAGATGCGAACAGAGAGAACGAGACCAATCTGCTAGAAGAGCCCATAAATCTGGCCATCGGTAACACTGAGGTCTAGATTCCCCACATACAGAAACTTTGATAGGAATTGATTAGGCAGATTGTTGTTGTCATTCCCAACAACTTGTTGTTGCTGTGAAACAACAGATTTTTGGAGTTGGACTTGTATCTGTGTCATTTTATCTCTCTTTTATAGAACTTTTATCTCTACTCTCTGATATTGGAAAAAATAGAAAGCACAACCTCCTTCAACTACCACAAATAATTAAAAAAAAAAAGAATGAAATCCTGATCAAAATTGAAATTAAAAATCCAAAACCACCCTAAAAGCACATGTGAAGTTTAAAATCAAGGTTGGGAGATTCAAACAAAGCAAACCAACCAAGCCCTCCTTTAAATTTCTTAAATCCTGAAAATTGTTAAGTTTGTTGAATTTTGAGTGAGATCTCATATTCTTCTTTCTTACCTTCTTAGTTAGTGTTGCTTCCTCTCTGAGGTGCCCCTAAATATTTCCCCCTCTAGGAGTTTCGTACCTCCATTTTCCCCCTTTGGTCTACGAGATAACCCCACCACACTTACTTACTTACAAAGAAACATGTATATACACCAAAATGGAATGCAAACAACTATGTTATTTTCAAACTAACCTCAGTTTTAGTGTGTATAGTGCTAATCTTAATGTTAGTGTATCAATAGTAAAGGCATGTGCACTTCCTACACCACCAACTTGAGGTGGGGGAGCTTTTGCAATGGTTTGGATATGGGAACATGTTCCACCCGACCCGATTCTTTATCATCCAAAAACCCATTAATTTGAAATGGATTATGAGAAAAAAAGGGAAATGTATATGAAAATCGAGGCCGAATGGAATCGGTCGCTACACATATCCCAAATCGATTCAAGCTAAACTCGATGATTGAGTATATTCAAGTTCAATATGTGCATGCCTAGGAGGACCAGGTAGGTGTACGAAGTTAGGCAGTAAGGTAGGCAATGCTCGTTGAGGAAGGACGTGGCTAGAAGAAATCAAATTGCATATTTGCAAATATGGTGTAAACTATAAATTTGACCATCCTCCCCTAGGAGCACTTGACAAAGGTCATGCTCAACAACTTATGAAGTTGACTCTTGCAGGATTCCCAGGACAAGAGGTTGAGGCTACATACCCGTTCTATATGAAAATTGGAACTTTCAAGTATGGTGCAACTTGCAAGTTTGATCATCCCCCTCCTAAAGACGTTGTAGCCAAATATGTTGCAATGGTTGCAACCACTAAAGATACCTCAGCAATTTATGATAAGATTGATTGAAGGAATGTTGGAGCCAAAGTTATAGATGAAAATATCAAAGATTGATGAACATTGCACAAAGTAGATTAAGGTCTTTTGTTTGAAGGAGACAAGAAGAAAGGTATATTTGTTTGGGGTTGTAAGATTTCACCATCAAACTACTATTTGGGGGATGCAGGAAAATATGTCAAATTCAGGGTTGCAAGGTTTTCCCATGAAGTTGTTGTTTGGGAGTTTCTCTGAAAATGTCAAAGTTTCCATGCATGCCTAATATTTTGAGGAGCATTGAAATATATATTTTGGTTGTTTCATATGTTGTAAGTTTTTGACTGTATGACATAGGGTAAAGAATTTTACACTGAAGATGTTATTGTAGCTATCGTAGGAATGTTTAGAAATTGACTATGATTTTGTACCAAACAAATAATGCAAACCTAGAGATATAGAGATCGACTCAACAACACCTACTTCGACTTCAATAGATAATAAGAAAAGGGAGAAAAGATAGCTACAAACTGTGTCACTCACCATTTGGTAACCTCATCCCAAATCTTTCATGTATACCCCTAAATCAAGGGCTCTCCAAACTTGTTTCCACTTTATTGAGGGAGGTGTGCAACAGGTCGATATAAGTGATTCCTAGACAATTACGATCTCAGCTTCTCATATTCTAATTGATAAAATCAAATGGTGACGGCTTCATGCTACAACCTTCACGATATTGATCTTTCAATGACATCAATGACAATAAATGTTCGACTATAATTATCAATTCCAGAAATATATATAAATTATTGAAGGAAAAGAATGATATTTCCAATTATTCCTAATCACAAAAAGGATTGTTAAATAGAGAAAGCCAGTTTAGGTAGTATTTGGAGGCAACAAAAATTCAAATTGTGTAAAAAAATTTCAAAATGCATACAAAAAAATAAAGTATGACCCATAAAAGCATAGCAAATCAATCTTTGGGTCTATATCTTAAGGAGGTGCGAGAAAAACAAGGTCACAAGGTTTATATATAGTAGCATTTAAGGTCATTTCTATTTATTCAAAGAGATGTCTGCAAGCAAATCAATAACACCTAAGATTTGTCTTTCCAAGATATCGGTCAAACAAGAAGCTTCAATTATTTTGGGCTATGAGTAAATCTAGCGAGTTGCAAACTTTATTTTATAGAAAAACACAACTTTCCATAGAAGAAGTTTTTCTCCAACCACAACGCTGAAACTAGCCCCAAAAACTCGAAAATCAACCCTAAAAGCATGAAACAATTGACAACAAAAATGGAAAATTTGACAAGACCTGAATTAAATCTAATCACAGTGAAGTCCACTGTACCTTCCAAGTGACAATGATGTGATCTGGCCTTTCTCAAGCACTAGGGGCAACCCCAGGGTATTAGAAAAGGGATATCATTCATATCTAGTAACCTAAACAAACATAGCATTTAATACAGAAACCATTTTTCATAATCATCTTCTAGAGCAGCACCATGAACACGAATAAGCAAAACCTCATATTCTTCTTAGGTGTTTCTTTGGTTGCTCTATCTCATCACCAACTTAGTGTCCATTCTCTAAAGGACTTGATAGACACATTCATGTAACCTCTTAAACAACAAAAGATCTTAATATCGCCTAACTCCAGGTCGTGCATATGAATGACCTTCAGTAGAGGGAAAGCGAAGTTGAGGTCTACTAGATGATCCACTACCGTTGCCTTCCAGCATCCTTGATCTACTTCTTGATCCAGGGAGAGAACTTGTTGCATGCGTTTCCCAAGTTTCATTGAATTTGACAACTTCCTCTTCAGTCAAGTTGTGAAGAGTCTATACAATATTCTCCCTTCCATCTGCATTCTATTTCCTATAGACAACATGCATCTTGTCACCGATTTCTTGAGAAACTCCATTATTTTCTTGTTGTGAGTCATCCCCAGGCTCTTGCTAAATGCGAGAAGGCTTTAACCGAGTTGGGTGTTGCACTGGAAAATGTGGATGACACAACAAGTGCTGCTAAGTTTATAGCCACCCATAATTATAGAGATACAAGAGTTGTTGCAAGTGCTCGAGCTGTAGAGATTTATGGCCTTGATATTCTTTTAAATGGGATCCAGGATTATTTTTACAATGTTACTCACTTCTTGATGTTAACCAGGGATCCAATAATTCCACGAACTGACAGACCTTTCAAGACAAGCATTGTATTCACTGTTGAGGACAGACTTGGGGCAATTTTCAAGGCACTTGTTGTATTTGCTTTTAGAAATATTAATTTAATCAGATTGAAGGTAGACCCCAGATAAAGCGTCCAGTGAGGGTGGTTGATGATAGGAACAATGGGACTTCAAAATATTTTGACTATCTATTATATGTTGACTTTGAAGCCTCTATGGTTGATCTACGAGCACAAAATGCATTAACTCACCTACAAGAGTTTGCAACATTCCTCTGAGTACTGGGTAGCTATCCAATTGATACGACCCCCGTGAATCATCTTGCAGTTTCATAGGCTTACAGACCATTGGTTTAAACTTCAAAGGTTTATACCCTTGTGAAGCACATTGTTTTCCACTGCCCTACTTCATGGTTGAGGCAAACAAACATTTTGGCCTCATCTTATTTATCCTTGGCGTTTTGTCAAGGAGATTGCATTCCAGAGGTTCCCCAGTTCTCAGTTGGCATGCATGGGTTGAAAATTAGCAACTCATTCATATTAATACTACTTATAGCTTGCCAGGTATGTGAGAATTGTCACCACCTGGTTCTATAAAATATAAGATAGATGAGTGTGCATCTTTTGTATATTTGATTTTTTGTAAATATAGTTATAGGACATTGATAGAGACAAACCGAATCAGGAATAAATGATGCCTTTCTAAACTTGAATATAATATTATTGTGCTATATTGAATCACTAACATTTTATTTGGATTAAAAAAATGCCACTATTCTCTTGCTTCCCTTGGCTATTGTTCTGATCACTTCTTTTTCATTATTTCATGAAGGTTAAGAATTCGTTGAATATAACTCGACCCTCTCGTAGAAATATTTGATCTCTCTCGTAGAAATGGTAGTGATGTTCACCCTCTTGGAATCGTAATGGGGATGCAGATAGTAAGGAATGTATGCTTCCACTCTCAGCTCCATGGGAAACGGGACACCGGAGAAGCGATATCCATAGTTTGAGTTTCTCCCGGACTACTAAAACACGTCCGTCGGGCAGAACATTGGCAGTGGAATGATACATCCTTGGGATTTTAGTGGGAGCCAGGACTGTGAACCTGTTGCCCAATGCTTCTGTGGGTGTGTAGAGAAACAGACTCAATGCAGGCTCCCGGGCAGATTGCCAGCCGGCTGTGCCATTTCTGGCACCGTTGATTATGAGAATCTAGGCAGTGGGGAGAATGAGCATGTCGCCCATGACTCTGGGGCCGGGCATGTCCTCCATCTCCCATTGCAGATTCTAAGACGTGATCTCCATTCTCCCGCAGCTCCTCAACGCCTCCACGAACGTCTGGTTCATAGTAGCCTTTATAAAAGCTCCATCCGGGGCTCCTCCACAGATTAGGATCTCCACCTTCTGGAAATTATTAGGGGACTCCAGGGGAAGCATTACTGAAGAACTAGACGAAGGATAGTTTCGGGCGCCACCTCCAGGCATGGTGGGGAAGGTTTTTAGTACCTGGTTTTTGTTGTAGTCGAAGAGGATGGAATCCTTGTTGGCGAAAATGAAGAGATTTCCATCTGACGAGAGATGGAGGAAGGGATAGAGATTGTTCTCCTCTCCCACTAAGTTTGTCTTCACGAGGAATGGGAGCTGGAAGGCCCTGTCAGAGGGGGCTTTCAGAATGAATTCATAATTGAACGATCTGCGCCCCCCTACGACAATGACCCGACCATCGGGCAAGATCTGGTTCGACGCGTACCATCGGTTGGCAGTGAGGTGGACCGGCGATTCAATCCAGTTGCAGGTCGCGTTGGAGCATGGGCCGAAGTAGTGAATGACTCTTGTCCCATCGCTCCATCCTCTGGTCTGAATGAGTGTGCCATTGCTGGAACACGAGCAACTACATCCGCTGAATCTTACCAATATGGAACACAGGGTCCCGAGCTTGGCTACTCAGTTTGGCTCTTGGGCTTGGATCCATGTCTACAATTGCAAGTGATTTTCAAACAGAAGAACAATGTTTCCTGGAAGCTAAAAAAATCAATATTATGCAGAACTGTGATGGCTAAGCTAGTTACAATTTCACGAAAGTAAAAGGTTTCATTGCGAAATCTAAAAACTGAATGATTACCAATTTTGACACATTTGCTGCAAGAAAACCATTCAGGAAGAGTAAAAAAATTCCACTTGCAAGCTCCAATCACTACAATTAATCCAATCATCGCGGCTACTACTCCCACAATTATCCTAAGAATTACATAACATTTTTTCCCTTCTGAAATTTGCACAGAGTTAATGGGTATGATCTATTTAACCCAAAATATATAAACCCTTACTAAATTAAGTAGTATATTCCTTGTCATGCTAAACTATGTGAAACAAATACCAAATACTACAAGAAGTTTACCTGGAGGGGTTGTTGCAAGAGGCGGCGGTGATGGGGGCGGATGCCGGGGTAGCACTGACAAATTGATAGGAAACTTGATTTAAGAAAAGAAATGAAGATAAAATGATCAAATAAACCCTCTGAAGCAGGCCATCCTTTCTATTGATCCCTCTCATTGTTCTCAATCCTCAACCCCTCTCCCGATCAACCCTCCTACTGTTGTTGATACCTCTGGGAACGATGTTGTTGATACCTATAATCCATTGATTTCCCTTCTAATCCATCTTCATAACCATTGGACTGTCGAATTTTTATCATTCCTCATCCCACCTAAAATCCCCCTCGTCCTCACATGTTGATTCTAATATTCTCCCGCTCGATCCCTATTCTTCCATCACTAATAAATTTTTTACTAAAAATAACCCTAACAATATTATTAATTATAATAATATCTCCAACCTTTCTAATCCTAATCTTGTTTTCCTAAGTCCCCAATTATTTTCCTCCCCTTCATTTATCCAACTTTAATAATATCCTCTCCAATTATAACTCTCTTACTAATTATAATTTAATTAATAATAAATTCCTCATTAATAATAATTTCTCTAATAATACCTCTAACAATAATAATAATAAGAAAACTAATAATTCTCTTAACATATGTAATAATTTGAATAATATGACTCCTAACAATAATAATAAATGTATTTTTAATAATAAGAATAATAATACTAATACCTATCCTTAGTTGGATTGTGAAAAACAAGCACCATGATCGAGGCATGTCGTGAGAAATGCTAAGGGTACAAAAGCCAAAGGTGTACAAATTAGGGCAAAACTCCATAGGACTGAGGGACAGGGATAAATGCACCAAACTCTTTTTTCAGGATCTTCAACAACAACAGGAGTTTGATTACATCAAAGCTATTCAGATTAAGAAATGTAGGCTCATTAAGAATAAAGAGATTTTTCAAAAGCTTGTAGCCTACCACAAACTGATATCACATCCAACACTTCAATGAGAAGTCTAATGAAGCATCATGGAGAGAAGACTCTTCTTACAACCAATTTCCTTTTCCAATTTTTAAAACAAACTCCAACTAGAAAACCAGGAGGAGGAGCAAAAGGAAAATATTTTTTGGAAGTAGAGGAAGAAGTTGGTCATGGCCTTCAATCTTGTTAGCACATGACAAGGAAGCTCTATCTAGATTGTCAAGAATATTCTCATGTTCTAACTGCTCTTCTACCACTAACTTTATCTCCAACATTGTTGCACAAGAAATCAATGTCCTGTATGCTAGTAGTTTCTATGCTTACAAATATATAGTCTTATGATTAAACAATTATCATTTCCAAGATAACAGTCAAGAGTTTTATAGATGGGTTGTGCTAGAAGTTTCTATTCTTGAATCTGTGGGTACCCTACAGAGTCAAAGTTTCCTCATGCATATACCTACAACTGAAACATCTTTTGCTAGTTGCAAAATTTTAAACTACTGCAATCTCCCGCTTTCATTTTTTGCTGCAACCTTCCTACTTACTTGATCTTTCCAGTTTTTAACAATAATTTTTTTATTAATTTCCTAAATAGGTTTAGGTTTCTCATTAGGCTTATTTTCTTGTTTTAACCTTGTCTTACAATTTCAGTCCCTTGAACGTTTATCATGAAAATATTCATCAATAAAATCACAGCCAAAAATAAATATAATCTTAGTGGTACTCTCATGTGGTAGTTCAACTTCAACTACTTATAATGAATTTCCATTTTATTCTAGGTTCTTCCTATATGTATGTATATAAAGAATATGATTAACTTGAGGCATCATATATGAAATGACATAATGCTAAATCTAGGCTACATTATGATTCTAGGTACTGAACCGAGGGTTTTTCATTATGGAATTGAGTTTGGTGTTGGCAATTGGAAATTTGACAAGGTTGTTTGGAGAGACCTAGATATGACAAATGTGTGTTGAAATTTTTTTCCAGAACCACCTAATATTTCTACACTAACATCAATAGAGGGTGGAGACAAGACTAGTGTAGATGTGGGATTTAGAGATTAGGGACCTATTCATAGGGCCCTACAAAAATCACCAAAGTGAAATTTAATCTAGTATGACAATGGATATTTGTGTGTTGTGGTTGAATTGATTTTGGAAGTGGTATGCACCCATGATGCAGTTACTGTGGATGCATGAGATAGTCTATCTATTATAACCTAACCAGCAAGGCGATGTTTGATCTTGGCTATATGGCTAGTAGAAGATGAAATCCAAGAATTGTTGAAAATGTTCCTACAGATACTAGATAGTGAGAGATATGTAGTTAATCTAAGGGGGTTACCTATTTGGTTACTAGGATGATTTGAAAATACATTATATAGACCCTTACACCATGTCTACTTAAGGGAAAAAATAAGCATCAAGTGTGTTAGGACATTAAATGAGGCTCTGCGTTTACATGATATTTCCAGTTTAGGACATCAACAGAGGGTGGAGCCAAGACTGGTGCAGATGTGGGATTCATAGATTAGGGACCTATTCATATGGATTTACAAAAAGAACCAAAGTGAAATGTAGTCTAGGGCAATGGATATTTGTGTGTTGTGGTTGAATTGATGTGGGAAGTGGTATGCACCCATGATGCGGTCACTTTGGATGCATGAGATAGTTTATCAGTTGTAGACTGACTAACAAGGCAATGTTTGATCTTGCCTATATGGCTACTGGAAGATGAAGTCTAGGAATTGTCAAAAATGTTCCTGCAGATACTAGATAGTGAGGGATATGTAGTTAACGTAAGGAGGTTACTTTTGTGGTTACTAGGATGATTTGAAAATACATTATATAGACCCTTACACCATGTCTACTTAAGGGACAAAATAAGAATCAAGTGTTCTAGGACATTAAATGAGGCTCTGTGTTTACATGATGTTTTTAGTTTAGGACATCAAAAAAGGGTGAATCCAAGACCAGTGCAGATGTGGGATTCATAGATTAGGGACCTATTCATAGGGCCCTATAAAAAGCACTAAAGTGAAATGTAGTCTAGCACAATGGATATTTTTGTGTTGTGGTTGAATTGATGTGGGAAGTGGTATGCACTCGTGATGCAGTTATTGTGGATGCATGAGATAGTTTATAAATTATAGCCTGACCAACAAGACAATGGTTGATCTTGCCTATATTTCTAGTGGAAGATGAAGTCCATGAATTGTTGAAAATATTCCGGTAGATATAAGATATTGAGAGATATGTAGTTAACCTAAGGGGGTTACTTGTGTGGTTACTAGGATGATTTGAAAATACATTATATAGACCCTCACGCCATGTCTACTTAAGGGACAAAATAAGAATCAAGTGTGTTAGGACATTAAATGAGGCTTTGTGTTTACATGATGTTTTTAGTTTAGGACATCAACAAAGTGTGAAGCTAAGACTTGTGTAGATATGGGATTCATAGATTAGGGACCTATTCATAGGGCTCTACAAAAAGCACCAAAGTGAAATGTAGTCTAGCACAATGGATATTTGTGTGTTGTGGTTGAATTGACGTGGCAAGTGGTATGCACCCATGATGCAGTTACTGTGGATGCATGAGATAGTCTATCAATTATAGCCTAACAAACAAACCAATGGTTGATCTTGCCTATATTTTTAGTGGAAGATGAAGTCCATGAATTGTTGAAAATGTTCCTACATATACTAGATAGTGAGAGATATGTAGCTAACCTAAGTGGGTTACTTGTGTGGTTACTAGGATGATTTGAAAATAGATTATATAGACCCTTGCGCCATGTCTACTTAAGGGATTAAATAAGCATCAAGTGTGTTAGGACATTAAATGAAGCTCTGTGTTTACATCATGTAAGAAGAAATTGCCCTGGTTTGCATTTTGAACATATCTTTGACAAAATTATTGTACATGTCCAAATTCCACTAGTTTTATTTGATCAAGACTAGATTAAAAACAAATTTTTGGAATATTTGAAACAAATCCCATTAGAGAAAACAAAGTCTTATGACAATGTAAATCATGATAAAAGTGATGAAATTATGAAGATAACAAAGGAAAAGAATCAAAAAATTATTTTTAAAATCTGGAAAGATTGACAAAAAAATATCTGGAAAGATCAAGTAAGCAGGAAGGTTGCAGTAAAAAATGAAAACGAGGAGATGGAAGCAGTTGAAAATTTTGTAACCAACAAAAGTTGTGTCAGTTGTAGGTAAACGATATAACAGGGTTCCTTACACGGTGTATGTATATAAATAAGATGATAAACTTGAGGCATCAAATATGAAATGACATAATGCTATATCTAGGGTACATTACCATTCTAGGTATTGAACTCATGGTTTTTCATAATGGGATTGAGTTTGGTGTTGGCAATTGGAAAATAGACAAGTCTGCTTGGAGAGACATAGATATGATAAATGTGTGTTGGAAGTTGTTTCCAGAACCACCTAATATTTCTACATTGAAATCAACATATGAAAACAAATTGAGAAGGGATACAATAAGCATCGAGTGTGTTAGGACATTAAATGAGGCTCTGTGTTGACATTATGTAAGAAGGAATTGTCCTGATTTTCATTCTGAACAAATGTTTGACAAAAATATTGTACACGTCCACACTCCATAAACTTTATTTGATCAAGACCAGATTAAAAACACGTTTTTTTAAGATTTGAAACAAATCCCGTAGAAGAAAACATAGTCTTATGACAATGTAAATCATGATAAAAGTGATCAAGTTTTGAAGATTATAACAAAGGAAAATATTCAAAACTTTATTGTTAAAATCTGGAAAGATCAACAAAAAAAAATATCTAGAAAGATCAAATAAGCAGGAAGGATGCAACAAAAAATGAAAGCGGGAGATGACAACAGTTTAAAATTTTGCAACCAGCAAAAGGTTTTTCAGTTGTAGGTATGTGCATGAGGAAACTTTGACTCTGTATGGTGCCCATGGATTCAGAGCTATTTTTATTTAGGGATTTGAGTTTTGAAGGTCCAATGTTCAAACAACACCTATGTGCAAAAATATGGATTCAGTTAGTATTTGATTGAGCGTTAATGAATAGACATTATTGTTAGGATATTTTCACACTTAAGAGTTGGTTAA
Source organism: Pinus tabuliformis (assembly GCA_031772625.1). Classification (NCBI taxonomy): domain Eukaryota; kingdom Viridiplantae; phylum Streptophyta; class Pinopsida; order Pinales; family Pinaceae; genus Pinus; species Pinus tabuliformis. The sequence goes on along the minus strand of CM062806.1, from coordinate 698,021,861 downwards.
GATCAACCTGCTCTAATATGTTTTTAGATAAAGTGTGCTTCTTGAAAAATTATCACATAAGCATAGTGAGCAAAGTAACACATCATGAGTAAGCCTAATAGTTGAGAACAATGCTTCCATCCTGGAAATCAAAGGGCATACATCATAAAAAGGGATTAGCCCTTGTGCTTAATCACTGAAAAAACACTCTCATGTGTCTATAAAACTAGTTTAAATTTACTTTTTCATAACTACAATTATGATTCTAACTTTAAAGTTCAGATATAGAATTAGGAAAATAGAATTTTTTACAGGTAACATTTTCATAAAAAATTTTATGAAAAATTCCAGTCAAAACATTTAGAGTCAATGCTTCAGGGCTAGTAAGAGCATAGTTAAAACCCTGATCAGTGTGGAATTTCTACAAGGATCTATATGATTATGGCTGCATCACTAACTGAGTTCATGTCAATTCTAAGACAGTCAAGAACATTTTTCTTGTGAAGAGATCCAATATCAAGGGAATCCATGAAGTCCCCATAATCCAAAGGGAATAAGGTTTGTAAACCACCATAGACTAAGTAGAAAAAAATAACACTCCGTGAAGGTTTGGCTGAGGCATTGGAGACAAAGAATGATTGTCGAAATTATGTGAAGGACTTGGATTACATGAGATACCATTCAGGTTCACACTGGAGATAGTAGCTACACCTTGATGAAGTGCAGTTGAAAATATTTCAATTTCTCAATGCATTCAAACCAAAGGAATCGCTAGATTTGAAAAGATTTTAATTTCTCAATGCATTCAAGCCAAAAGAATCGATGTAACTCTTTGCCCAATCCTACAAAGCCCACTCTACTCTACATTCATTTCTGATCGATCCCTTAGCACAAGAAAATAAAAAATTGTAGAACTAACACAGGCTTGCCTTTCACAATAACAGGTAATAAAAATGCATGTAAACCCATAAATCCAACTAACTTGTGATTCCAACTCCAAAATTGTAGACTTCAATTGTGAGTTAGCTATTGCCCGCCTCTTCAAAAGCCTCCAAGTTCTCTCCAATGCTCTTCTATCCATGACAGAGGCTGTAATTATATAGAAAATTTTGCAAGCCCTAAAAATCTCTAACCACATCATGGATTTCTCTCAAATCTCTCACAATATATCAAAACCCTCCCACCAACAGCAACAATTTGGCACCAAAAGATCCATCTTCATGGACAAAACATCCTATTTTCATGGAGTTTAGAACTAGGGTAAACCTAAAGTGGACCTCTTCATCACAGTAACAATAACCAGTTTTCATGGAAATAAGGTTCTTAGCAAGTTTTCGTGGGTAAGAATAGCAAGTTTTTGCAGGGTAAGAATCTTTGGTTTTCGTTCCTAGGGCTTTCATACCAAGTTTTCACAAAATTGGGCTTTCATAGCTAGTTTTCCACTCACCATGCCTTTCAGTCCCTAGCCTTTTCGGTTATTGTGAGTCTAATTTTCTTTTTAGTTTCTTTTTAGCTGTGAGTCTAAGTTCCAGGTTTTTGTTATTTTGTTTTTATTTTATTTTGAGTTAAATGAGTTTATTATAGCTTTTATTTTATTTAGAGTTAAATGAGTTTATTATAGTTTTTCTTTTCTTTTATTTTAAATTTAATTAATATTAATGCTTAGTCACCATCTTCAAAGGCTTTTGTGTTTTTTCTTGAAATTATTTTATCACTTATTTTATTTATCCATTGTTTTTTATTAAAAATAAATAAATTATTAATCCATTATCTTTTATTAAAAACAATTAAATTATTAACAAGGTTCATATACCATCAAAAAAAATTAAATTATTAACAAAGGTTCGTATACCATTGAAAAATTAAAAAATATTCTTATATCATTAAAAAAATTACAAATTGATTTTCTTGAAATAAGTTTCATTTCATCACTTACTTTATCTATCCACTATAAAAAACAATGAAATTATTAACAAATTAGGTTCATATACCATTAAAAAATTAACAATTTGATTTTCTTGAAATGAGCTTCATTTCATCGCTTACTTTATCTAGCCACTATTAAAAACAATTAAATCTTTTTTTTGGTCAAAAACATTCATTATATTATCATAGCAAAAGTGTCAACAAAATATAGTGTCGCGGGCTTAAGCGTTGGCACAAGCCTTGCTCTAAATGGTAAGAAGCCTGAAGATAAGCCAATACATCTGATGTCTATGGTTATTTTTAGATCAAAAAGATCAAAATTACATGTCTCAAAATTAAACATTAAGGAGGGGTATTTCCAGGAAACGTGGGAGGTGCAACAAAGAAAGCAACGCATTCATGCATATGATAATCAATGTGTTCCACTAGAGTCTCCAGGGCACGGATATGGTCGTTTCTGCATCAGAGCTGACATCAGAGACCTTCCACCAAGTCGAGGGTCTCATTTTGCATATGCTGGAGATCATTGATATAAGAAACCAATTCGTTTCTGTCATCGTACCTCTGCTCCCTCAGTGTATCAATGTTGAGTTGTATGTTATTCAACTGGGTCGCGATGGAATCCAAGGTGACCTGAGCATCTATGTGGCCTGATGAGTGAACTGGGGACAGGGTCAGGTCCACAACAGAGTGGCGACTCTCAATCAACTTAGAGTCTGAGTTAGGTTCTCCATGTTGTTGGAATTCATCCATACGTGGGTTGGCACCCCCCCTTCAAGTAGGCACTCACTATTGAGGCATACAACCAGGACCAACACCACCGGCCACACCACCACAGGAAGCATACTACCTGACCAGAGAAACACACCATGAAATTTTGAATTGATAATACTTAAATAAAACTCCACTTGTTGTACTAGAGAAAGTGAAAATTAATATTATCTGGCTAAGAAAGAGCCCAAAGTCCCGATCACCAACATCATGACCATGACCAGCAAAGAAGAAGGAAGGCATGCAAGAGGTCTCAGGGTCCGCAGAGCTCAAACAACCCCAAAGATGGCACCTGAAGTTGTTCTCCCCAACAAACTGATTATCCAGTGGAGCTTCCTCGAACCAGAGATAGAGCCAGACTAAGGAAAACTTTGTGTATGCTCCTGGCCCACGCATTCCAGTCCTAGAACCAAATAGTTTTTTATGTTGGACAGTGAAATCTTCCTCTGAATCCCATGGCCATGCTTGATGCAGGTGCCAATTCCCCTCCCAGCCGCATTTGATGGTCACATCCTATTCTGTTGCCCCACACCATAGCCTGAGCTAGGACGCAAACAAACCACACCTCATCCTCTTCTGACACTCTCTCCTCATCGCCCAACACCTACAAATGACCTCCTGCATGCAGTCCCTGTGCGGTATTAAACACTACTCGCGGGGAGCGGGGTATGGGTTCTGATGACTCTTCATTGCGTTCATGTGGCGTGTGGAGGCCCCTCTCGCTCCTCAATCTAATGCACCACCAACTAGCCCCCAAAATGATCACCCCCATCAGGGAACACTTAATTAGTCATTAGAAAAGGTTCATATACCATTAAAAATTTAACAAAATTAAATCATTAACAAAGGTTCATATACCATTAAAAAATTAACAATTTGATTTTCTTGAAATGAGCTTCATTTCATCACTGACTTTATCAACTATCCACTATTAAAAACAATTAAATCATTAACAAAGGTTCATATACCATTAAATAATAACTAGGGATAGGATTTTTTTTAATCATATATATATATATATATATATATATATATATATATATATATATAGATATATATATATATATATATGCACTGCAGATGGATTCAAAGACCCTTGTATGAAACATAACACTTTGGTAACAAAATTGAAATTTTCCATTTCTGGAGTGACACAATTAAAAATTACTAACATAAATGTTTAATTCATATACTTGTTGTGCTTGTTATTTGGTCGTATTTTTATTCTTTGACTATAATAGTCATTTACATTAATCATTATTAATTTTCACTTATTATCTAGTCATATATTTTAATCCTAGACTAAATTAGTCATTTAAGTTAGTTGCTTTTAGTTTAATCACTTATTATCTAGTCGTGTACTTTATCCATAGACTAAATTAGTTATTTAAGTCAGTCATTTTTAGTTCAGTTACTTAAAATTGCTCAAATTTAGTAGTAATTCACTTGAAATAATTGTGGTGACTAACTTTTTTAGTCACCTAGTCATTAATTTCATCATTTTCTACTAGTGTACCATGTGGAGTTTCCTTGCCATGGAGACTCGAGACAATGTGGTCTCGAACTCCCTTAAGGATTATTTTCCTTGCCTTCACCACACACTTATTCTATTCGGCCAAGTTCTATGCATCTGTAGCTGCTAGCTTGGGGACTTCTTGACCAATGAATTCCTTCAAGCCATTATCTTCTAGCACAACCTCCATCATGTCCCTCCAGGCTATAAAATTCGAGCTTCCTTCCAAGGAATACTAAAGCCTCAACCCATGGAATGCTATATGCTAATCCTGAAGTATGTATGCAAATTCAACTTTCACTTGTAACCCAGAAACTCAAAACTTTGAAATCTCCTCTAGAGAGTTAATTTTAAATCAGCGATATCTCCCTGATCCGGACTCCGATTCGGCCAATTTTTTTTTTGAATTTGGGTATATTTTCCCAAGGAATCCAAATCTAAAATTTGTTTCTGAAAATTTTTCATAGAATTTCTCAGAACTTCTCTAAAAACTCTTGGCCCAAAACACAATCTTGCTCTAATACCATGTAGAAAATCTTGTAGATTCACAAGCTCGTGTAATATACTAAAACAAAAGACAAGAATATACTTTTAATCTTTACAGTGGAAGCCCATAAACACCAAGAAAACAAGAATCAATAGAGGAAGAGAATCAAAGGCACATAACACAATAAATATCTAGGGAAAGCCACAGCTCAAAACCCCACTATTTGTTTTGTATTAATCTGGAAAATCAGGATGAAATTATAATTCTTGTTCTCTCAACAACAATCCCAGCACTCATCATATTCAATATCCAACTCATAAACAAGCTCAAGGCCAAAGATTAACCAATTCACAAGCTCTCCAAGTCTCTATTCCAATGTGTAATTGCTATGAAGGATAGCTTGTATTTAAAGGGAAATAAAGCCTCTAAAAATAGTGGAATCCCTCAAAGATCAGTTCCTGATTGCATGCACTTTTCGTGCAACTCAGAATAATCTACAACAATTAGTACATTGTCCCTACACTCTAATCTCAACTAGGTCTTTCTCAGAACCAACATGCATGAGTTTCTGATGGTGGGACCTTTAGTTAACTAGAGTAGCACTAATTAGGTCATAAGTGTCCCAACTCACTGTTAGTTCCTAAAACTGATTGGAACTAATTTAACTAGACTTAGCTCAATAAACTAAGTTAACTAATTACAACTCATTCATAACTCATCCTTAGCTCCTATAAGTTAGGGAGAACATATACATGTCTTTTAAAAGACTTCCAATTCGAATTTCCTAAATTAATTAAGTTAATTAAACTTAATTAATTATTTTCAAATTTCCTGAGAAAATAATTCTATTTTAATTCACAGCTTAATTCAAGGACAAATTAAAATGGAATTTCTTGTTTCCATTTCTCAACATGGATTTGTCTTGTTGTTGATTCTATGCAAAGTATCGATAAACGTGATGCCTTTGAAAATCACTTACTCCTTGATATTGGTTTATGGTTCTCCAAAAACTCATTACATGAATGAACGATGTATTCGTAGGATTTGATGGGAATTGCAGAAGCTTGTTCTTCTTCTCCAAAAAACTTGAACAAGCTCTCTAGCTACAATCTGGTTTCACAAGCTACAAATCTAATATGTGTCACTAACTCATGCAGTGCCCGAGCATCTCTTAGTTCTTCAACATACATGCTCATTGTATGATTTAAAGTTATATGCTCTGCGAGAGCTTAGTTGGATAATGTGAATCCCCCTCTACTAAAATCAAATCAAGGGCCCTATTGTAGCATTTTTTGGTTTTGATAAGATAGAATATTTGAAAAAATGTTAAGTTAGGATATGGACATAATAATAGTGAATAAAATGTTAGTAAAAGAAAATATCTTGATAATGATGTCCATATCAAAGAAAATGTTAGGTAGATGCTCTAAAAAATTAAGGAAAAAAAGAAAATGTTAGGTTAGAAAGAAAATAAAACAAAAAAACTATGAAAGTGAGCAAGTTTAAATGATGCTACTCTGTTTCTGCAAAATAATGGTTGTGTATAGCTTGTCTTAAATGCCATAACCCACGACAGTCAAATAGTTTAATCTTGACTGCTTCATGCTTTAGATTTGATGTTATAGTTAGTGAATAAATATCTGGCCAAACTATTTAATCTTGGCAGATCAATATTTAGGTAGAGAATAATAAGGTGCTCATTAGTTTAATTTGAGCCCTTGGAGGTTATAAGGGTAGATTTAGATAGTTTGCTTTTGTAAATAAAAAGAAAGGAAAAGGGTTTGCTAGCTTAAATGCACCCATTAAGTGAAGAAAGAATGATAGGTTAAGCAAAGGGTAAGTAGAAGAAAGGTTGCAGAAGTTTGATGATTGATTGGACAAATCTACATTTATCATGTTTTACCATATGTTTCTATGTCCAGGAGGCAATTACACAAAGCAAATGAAGGTCTACAACATCAATTAATTAACCTCCCTCATCCTTATTCATTCATATATTTACTAATTTCCCCTTCATACATTCATATTCATTCATTTCCATAAAAATCCCTTTTCCTAAGGTCAAAGCCCTTTTTACCTAGGAAAAGTAAAAATTCCATGTAAAATCCATTTTTACACAAAAACCCATAAAAATATCTTTACCCTAAGTATAAATGCTTATATGAAAAGTCAAATCATTCATTAAAAAGCATTATACTTAGTCACATTTCCCTTTTCCACTCATATTTCATTTTAATACTAATTTATGTATTAAACCCTTAAAATTCCCCTTTCTCGTATAATATTAATTCCTTTTATAACATACCCCGAAACCTTAGTTTTATTAAAAAACTATGTATTTTATTAAAATATCACATCGCAAATGTTTGTGGATCGCAACTTTTCATATGAATGCACCTTTCCCCGATTGCGATATGCAATATGTCATAGACCCGGACTCGAGGCTAATATATATCATGTTTCATTCCTGTTTCGCATCTGATTCCATCGCAATTCCCGACTGAATCATAACCCTCCATGTATTTTGATCTCCAACTTTGATATGGAAGCCCAGACCCAACGCTATATATAACTCAATCTATTGCAACATTGCATCCGCCTCCATCGCAGCTCCCCGCTACTACCATAACCCTTTACGCATTCCGATCTCCAATTGTGATAGACCCGGACCCGACACAGTCATATGTCATATTTCATTCTATGTCACGTCCGCCACTTATCGTATTCCTTTGCGGTGGGCCTACCCCCACCTAACTTTGATTGCAATATGCGAATAGACCCAGACCCGATATCGTTATCCACTCCAATTTATATATTTTCAAATCCTCCATATGTGTTTTGCAAAGGTTTTCTTTGTAAAATCGTTTCATGATTTAAAACAAAGAATTAACTTAAGCCTATATTTAACCATAAAACTCCGTTAAACTCAGTTTTAAACCATAATAGATCCATTACCACCATATTTAATCACCCAGACCCTCCACGCTACTCCTTCACTCCACCACCATCCAATCTAAATCCTTTAGATACAACGGCCCTTGACAATTTCGGGTAAGCTCTTTGTATGGTCATTACCCACTCGAAAAGCGATATTCCACCGTCCTCCATTTCTATTTGTCAGGTTTAAGTTATTTCGGGTGACCCTCCCCTAAAACCGCCAATGCCTTTAAACCAGTGCGAAGAATCACAAAACTGCCTCCCGCAAAACAACAAATGGTTACTGTTCACTTCACGCCGTATTTCAAAAGGAAAACTGCTTTTCCCATTTAAACGCCAAAAGACCATTTTTGCGTTGTTTTTCCTATTTTCACAGTGAAGCCTGCATAAGCCTCTACGGCCAAAAAAACATCATTTTGCCTTCTGAATATGCCCTGGACTCCATCTGATATCCTTTAAAGCTCAGCAAAGCCATGAACGACCTCCTCTGTCACCATGTTTTTCTTAATAAGTTTCTGTGTTTTGCAGGTAAAGACTGTTGTTCCAGGTTTGTAAACAAAAAGCCTGTGTAACAGTTGGAAGAAAAATATGAAGATTTTACTGTTGAAAAACACAGTAATAAAACTGAAATGCACAGTAAAGGTAGAAAAGATCACAGTAAAGGTCACTCGGCCAGGTCAAATCATATTAAACAGAGTTTAAAGCATTATCAGGTAAAAAGGTTAAATGAAGCAATCTATCAGCATGAAGGATACCGACAATCGATCAGCCAAAAGGGAAAATTATCAAACAAACAAAGCCATCACAACCTGAATAAAAGGGATAGAAAGAAGCAGTTCAATAGCTGCCCCTATCTTCTTGCATGGAGATCTTTTCCTTTCCTAGAATAAATCTTAATCAGTTTTAGGATATTTCTTAGTTTTATTAATGTATAAATAACTCTCTTCTCGAGATGTTATGGGTTCAGAGTTCAAGATTCATAGCTCATTGCTTGTAAAGTCTTGACTATTAATACTACTTTGAACCTGGAAGCCACCTTTGAAGGAAGCTTTTGCAGACACTTAATCATCATGTTTTTCTTCATATGCTTATGACTTACAGAGATATCTAGGTAGGAACAATTTGTGTTTCAATTGATTCCTATAAGCTCCTGAATTGCTCATATATTAAGAGATTGGATTAATGCAACTATCTGTGTAGCTAATCCCCTCTAATCAATAAATCATCAAGTTTGTAGCACCCTAATTTCGCATTACAGCAACCATAAAAAGAAATACTCATAAAATTTGAAAACAGTAATGTATGAAACTGTAATCTGTACCTACCTGAGCTGCTGGCTGACTTCCGATTCCGCTGCTGAACTGGTACTCCTGAACTGCTGACTGATTTGATCCAATTTCGGGATGGCCAATACCACCCTACCAGAATGAGCAACCTGGTTGCTCAATCCAAAGAAGCTCTCCACAGAGGCTCTCTGTCCCTCCGTGCCCAGAACTCAGATCACTCAAGACTCTTCCACTGCAAAGTTACTTCTCCTGGTTTCCCGCTGATGAATCCCTAATTCTCTGGTTTTTTTTCCCCCTTCTTCAGGTTCAGACCCTTTTATTTAACCCCTGGTCTGGCGGTGGCCGCCCTCCCACTTGCAGCCACCGCCTTTCTTGCATTCAAGGTTCTTGGATATTTTCCACTGACTTCTGCGTTTAGCAATCAATGTTCAGTTGATTCCTTGACTTTATTAATGGCTGGGATAAGGTGATTTTTAGGGTAGCCTACATTTATGAATATCACACTTCAGCATACGTTATACGTTTTTAAACTGATACCTTTATAACTTTCATCATGATGTTTATAAAGTTTTAATAACATAATGTATAACGTTTATATTATACCTGCTATAAAGCTTTAAGGTATATATATATATTATAACATTTAAATACTATATGATGTAAAGTATATTTCATAATGTTTAAACTATATATGATATAAGTATATTTTATAATATTTAAATTATGTATGATATAAAATTAATTAATATAATTTATAAATTCATATTATAAGGTTTTAACCACATACTTTATAAATTTTAATACATAGATATATATTTATAAAATTTTAAGGTCCAAAATTTTATTAATGGGTTGTTACATACACTCCCCCTTCTGAAAACTTCGTCCCGAAGTTAGAGCTTTAGGTTCAAGGTTTTAACGGACATGCCCTTTTCTATCCCGGACCCCAAGCTATTCAAAACTCATCCTATCCTCCCTAATCTCTTCTGCTCCCATCCTATCCGTCCTCTACTAGAGTATGCCATGGCGTCAATTTATTGACCTAACCATTCATAACACAAAGGTAACAGCGTCGGCTATACCGACCTGATTCCCAGTAGGCATCCGGCAGTCATCATCACACGTCTAGGGGAGCGTGACTCGCACAGTCCTCCCATGACTCCAGGTTCCGGAGGATAAACGGTGGGTAACACCTCCACCCCTCCAGTAGTATCAGGGCTACTACCCTATCATAGAATCACTTTGAGCTTTAACTTATCTGAGTTCTGTCATCACGTGGTCATCTCGAAAATTGGATCAATTATCTGCAATCATAGTTTATCTGCAATCTTACACTTACCCAGCATTTGTGAAATGTGCATCAGCATATTCGAAATAACTTATGTATTATCTACATATGATACTATAGCATAACAAAATTTTGTTATTTTCTATGCATGTATTCTGACTTTTCTATAGGATGTATTCACTTCCTATCTTTTATTTTAGTTGTTCATTTCTTGACATGCATAAAATAAAACAGATTTATATTGTTTCAATTCCTACCGGAAGTAAAATCATTTGACGGTCTTAACTTTACTTCAACATTTATAATTTAGTAATATAATCACATATATTGCTTTGGTATCCATGTACCAGCAGGAATTAAACACATATTATTTTGGTATCCACGTACCAGCAGGAATTTTAAACATATATTATTTTGGTATCCATGTACCAGCAGGAATTTAAACATATATTATGCCGCAAAGTTTCATGTTTATCACTAATCATTCAAATGTTTTTGTTTCTCTGACAGAGGTGAAGTAAATATATATACTAAACATAGTGTAAAGTTCTTCAAAATGGACATAAACTAGGGTATCTCTGACATATGTCCTATGTATCCTCCCAAGTCGTTGATCCAGGACTATACTTGTCCCACTGGACCTTAACTTGGTCCACCAGGCGGTTCCTCAGCTGTCGAACTCTACGTTCCAGTATATGTAACGGTTCAACCGTTATGACTCCCTCGTCCGATACCTGCAATTATTTCCACTGGAGGTTATGAGATGGATCAGCTATATAATGTCTTAATACAGAAACATGAAATACATTATGAATTCTATGCAGGTGGGGTGGCAGGGCAAGATGATAGGCAACAGGTCCAACTCTTTCCACGACTTTAAACGGTCCTATAAATCGGGGTGACAACTTTGTCCCTTTTCCGAATCGAATAGTACTTTTGTTTGGTTTGATGCGGACGAAGACCTGGTCCCCTACTTCATACTTCCTATCAGATCGGTGAGCATCAGCATAACTCTTTTGTCTATCCTGTGCTTCCTTTAACCGCTGTCTAATCTGTCTGACCTGCGCTTCCATTTCATGGATTAATTCTGGTCCTATTATCACTCGATCTTCTATCCTGTCCCAACTTAACGGTGTTCTGCACGGTCTGCCATATAAAGCTTCAAATGGAGGCATCCCAATTGAACTGTGGTAACTGTTGTTGTATGCGAATTCAACCAAGGGTAAATACTTTTCCCAGAGTGATTGCTGATCCATTACATACATTCGCAACATGTCTTCAAGTACTTGATTTACTCTTTCAGTTTGCCCATCAGTCTCAGGATGGTAGGCAGTGCTTAAATTTAGCTGAGTACCTAAGGCTGTCTGCAGGCACGTCCAAAATCTGGAAGTGAATCGCGAATCTCTATCGGATATAATCTTCTTAGGTATTCCATGATATCTGATAATTTCGTTTATGAATACTCGAGCCACGTCAGCAACATCATAAGTATCTCTTACCGGAATAAAATGGGCGCTTTTTGTTAATTTATCCACCACTACTAGAATGGCATTGTGTCTCTGAGAAGTAAGAGGTAGTCCAGTGATAAAATCCATAGAGATGGTCTCCCATTTGGACATAGGTATGTCGTGGGGTTGTAAGAGACCCGCTGGGTGACCATGATCTGCCTTTACTTGCTGACATTCCATACATTTTGCAACAAATTGAGCGATATCACGCTTCATGCCTGCCCAAAAGAAGAGTTTCTTGGTATCCGCATACATTTTCCCTACTCCAGGATGAGCACAATATACGGCTTTGTGAGCTTCCCTGAGGATGGTATCTCGAAGATCTTTATCATCAGGAATGTACATCCTTCCATGGAATCGCAAGATCCCATCGCTTTCTAATTCATAACCCTCGAACTTAGATTCTTTTGCCTTAGTCCCCTCAAGACTTGCCCTCACTTTTAAATACCAGCTGTCTTTTATAAGACGGTCCAGCACTCGTTGTCTTATTAGTCCACTTTAATGGGTATGAGAGAAAATATCCGGGGTCTCCTGCTTAAGGCATCGGCTACCACATTTTCCTTTCCCTTAATATATGATATTCTGAAGTCATACTCACTTAGGAATTCACTCCATCGCCTTTGCCTGGCATTTAAGTCTCTTTGGGTGAACAAATATTGTAGACTTTGATGGTCGCTTTTAAGTGTAAACTTTTGTCCCACCAAATAGTGTCTCCAGATTTTTAAAGCTAGCATTACAGCGGCTAATTCTAAATCGTGAGTAGCATAGAGTTCTTCATGAGGTTTTAGCTTTCTGGAAGCATAAGCTATCACTCCCTTATCCTGCATCAATACTGCACCCAGCCCTTGCTTGGATGCATCACTACATACTGTAAAGTCTTTGCCCATATCAGGGACCCTTAGGATTGGTGCGCTGGTGAGTAGTCTTTTGAGTTCAGAGAATGCATTATTACATTCCTCGGTCCACTCATACTTAACACCTTTACGCTGGAGGGTTGTGATTGGCTTCGCGATTTTGGAGAACCCCTCCACAAACCTCCGGTAATAACCTACTAAGCCCATAAATCTTCGTATCTCATGTGCATTTTTCGGTATTGGCCAGTCCATGATCGCTTTTACCTTCTCCGGATCTACTGAAATCCCTTCACCTGATATGATGTGACCCAAATAATGAATCTTTTCCTGAAAGAAGGAACACTTGGACAGTTTTCCATATAACTGACGTTCTTTAAGGCAGGACAATACTAACCGCAAATGCTCCTTATAATCTTCTTCATTCTTGGAATAGATGAGAATATCATCTAAAAAGACTTGTACAAATTTATCAAGATACTGACGGAAAACATTGTTCATAAGATTCATGAATACGGCTGGCGCATTTGTTAACCCAAATGGTACCACAGTAAATTCATAGTGCCCAAAACGTGTCCGGAATGCTGTCTTAGAGATATCATTTTCAGAAATCCTTAGCTGATGATACCCTGATCGAAGATCAATTTTTGAAAAGACCGAAGCTCCTTTCATTTGATCGAAAAGATCATCGATTCGCGGCATAGGGTATTGATTCTTTACTGTAGCTCGATTCAAGTCCCGATAGTCTATGCATAATCTTAAGGATCCATCTTTCTTCTTCACAAAAATTACAGGAGCGCCCCAAGGTGAGGTACTGGGCCGAATAAGACCTATATCGAGTAGTTCCTTCAACTGGATTTGCAATTCCTGAAGTTCTGGGGCTGTCATTCTATAAGGCGTTTTAGAAATCGGCTGGGTACCTGGCTTTAACTCAATAGTGAGATCCAATTCTCTTACCGGGGGTAATCCAGGTAGTTCCTTTGGAAATACATTCGGGAACTCGGCTAACACCGGATATTGTTCTAAGGACGGTCCCTTTTCCTGGCTTACTTCGTGAATTACATAAGCCTGACAACCCTTTCTTAAACAACGCTTCACCTGCATTGCCGAAATGTAGCGCAAAGAAATTTCTCTCTTGATTCCTTGAATTTGGATTACTTCTCCCTCATCATTTAAGCCCAAAATCCTTTTTCCATAACAATCTACCCACGCCTGGTGAGCTTCCAGCCAATCCATACCTATGATAAGATCATACGTCCCTAGGGCGGTGACGTAGACTTTTAGTTTAGTCGAACAGACCCCTAGGTCAATTTTGCATTGATCCACACTCAAGCCCACGGTTTGGAGTTCTCCTGAGGCCATTTCCACTTGGTGGAAATCATTTTGTCTACGAGCTGCCAGCCCACATTTGTTTAATGCAGATGACGAAATGAAACTATCTGTGGCACCAGTATCAAATAAGATTTTGAGTTTTACACCATTGATAATACCTGAAGATTCCACTACAGTGGATTGATGGGCTGCTTGGTCGTGGTTGACTACTGCATGAATTCTATGATTACTTCGCTTGGCTGATATCGGCTCCCTCCCAGTGCTTTGCAATATGTCCGATGACGCTTCTGGGCAGTTACGCTGGAAATGCGGCCCCCCACATCCCCAACAATTGAGCTGCGCTGATCCTCTTGAATTAAGGTGTGAGTTTCTAGAGAACGAGCCGCGTCCTCCCATGTTGGTTCCCCTCGCACCCCTTCTTCAGGTTCAGACCCTTCTATTTAACCCCTGGTCTGGCGGTGGCCGCCCTCCCACTTGCAGCCACCGCCTTTCTTGCATTCAAGGTTCTCGGATATTTTCCACTGACTTCTGCGTTTAGCAATCAATGTTCAGCTGATTCCTCGACTTTATTAATGGCTGGGATAAGGTGATTTTTAGGGCAGCCGACATTTATGAATATCACACTTCAGCATACGTTATACGTTTTTAAACTGATACCTTTATAACTTTCATCATGATGTTTATAAAGTTTTAATAACATAATGTATAACGTTTATATTATACATGCTATAAAGCTTTAAGGTATATATATATATTATAACATTTAAATACTATATGATGTAAAGTATATTTCATAATGTTTAAACTATATATGATATAAGTATATTTTATAATATTTAAATTATGTATGATATAAAATTAATTAATATAATTTATAAATTCATATTATAAGGTTTTAACCACATACTTTATAAATTTTAATACATAGATATATATTTATAAAATTTTAAGGTCCAAAATTTTATTAATGGGTTGTTCTTGTGTAAGCATTAAGTATACTGCCTTGAACCTTTGGAACGTAGTTTATAAGGTTTTCCAACTTATGATTGTTCTATTTTATAGTCTAGAAACTGCGATAATCATATTTTTTGTTGTCTTCTACTCACCACTATTTTTTATCTATATCACTGTGTAATGCTTTATAGCAGCCCTTTACTGAAGTATTAATATAACCCAAAGGATTAATTACTTTAATTTTGCATATGTCTTCATTCATTAGTCTTCCAAAAACTTAAACCAAAAACCCCAAAACAATTATTTTAGATGCTTTGGCATTGGTAGGTGACCTACTACTATCTCAAAGGAACAACATGCCCAATATAATATTTGAACCCTTACCCTACTCCTTACCTACAATATTGAACTTGTGCAAGAAACTTTTCTCTATCTACAAAGGAATTACTTGAAATGGGGATCTTTCACATCCTTAGAGACATTCTAGCCAGCTCTACCCTTGTTTCACAGATAGTTGTTCTTTTTTCATCAAATAGGCCTCTTGATCAGGTTACCTTATTGTCTAATCATTTATATGCAATAAGTGTCTTGTCTAATCATTTACATGTTCAGTGCTACTTTTTGTGAATATTTATGTGTTGTTAACATTTATGTGCTGCAAATAATAGATGCCATAGGTTCTTAGGGAGCGAATGCTCCTTAGGTTAGTTTTTGTTGTAATTGCACAAAATTTGTGGCTTAGATAAAGGTTAACTAATTTGGATTTGATTTGAATATTTTCTTTCTAAGAACTATATAAATAGATATCATTGACAAGGGGACATGCATATGCCATCTTTGTGACTGTTGGAACTTTCTAAGTAACTTGACTAACTTCTAAATCAAGTCATTTTGACACTCATTGTTAAATTCATGTAAAGATGAGATAATTCATCAGAGATATACCGCATTAGCAGCTATCGATATAACATATATGTTAATTGAGATTGAATTCAAGGACATGAAACCAAGATCTGATTTCAATCAAAACAACTATTTTTTTCCTTATTCTCCGGAAGTAAACAAATTCTAATGAACTAGAAATGTTGCTATATGTGAGAGCCTTGTGCCTTTTCATTGTGAATGAAAGGACGCAATCATTATTTTGTAATGAATTCCACCTCAATGTAATTTATGTTTCTTAATAATTTTCAATCCAAATGTGGTACCTTATTTTGCCTTTACTTGTTTGAGCTTTGTTTCTTGGAATTTTGAGAGTAAGTCAACCCCACTGTTATTCACAACTTAGTTTATCTAAATGTCACTTTTTGCTGGGATGTTAGCTTTGCTGATTTTTCACACTTTAGGTTTAATGTACTGAAGCCTTTTCTCGAATGATACTGTCCAGAATAGTAACATAATTTCCATGTAGTTTACACTCATGACTTCTGTGTTGTCTTACTTACTAACCCATCAGAAAGGGTATACTCCAGCTTAGACTGACAACATGAATTCATACATATACCAAGTTGCACTACAAAGAAGATTTGGGAGAAGAGATTCATTTCATTGATGGGAAGGATTCATCAATTTCTCAACCCACATCTTCCTAACGACGAGCCTCATGAGCATATCATTGGATTGACCTGTGAGAAATATATCAATGGAATGACCTGAGTAGACCAAGGGATCAAGGCAATAGCTACGCGCATCAAGGATATACCTACACCGAGCGAACCTGACCGTACCAAGTGAATCATACCTTACCTTACCATAGTGTACCATACTGAGTGAAACCGTTCCAAACCAAGGTAAGCCTCTGATATCCCATACTTTTAGGCTCAAATCACAGGATTTCCCACTATGGAGTTCAATCTCTGGTTGCTTCTTTTAGTCTCTGTTCTGATATCTAGAATTGGACCAAGAAAGAAAGGAATGGGACACCTTGTGGGGTTCATCCTTCTTCGTTTGGTGATTTAAATCAATGATTTTGGGAATCTTTGTTACTGGGATTGGTTACCAAGAGAAGCAAGAATTGGACACCTTGTGGGATTCATCTTGATCCATCTGGTAATTACTTCTCATCACATCCAACAAGCTGATCTCTTTCTATGAGTGAAATCCATTCTATAGCTAATTCCCACATGCTTACATATTCCAATCAATTGAACGATGATTAATCCACTAGAAGGGGAATATTGATGCTACTATCGATACCAGGTATCTAGCAAGCCATACCGAGTTCGGCGAAAGAAAAAGGAATGGAACTAGCTAGAGAGAAGGATCAGACTAACTACTTGAAACTCTCATACACAGGAAAAGAAGGACACTGCGAATGAAATATAACAAGAATGAGTTGAAAGAGAAGTGAAAAGATCATAGGAATGCACCATAGGGTTATGTTATTCTCCTTATGAATCGTTGTTTCATACTTCCAAAAAAAAATCACATGCAAATGAACATGATTTATTGATTTCACTTTTGCTAAATCTTATTGAAGTGTTTCAATTGCATTCTAAAGAGACCATAGTTGGTTCATTATGAAGTTAACCTTCTTTAATGCATCATAGCTCTTACAACCTATGCATTTCCATATCAATAATATATGCATTGCTAGATCAATAGCAATGGCATTACAGAAGGGTGTGCAAACTAGAATTTAGGCCATCTGCTACACTTAAATCTCACTCACTTGAAGCATTAACTGATCTTTAACAATATAGTTAATATTTAATTCAAAAAATTGTAGTTAGAGTTCATTGGCAGGGACTTGCTGCTTTGCAACTTCCCTTGTTTTATATGTTTTGCTGCTTAGACTATGGAAATATCAACATAATTGTGATGTATGTGTTGTTTGAACTGCAATATAAAACCACTTAAAATAACGAGAAAGGCTTTCATTTGGAGATAAAAGTGGTGTTTTGGGGTAATTGATTAATGGGAGTTTGTTACGAAGTTGAAAGGACTATTTCTATCAATTGAAAAAAAACATAATACCTTCATTAACAAAGAGAGAGTTACATATTTATGTGACAATTATATCATTTGAATGCATATTTCATTGTGAAAGCATTACATAACAAAAATAGATGGACCAAAAAAAAGTCACGTGTAGTTAAAAATAGAGGAAAAATTGCCCAATACCTCAGAGCTTGCCAAAATTTACGAATCAAAACTTCATATTCCTTGCAGAGGCTCATCAAATGATGCACATGATCAAAAAAGGAAAAAGACAACCCTGTTAGTGCACAAAAGATCCGAATTTTTTTATCACACCACTAGTGAGGATTTCAAAGAAAATCCTACGAGATTGAAGAGAGAGCCCACGTTTAAAAAGAGCATTTTCCTCCATGTGTTTCTCTTGGAACACGTGTAGGAAGGAGATGTCTTTGAAAGTATATACTAGGGCCAAAATATTTGTCATCCAATGGTGGAGATATGGGACCTCAAGAGAAGCCTTCCCCTAAACCCATTCAATGACAATCCTTGAATCCCAACAATCTTGATCCCATTAATTGCGAGCCAATTTGCACATTGGAGGGTGCCCCACAGCGCACCACCCCTACCCCCAGCAAGAACCACTCTCTCCATACAAAAAGAAATGGAAATAACATTCTAGGAAGAGCTTGATTAAGACCCCACATCCTAGGAAGAGCTAGCGACTCACTCAAAATAACTTCAACATGTAAACACACAATATATTGACTTTTCCCAAAATAAGACTAGTCTAGAACTAACTTACACTTTCAACTCAGTTAACTCACACTCTAAATATAGACTGCACTTAACTTAGATTATCTCTTCATGCATCACTAAACTTGAATCTTGCTAGACCTTCATGTGGGATTAATTAATATTTCCAAAATACATCTCCTCATTCCGCTATGGTATTCTACACATAAGATTTTAAATTGAACATAAGGGTTTTCTCGCAAACGAACCATCTTGTGTCGTTTTGGCATACTCGATCATACAAAGACCAACAACATAATGGAAAGACATGAACTATAAATGACTTCAAAGGTTGCTTCTTCTAATGTGTATATTGTTATATTGTATGTTTTGTTGGTTAGACAATGGAAATATTGACATAATTGTAATTTATGTGTGGTTTGAATTGCAAATTAATACCACATAAAATAACGAGAAAGGCTTTCATTTGCGGAGCAAGGTAATGCTAAATGAGAAAGGCTTTCATTGGCAGAGCAAGGTGATGTTTTGGGTAACTGATGGATGGCAGTTTGTTGAGGAGCCGAAAGAATTTATATTTGTGTGTGGAGGAAGTTCATTGTGTCACACTTCTTCTCACTCACACACAATGAATCTCTTCATCCACATGTTTTGTGAATGACTGGTAATGAAAATAACTTCATCAAATCATGGTAACCTATGTACTTATGTAGCTCCCACTTCTTGTATTTTTTTCGAAGATAATTGGTTACTGAATTTTGATTTGATACCACAATGATCCATTACAATTATTAGTTTGTATGAGGATTGCTATTTTTTATCAATGCTCGAAGGTTTTGCATTATAAACTTTTCCACATGTAATTTATTCCTTAATATTATAAAATCATTGTGTAGGTGTGCAGAGGCCTGGAGTGCAGAGGTTTATGTTCCTTGTTTCACACATCATCCATCTACACATATTTGAAAGCGTTATGTTGTCATTTCTAAGAAAAAGAATTGATTTGGTCAGGGCCTTGGTTCGCTATGTGTAAGTGCAGAGGTGTGGGAGTGTGAAGGTTTATGTTGCTTGCTCCGCACACCATCCTCCCGCACATATTTGAAAGTGTTATTGTCATTTCAAATCTTTAATATGTGGGGACTAAGTGACTTGTTGGACAAGCTTTACAATTGCACAACATAAATATAATTTTCCATCATCACAATCACATTGTTGTTTTTCATAGAGCTCTCCATAAGTGCTATGTAGGCATTCTACCATAGTCCTTTAATCTGCTAACAAATTATTAGCTTCTGCTATACGAGAAGAGTTGTAATTTGGATTAAAAAAAAAAAAAAAACCTACTTCAAGGCCAGCTAGGATTTATTTGGCCACATTATAAATCTTATTATAAAATATTTTTAATGCTTAACACTTATAATATTAAGCGTACTATTGTACAACAATGATTCCAAATGAAACTTTCATTCACCATAGTTATAATGGGAGCAACATGAAAATCATTAACCCAATAACAAATATCATAATTGATATATGAATAACATCCAAGCAAGAATAAAGTATGTGATTTTACAAGAATTACTTTCCATTTTAAAAGTACTAATGAAGTTGGGATCACACAATTTCCACGTATACCACATAGTACCACTTGGACATCAAAATATGAAATCATAGAAGATGGTGGACCCAGTTCTCCAAGGCTATGGAAATGAGCTTTGAAGAACTCTTTAACCTTTTTGGGCTTCTAGTGATTCAGTGGTTCTCTATGGTTGTGAACTATGGGCCAGTAGTACATCCGATATGCAATGGAAACAAATTGAGAAAATTCAGAAGCATTTTATTATAAACAAATTCATAATTAAAAGTGCAGTTCCTTATGCTATCTTCTTATGTGAAATAGGGGTTTCTCATATTGAAGCAATTTCTATGGTGCGAGTAATAAGGTATTTAAAATAGAATTAAGCAAATGGAAGAGGGTAGATGGCCTAATGTTGTCTTTCATGACATATTGTACAACAGAAAAATAACTTGGATGTAACAAAATAACAAATGGTTTAGTAAATGGGGTATTTGCTTGAACATTTGTCCCATAAACAACAAAGAGAAAAGTTTTTGTTATGGATAGGTTCCACAAGCTTACATGGGATAAGGAGCTAGGAAGAAAGAAAAAGTACTATATTGAAGTGTTTAATTCCACTCATAGTCATCAACCAAAAGCATACATAGAGGTCAATATCTCTTGGGGAGCCAAAATTCTTATTGCTCAGTTAAAGACTAATTCTCATCAAATCCATTGTGAAACAAAGCGCTGGAAAAGGCCAAAATAAGTGTGGGAGGAAAGAATATGCATTTTTTGTTCTTCCAGAAAAGTGGAAACAGAAAAGCATTTCATTTTAGAATGTGAGGTCTTCAAAGACAACAGGGAAAGTTATGCAAATATGTTGGCAGCTAGCCCTTGGGATAATCTATTTAGTGAGGGGTTTGTTGAGACGTTTAGAGCATTTATTGCGAAGCTTCAAAGGGTCAAATACATCAAGCAGATGAAGAAGCAATTTGTCCCGTAAGCTAACTTTAGCCTCATGAACGTTAAAATAATTTTTTTTTAAATAAATTTACTTTTTCGCA
This sequence comes from Pinus tabuliformis, assembly GCA_031772625.1. Lineage (NCBI taxonomy): Eukaryota > Viridiplantae > Streptophyta > Pinopsida > Pinales > Pinaceae > Pinus > Pinus tabuliformis. The sequence goes on along the minus strand of CM062806.1, from coordinate 698,000,735 downwards.
AGCATCATGAAACTAATCCAATTTAAAAACAATAATTAAGAGAGAGTCTTAGAAGTAACGAAAATTAAAACATGATTTCTAACATAAAGTTGTGCCTATTGATATCGAAACTTTTTCATAATATAAAAACAATATAATTTAATATAATTTATTACCATACAACAAAATTTTAATTTCATTTTAATACAGGTCGAAAGTAAGTTATATTATAATCAGTGAAAAATCAAATTATAATTTAAATTATTTTAACTTTCATTAAATCTAAAATATATTATAAAGTTTTTATAATATTTTTGAAAATTTTGTATTAAAATAAATTTTTTAAATATATAAAAATATTTTTTACATTTTTTAGAAATGATTTATTATTATTATTAATAATTAGTACATAATATTAACTTGACAATTTTTATGTTGTGAAATAAATTTATTAGATAATAAATTGATTTTATTATTTATAAAATTTATAAAAAAAATCATAACTATACCTGACTCACCATAATGATTATTTATTCTATGGAAAGGTCATAATGTACATAGTTAAAGCTTGCCGGACAAAGCAATAAATTTTATCGTTAAGTGTTAATGTTATCTCGCTTTTTTATTCAGCATGCATTCATTAGGTTGGTGACCGGTACTAATTATGTTCACAATTTTCAGTTCAAATTTCAAATTTTAATTAGGTTCATTGGAACGCTATAAAACGTGATGGAATTGGTATGGCATAGTTTGAGAACAAATGTGTTTGGTGGTTTTTAAGCTTCTGGTCAGTGGATTTCACTAGAGGTAGGTGAGGTAGGTGGTTTGAGCTGTTTTTTTTGGAATTTTCAAATATATAATGTAATATTGAAATAGTAACTTCATTGAATATATTTATAGTGATCAATTTTAAAATTGATTAAACGTGATTTTAATATATGAATAGAATTTGTGTTTCATTTTAATATATGAATAGAATTTGTGTTTCACATGTTATGTCTGCAAAATACTTTTTCTTCCATCATTTTTTGAACTTCATAACATAAATCTGGATGCCTTTCACCAATGAGGCCCTTTAGCCTATTCTTTGGTAGCTTGCTTATATAGTGTACACAATTTAAAAGTAGGTTGCTAAATTGCTTTTCACTATCAGGGCTACATGAGTTACAGAGAAATGTTCCTTGCAGAGTGTAGAAACAATTTCCATCATCTTGACAACTCCTAAATTGAATTATTTCTGAAATCCTCACTGATTGGACTATTCCATTGAGATATTGTGAAAGTTTATGCATTGAGAAACATCTAGCAATCTGCCCCTTGCATGTTTGCCTAAGAGAATTACTACTTCTGTTAGGTAGTATTCCTTACATGTAGCTTGACAAACCAACTAAATTCTCTATATTATTGAAGGGCTCTATGACACCTCACTAAATGTCCCTTTCAATTAAGGCGCTAAAACCCATTAACAGATTTTTGTTGTTGCTAAAATTCATTTAGTTGAAACTTGAAACCATGATCATTGATCCCTGCTAAAACAGAGAATAATACAAAACAAAGAATATCAGAGAATAATACAAAACAGAGAATATCCCTTTTGTACTGCCCCCATTCAACAAATAAATTCACCGTAGATCAGTATCAACATTTTAGCCATCACTTGTTGAGTTTGGTTTTTTTCCCTATTATCAAATCTAAGATGTGACTTATTACCACAAGAGTTTAATCATTCCAGTCTAGAGCCAGAAGATGAGATAAGATGATAAATTTGAAAGGTTTTGGATTATTCAATAAATATCATAAAAATTTCTTAGATATTTTTGTTTTTTGTTGGGAAATATGGTAATATATTTTTTTAAAATTGTGATTTTTTTTATTGTTTTAAACATTTTTCTAAAAAATCTGTGAAACACTATATTTTTATATATTAAAAAAGTTGTGAAACACTATATTTTTATATATATTGATTAAAATTAAAAAAATACAAAACAAAACTATAAAAGATTTGGGTTGGGCAATAATTAAGTAGGGAATCAACACCACTTTTAGTAAACCATTTATATCAAATAATTTGCATTAGTAACTTTGAGTTTGATTTTTTCCCATTATCTAATCGAGGATGTAGTCTGAAGCCAGAAAATGAGATGAGATGATAAGGATGAGAGATTTTGGATTATTTAATTAATATCATAAAATTTATTAGATTTTTTTTTTGAAATTTTTCTATTTATCTAATTGAGGACGTAATCTGAGGCAGAAATGAGATGAGATGATAAGATTGAGAGATTTTGGATTATTTAATTAATATCATAAAATTTATTAGATATTTTTGTTTTGAAAATTTCCTAATATATTTTTTAAAATTGTAATTTTTTTTAATTCTAAATATTTTTTTAGAAAAAAATTAAAACTCTATATTTTTATATATTATATATTTTAAATTTATAAATACTTAAATAAAACTTGTACAAATAAATATTAAAAGTCACATGATAAGCAGTTTAAAAAAAACCGCCAAAAAAAAAATTCTCCAATAAATAAGGTCACCCGTCATTAAAAAAATTCTCTGAAAAATAAGATCACCCGTCAAATTTAACCCCTGATACTCATAATGATGTATACAATTTAAATAAGGGAACCATATTTCCCAAACTATCGGGCCATAAATGAACGGCGGATATACACCGACCGTTCATTTATGACCCAATAACATAAGATTTATTAGATCCCATTTAAACAAATTATTCTGACAATGTACTGGAGCTGCCACCAACATGTTCCGTGTAGCGATGGTACTTTTACCAGGCGATTCCTATTTCCAATCCCATAGGAAATTTATTGCGCCTGACACGCGCCCGAGATAACCAGATATAACACGCCGGTGGTGATGGCTAGAGAGAGACCGAGATAACCAGATATAACACACCAGTATTTTTTCTCTCTCTAGCCATCACCACCGGCGTGTTATATCTGGTTATCTCGCGCGCGTGTCAGGGCACAATAAATTTCCTATGGGATTGGAAATAGGAATCGCCCTTTTACCATCACATTCCGTCCGCATAAACCCTTCGTATCATCTTGATTTCTACTGACCATCCTCCTTGAAAGTTCGAATATTGTGTTTTTTTTTATATCGATGGTTACAATGTAATTATTGATAATTTTTAAATTTTAAAAAATTCAAACTATGTTTTGTGGATAAAATTTAAATAATATTTTAAATGTTTTTTTTTAACTCTGGTTATTATTTAATATTGTTAATTTTTAAATTTAAAAAAAATTCAAACCATATTCTGTGGATAAGAAAGTAAATTTTTACTTTTATCAAGTTTTAGATTTAAAGATAGGCTATTTTTATTTTTAAATTTTAAATCTCAATTTTATAAATAGCTTTTCAAAATTCAATACATAATCTTCAAGCTAACACTAATTATTTTGTAATTATTCTGATAACTATTTTAAATTTAAAGATAAAATTTTCCAAAAAACTAGTGAACACCCACATTTTTCATATATGATCATCACAATTTCTAGAAAGATGCCAGAAAAATGAATTAGTTTAGCTCAATTCTAAAGCTATTGGAAATCTTAAGAATAACAAATATTCTAGGACAATCAAAATTTAGCAAAAAATAAACTAAAGCACTTTTCAAAACCTTGCAACAACTTAAATAAATGGTCTTTCGAAAACTTACAACAACACCAATAGTAATTTTAAGTTTTACTTCTTTAAAACAAGAGACAAAAATGTAAGTAAAGATCCTTTAAATAATAATACTAGACAAAAAACTAAATAAAAAATTTCCAAAAACTTGCAAAAGAAAAAGCAGCATTAGTTCATATAATTTCAATACTACTTCAAATATCATAAAAGTTAATATTTTATAAAGTTATACATTAATTTTTAGATGTTAATATTGTTATGATTTTTTTTTAAATTTAAAAACGCTAATATCTTTTTTTAAATATCTTAAAAATCATTTTATCTTATTAATAATTATTTTAAACAGATTAAACAACTAAACAACAACAATGCATATCTCTCCCTCCCTCCTTCCCTCTCTACCTTTACAGTTTTCATATAATAAACTACCCATCCTTCCTGATATTTTAATTTCCATCCAATTACTTCCCATCCCCTTGCCCTTGCCCTTGCCCTCCCTTCCCTAGGAGGAGGATTGGGATATTAACCAGAAAAATATTAAAGTCTAATTAAAGATATTATTTTTTAAATGACAATTATTTCGCTCTTTTACTCCCTCAAACATAAAAGTATGATATAATGACCTAGCTCCAAAGGCGTAGTAACTTAGGTAAGTCCCGCTGGAAATATAAAACTCAAAATATTTTTTTTTAAATATTTAATACAGAAAACCAATGTATTTAATAATATACTTTGAGATTTGTACACATAATGATATAATTATAAATATCTTAATAATAAATATAAATATTATATGTATAGTGATTCTCCAATTTTCTGAGGATGGCGTGGGCGAGGTACTTCCTGATAAGTTCTTTAAAATTTGGAAATGCATTCTCCACTTCGCCCTCTCGGCCTCCTCGATCAGTTGGATTTCCTCCTCGCAGAGGGCGCTAAGGCCCGCGAGGTGGAAGAAGTTGGCCTCCTCCTGGACCTGACGCAGGAGGCCCACGTCCTGCAGCAACACGGTGCCGCTCCGGAGATAATTCAAAACGTATGCGAACCTCCGGCCGTCTCTGTCGATTCTGATGACGGAATTTTTGTTATTCTTACGATCTTTTTCCCAATGGCTGAGCACCAGGTCGGCGAGCTTCGAACCCTGGTCAGTGCACAGAGTATTCCGCGAGGTTTCGAACACCTGACCTCCCACACGCAGAACTACCCAATCGCCATCTTCTCTGTCACTTCTTGGCTCTTGCTGCCAGTCGGGAGCGGTGGCCGACATTGTTGAATGCATTTTATTGCCCTAATCAAAACCCTGTTCTTCTGTTTTTTCGTGCTTTGGGGACTGAACAGGATTCGAACCAGGGTCTCCGGTTGAGAACGCTTTTGTGTGTTTGTGCTTTGGGGATTGAACAGGATTCGAACCAGGGTCTCCGATTGAGCGTGCGTGACACGCGGCTTTCCTACTGGTGTGACTCGATCTCCTTGGAAGAATCACAGATTCGCAAACCCTTCGCTAATGGAAGAAAAAGGGGGTCTCCGGTTGAGAACGCTTTTGTGTTTTTGTGCTTTGGAGATTGAACAGGATTCGAACCAGGGACTCCGATTGAGCGTGCGTGACACGCGGCTTTCCTACTGCTGACTCGATCCCCTTGGAAGGATCACAGATTCTCAAACCCTTCCCTAAGAAAAAGGGTGATCCGGTCGGATGTATAACAATAATTAGATCCGGATTTATGTATGTAAGGTTTAAGAGATGTTTTTCTGTATCTCTGGATAGCATTTTATAGATATTAATTATTTTATTTACTATTTTGAATTAGGCAGGGGCCGACCTGAAATGTGCCGACATGAAATGTTTAATAAGATTAATAATGATTAATTTTATTAATTAATTTTTATAGAATTATAAGGAACACAGCACCATGTATTTATTGTTATATATGTGAGACAAAGACATGTGTGAGCTTAGCTGTCATTTGACTTAGTATATTTCATTAGAAACATGATACAAAGATGAAATTTATTAGTGAAAACTTTCTTTCACACCTGTAGAATAACTACAGGTGAGTCACCATAATTGTGAAATGGTCATTGTGAAATGGCTCGAGCTAACGGGCATGCTATAGGGCATTAAATGCCCCGCTACATGCGTCTCCGTTAGCTATTTAACACGTGCGCGTGGGATCGATAAATAAAAAACTAAGGCCCCCGCATGTTAAATAGCTAACGGAGGCGCATGTAGCAGGGCATTTAATGCCCTATAGTATGCCCATTAGCTCTTGCCATTGTGAAACACTATATTCTTTGGTCAACCTAAGTACTAATCAGAGTGTCATTAATTAATCCATAGTAATTATTATTTTCCTACCCTACTCAACTTTGAAAGATATATAGTGATTGGAAAAAGGATATGTGATTCTTTAAATTTTTGGAATCAAAGTATGTTCAAGGGCTGTATTTGTTGATTACCTTTTTTTCATTACATGTCATTTTTGTTATTCTTCCATGAGTGGATGTACAAATAAAATATTTAGTGAATATATTACACATTTGAAAGGTGAAGTATACTTTTCTTCAAAAAGCTTTTAATCTCTAGCAAATCATATTTTCTAGTTATGTTGAGTGGTATAGCTTTTAATTTTTAGTAAATCATACTTTTAAACAATGTTGAGTAGTAGGGTTTTGATTTTTTTGTGTTTTTGTTTAAAAATCAAGCCTTCACTTCACAAACATTTCTCAACTCTATTTTCAAAATGAACCAACCATAATTAGATGATTTATAGTTTCATCTACTTATTGACATAGGTTACACCAATCTAGACCATTTAATTTTTTATTTATTTTTCTCAAACACCTCCCAAGTAGAAGCCTTATTGCTTAATACCAGTGACATGACGATTTTAGTTTTGTAGGGACACCATAGCTCTAGATGATTTTCCACTACCAAACTTGTTGTCCCACCAATCTTTCCTTAACAAATGTTTTGTATCAGGGTTAGGCACATATGTTCCAATGGGATTGAGATATTGTAATAGTTGATCATCATCTTCTCTCATTTTGATATCATTGTTTTATAATGATCAAGCCTTCCAAACTTTCGCAAGATCTTTTCCCAAGCCAAGTTCCTCTTATGTGAGACATTGTTGCTGACAATTTGTAAATATCTCCCAATTCACAATTTGTGTAAGGGTATGATATCATTTGATTCTAGGATCTTGGATCACCTAAGGAGATAATTTGTGCAATCCCATGCTACTTATCTGAGGGTCGAAACCAATTTGAACTTTATCCCCTTTTCTCATTTCTATATCAACAAGTTACCTACTAAATGAAAAGTTGAATTCACGACTTTCCAAATGATTTAGACATTATGTATTTGTTTTTCTGGGTGTTTTACCTATTTCTCTATTGAAGTTATGGAAATGTACATGGCTCTAATTACTTGGGCCCACGGTCCTTTTCCTTGTATTAAACTCGAAACATTTTTGTAGTTAGAGGATTATAGAAGAGAAAAGGATTTTTAAGAACCCATCCTCCATTTTCTTTTGGAACAACAAATTATTTCCAAGATGCTAATATATGTTCTTTGTGTTTTTGATCTCCAAACTAAATAAATTTGTTGTACACATTTTTAATTATCTCCAACAATCCTTTTAGAACCCAAGGCAAATAAATTCAATTTATTGGTATTCTTTTCAATACAACTTTAACAAGGATCAATCTACCCCATCTTGAGAGCCACTGATTGTGCCAACAATCTATATTTTTTATTACTTTGGCTCATCAACCATTGCTAGTCACCTTTTTTGTACAAGGTAGGGTTAAGATGGTATCCCAACTATTTGACCTAATTCTCTCTCTCTTGGCAGGGAAAAAACCGAGAGAAATATTGTTATTTTCGCTTAGTATGCTCCACATGGACATAGTGGGTTTGTAAATTTTTACAATCATACCAATAGCTTTACAAAATACCTCCAAATTTCTTTTGAACTTCTCAAGTATCCTCCTAGTACTTTTAAAGAAAATTAGAATATCATCCACAAACAAGTGATGCGCGATATTTTGTGCTCAAATGCATATCCCTTTGACACTACCAATATTTGATGCCGCTTTTATTAGCCTACTTAACGAAGGAAGAGAAAAGGGGAAAGGGGGAACCCTTATATAAAACACCTATTTTGTCTAAAAAAAGGGGATGTAGAGCCATTTATCTAAATAAAAAAAGTTATAGAGATAATATGACTCATTAACCAAGCCACAAATTAGTGACAAAGCCCAATTGAATAAGAATAAATCATAGGTAAAGCCAATTTACTCTATCATTATATTTGGAGAGGTCCATTTTAGTTACCTACATTCTTGGATTTCTTGTCTTGATCGAATGTGTACTTTATTATGCTATTTAAACTACCTCATGAATTTGTCTTCGCTTTAGGAAACCAATTACTCCCCGAAATTTATTTTTTTAATACCCATTTTAGTCTTTTGGTGATGTCTTTAGAAATAATTTCGTAGACACACTACATAAGGATATTGTCCTAAATTTTTCAAGAGGTTTTGGTTATCCTCTTTAGGGATCAATGCTATGAAGGTAGTGTTATAAGCCCTAAGCATGTTTCCCATGTTTCTCGTGGTCTCCACCACCCTTCCTAAAACTTTTTCAATGAATTCATAGCATTCTAAAAATAATTCCACAAGTAGGTCATATAACCCTTTGAATTGTATCCCTTTGGAAGCTATGTAAATTTTGTTGTAATTCATTTTTCCTTGCTTCTTTCATCCATTCCATAGTGTCCTCATGATTAAAAAGACTAGGAAAAGAGTTAACAAGCCTTATTACTTTAGTGATTGTACCCCGAGAGTCCTCTTTGAAAATATTTAAGAAATAATTGACTTCTCCATTTGCATTATCTTTAAAATTTGTTACCACATGTCATTTTCTTTGTTAATTTTCTCAATTGAGTTAATATTTTTCCTCTATTAGCATATTTGTGAAAGAAATTGGAGTTTTCATCCCTTTCTTGTAGCCATATGCCCTGCTCTTGATCCTCTCATTATTTTTCTTTCTCCAATAAGATCTTCCTCATTCTTGCTTCAAGTGGTTTCACCTCCAACTTTCGAGTCTCATTCAAACATCCAAATCCTTCATTGTTATAAAGTGTCATTAAACCTTATTCCGCTTCTTTGAGAACCCTATCATCTTTTTATTTTTTATCCTTTTCCTATTACACTTCTATCTCCTTTGCCTCCCTTAGGTTTTTTTGAGATAAAAAAGATACAAACTCTCTTAGTTTATCATTGTAAGCTTTCTAATTATCTTTAGTTGTGTCCCAAACTCCTTCACCTTCAACCATTATAGGTTCAATTTGAAGGGGTTGGTTGGTTTTTCCTAAGTAGGGGTCACTTTAAGCATAATCGAATTATGGTTAGAATCCCTTCCCAAGGCTACCCACTATTTTACCCAAAAAAAATCATCCAACAATCCTTCAAATATTAAAATTTTCTCAAATCATCTCCTATTTTTGTATTCTTATAGGTGGGAGTTAATTTCTTTCGCTCAATGTCCATCATTCCCACTTCTGTCAATTTTCTTGCAAAGTAAATGGAACACAATCCATTCATGTTTTAATTCCCCATTTTTCTAAAACTCCTGACATAAAGTGTTGAATAAAGTTGTCATTGATGGCATCATAGTTGAATTGTTGAAACAAACTCTAACCCTAGATATTGTGCAAACCCTAGGAAACTGAAACCCTAACTACCTGACTAGACCCTAGGTGCATGAGTATATTAATGAAATTCTAGATGCACTTTCCATAATGAAGCACTAAGCAATGATGTCATTATGATATCATGTTTTCATTGTTGAAGCTAGCCATGTAGGTCATTAATTATGGAAATCCAATAACTTTCCCTTATATGCATTGCCCAAGCTTTGTTGGAGTTTCCCTAAGAAATAAATTACCTTGTTGAAGATGCCCATGAAGACATATTGAAAAGGCACCCTAGCCTTGTTGAATCATGCTCATAATTCTCATGTGATGAAGCCCTAATTTAGTAACCCTAGCTATATGAATATGTCAAAGAAACCCTAGTCCTTGTATGCAATCCTAATGCATGAAGATCACATGCACTAGAATTTCAAAATAGTGAAAAAATTCTAATCCACTTGATGCTCTAATTCCATAAAAGAAATTCGTTAATAGGGTTGTTATGAAAAAATATGCATATGATGAAAGAAAAAATAAATTTCCATCATTAGAGGCCATATCTGAAAGGGAATACTATATCAACTTATAGAGGAGGTCATAAGATTTCCAATGAGTACTCACTTGCCTCCTAATTCCTTACTGTTGAAGAGAAATCAATTTTTGAAATCAGCGTATGTAAAAAATTGTCAAACTATCCAAGCCGACTTGAGTAGGCTCATAACCCTTGGAAAAGAGATGTGTCCCTTCAGAATATGGAAAAATCACTATAAATATAAACCTAAATTCATCCATTCAAGCTCATATTTTTCGGTGGAGATAAGACAAGAGGTAGAGAAGCAGTCGCAATCTAGAAAAGAAAGGAAGACAAGTTTGTGGAATTGTTCTTGGGTTAAATAGTCTCCCACGAGTTTGAGCTAGGAGCAAAGAATTTGTCGCAGTTTCCATGGTCGAAGTTGCTTTAGTTGTCATGGTTTCAGCTGCCGTAGTTGTCGTGGTTGAAGCTAATGTGGTCAAAGTTGTTGTAGTTTCCTTGGTTGAAGTTTTCAAAGCTACCATAGTACCGTAGTTGAAGTTGTCGTAGTTGCTTTGGTTGAAGCTACCGTGGTCAAAGTTGTTGTAGTTTTCATGGTCAAAGATGTCGTAGTTTTCATGGTCGAAGCTACCATAGTTCTTGTGGTTGAAGTTGTTGTGGTCAAAGTTGTCATAGTTTTCGTGGTCTAAGTCTTGATTTATTGGGATTGGACAAATAGAGCTTGTTGAAGTCTTCTCTTGAGAATAGAATAACGTAGAGTCAGAGAACTTTTTGAAGAAACATATTGAATATTTGTGGAGATCATTGAAGACCATGATGCATTTAAGCCATCATCAGGTGACCTTGAAGAAGTTTTGTTTGGGTAACATAAAGAGTTGTGAAGACACCTTCTAAGAAGACAAAATTGTCATTGATGAGCTAAGTGCTTTGGAGATCAAGGGCATTGTTGAAGGTGAAGATTATTGTCAAGGCTAGTTGTAGAAGATATTGGGAGCCTTGAAGAACTATTAAACTTATCTTGAGGAATTGAAGTCGTGGGTTGGAGCCCTAGAGGATAAGAGTCCTAAAGAAGACCTGTTTGGAGCTTGTACCAGAGATAGGGTTGGAGCCCTAAAGGTTGGAGCCTCATAGAGACAAGGTTGGTGCCTTGGAAGATAGGGTTGGAGCCCTATAGGATAGGATTCCTCAAGAAACTAGGTTGGAGCCTGTACTAGAGATAGGGTTGGAGCCCTAGAGGTTGGTGCCTCAAATTGACAAGGTTGGAGCCTTGGAAAGTCCAAGTTGGTGCTTGGCATAATACAGGTTGGAGCCTGGGAGATAGAATATTGGTGTCTTCATCTAGGGTTGGAGCCCTACACATATATTGTACTTGATCTATTGTAAAGAAGAAATTAATAAAAGTATTTATTCTATTATTGTTCATTTTGTGTTCTAAATATAAGGGATCTAACTGGTAAAAATAATAGTTGAACATAAATACTGATTCACCCCCCCCTCAGTATTTCCAACATAAAGCTTAGGTCTCCTCTTATCACCACAGGGCCACTCTAAATACACTTTGTTTTAAAGAACTTCTCCCAATACTCCACTTCGTTCAAGTAAGACATATGCATTTAGAACATATATCCCTTTCCCCATATCTTGTGAGAGAAGGGATACCCTAAACCTGTAGGAAAAACCCAGGAGTTAGAAAGGGTATATGAGAACCTCTACCAACTAGTTTTTTTCCCACCATATTTCCCCACAAGGAGAATTTTCTCTATGATCCCTTATCAGTGACAAATATTTTCTATATTTGACTTACGAAGATGTTTGTTATTATGCCATGGACATATATGAATTCCTCCCTCTCTAATTTGTTCTCCGGTTTTTCCCATCAAGGAACCTTAACCCCTCTATCACCTTTCTAGGGAATTTAGTTGTGCCTTTACTCCTAGATATAAGGTTGTATTTGGAGGATTCATGGTGACTGAAAACTTGTTATGTCACCCTAGCCTCTATTCCCATCTTTGAGGATGAAAAAGTCCCTACATGGACATCTTCACTTGGTAGAGACCTTTCAATCACAAGTATAGGTTTAAAGCCTGGGTAAATGTGGCTTTTCATACCTAAGAGATTGGGAGAACTTTCACTAGTTGAATCCAAGCCTTGAGATTCTACCTCTATCTACTAAGGACCAATAACTAAAATTTCAGAGCATTTCTTACCTGCAAGAGACCTACATTCTTTGTTCTCACTAACAACATCCATGTTCTATTCCTTGTGAACACTATAGGAAAAATGTTATTCTTACACTACTAGAGGGTTATCTATAAGATTCTCTATGGTCCTCTTGTTAGAAAATATCCTTTGTCCCTCCTAGGTTGTGAGGAATTTCTAATAGTTCCACCCCCAACCATTGTCACTACTTCCTCTGAACCAACACCTTTCTCTAAGATATGTATTTACAATCCACTACTAAGTTCACATAGCTATGCCAGAAGAACCCACACCTTAAGGGTATACCTTCATATTCTAGGGTTAGATAGTACATTTTTGTACCTCTCTTAATAATCATTTCATTTTCCAATCCCTTGCTTGTTTCTAAGCTCACTAAAATTCTTGCCATTTTGGAGCACCCTATGTTCAACAAAGACTAATCAACTTCATAAAATGAGTTGAGATCATTCCCTATGGCTTCAAACATATCCTTTTACCATAAAATAAGTGGAAGACCTATAATTCGAACACAAAATTGAAGAATATATAGATGATCAATTATGGCAAACTCTGGTAACACACCATATTTTCAAAAATAGATGTTTTAGAATCCTACTTCTACTAACCATATAATACTTTTTTAACCTTTGTCACTAATTTGAAAGCCAATTCCAACCAACCTTTTTCAAAGGTCATAATGTAAAGAGAGTATCCAACTAGTGGTTCAAAACTTACTCTTTTCTAGTCTTTTAGACAATCACATGAGATATGTTTTCAAAGAAACTGGTCTACAAATACCATTTCTTCAAGTTCCATTACATTGTTTATCCTATTTTTTATCCCCAAGTTCATACTTATTGGATTTAATGTTTTTAAACCCAGAGGCGCTCTACAACCCAATATGGAGGAGATGGTGTAGTGTTCGTAAATGAGTGTAAACATTTCAATGTCGAATCAATATAGGAGATATGTTATAGTCTCTAAAATGAAGTATTAGATTAAAAAATAATAATAATATTACATAATGTTGGATCAATATAAAAAGTGACAAAAATAAAAAATAAATGAAAGTAATAAATTGATTTAATTCAATTTATTATATTGTAATTTTTTATTAATATAATAACAAACATTTTTTTATAGGAAAAAAATCACAATATACATGTTACATTAAAATAAATTTAAATAATAATGATTCATATTAGAAACCATGATATTTTAGAACGTATTTAATAAACATATAAAAACTTAATAAATTTAATTAATGATCATTATACTTCAGAACTTCATATTTACATTTAACATATAAACATATAAAAATTCAATTTCAACAATAAACTTATATATATATATATATAGAGAGAGAGAGAGAGAGAGAGAGAGATCAATGCTATGCATATCACATTTAAAAGTCAAATTAAAAAATAGTAAACCATGTTAAAGAAAAATGCAACAAATATATGTAACTATATGTATGGTCACGTTTTAATAAAATTGAAAATAAGAATATTACTATATATAATGATGTGAAATTTATATTAATATAAATAATATTATAAGAACCAACATAGATCTACCAAGCACAATGATGAGGGTGGAAGGGCATCATGTTAATGGGATAATGGGGTTCTAGCCACCCTAACGACTCCCCATGCAATTAAACTTGGGGTGGCGTGGAAGAGAGGTACCATGCATTTGCGCGTGTATAATTTTATGGTGGACAATGTAATGGGTATTGTTCTGGAGAATTTGGTAGGAAACATGTATTTTGATGGGAACATAGGGTGGTATGGGAGTGCTCTTGGCATTGAGGGAGTAACTCGCCATTGTTGGTAGGCTACAACAACTCGTTTTTGGCAGTTAGTTTGGAAGTTTTTAGTTTGGTTCAACTTGAAAAGGAGGGAGGATAGAAGTTGTCAGCTTCTTTAGTTGCCTCCGCTGCATCCTAACTACACTCATTTGGCCTAGTATCACTACAGTGAAGTTAATCCTTTTTCTGGGGAAGGAAAATTGAGGGGGTCTTGGACCCAGAGCTTTGGGTATGCAGTGCATTTGTTGAACGAGTTGTTAGATGCACCTATAGCTGCTTAGATACTGTATAGCTGGTTCATAGATCTTTGCTTGAGTTGTCTTCTTATCTCTTGGGTAATTTCTCTCGTTATTCTATGTTTGGAACAATGTTGGATGAATTTCTTATGTTATGCCCATAGGCTTTTGTTTATAGAGGTCTATCTGTGTGTGGTGTCGTAGTCTATCAATTGGTATTTAAAATATTAGGATCAAAGGCCTTTGCCCTCTATAACTCTTTGTATGTGATATTGGTGGTTGATGTGAACGTAATTTGAATTTGGGTCAGCGAGTTATTTTTGAAAGCTAGTTTATGGTGGCCTGTGGTACTGTGATCTAGGGTTTGTTTTTTTATTTTTAACTTGTTCCTGTGGTATTATTGTAATATGTATTTTAGATCTCTTCGATGTTGTGGTGTATTGGTGATCCATGAGAAAAATGAACATTGTAACACCCTCCTCCCACATCTACCCAAGTAACTTTCCAAACAGTGTAAACATGTGACAAGAAGTTACAATAATATGATTCGACTCCCTATGTGTTAGTTAAGGAAGTGGAATCGATGGAAACACACCATACAAACCTTCCATGTCAGCAACAGAACTCCAAGAGCCATCCCAACTACTCAGGTAACCATCCCATGGGTCCCACTAAGTTTTTATACCTTTAAACCCCTAAACGCTCCCTTGATATGGACAAGCATTCACCTGAGGAGTTTGTTTCCCAGTGATGTGCCCATGTCTCCATAATTGTGCCACTTTTTAGGCTTAGAGCCCAGGTCACCATCCAGAACTTAATGACACCTTTAGGAATGAAATTCACAGTGGAATAAAGATACATTTCGAAAAACATCAACAAGTAGACTGGACCCCTACCAACCATGACAGGCATTTCGTCAAACATGTCACAAATATGTAATCTGCAGGTTTAAACAACAGATTTGAGCATAGGGTTCTCATACTTATCTAAAAATCGCTAAGAAGCATTGCTCCTTATATCATTAGTTGCATTATCATTTATTAGGCCATAGATACATTGTTCATTCAATTACAAGTAAAAACATATGAGAGCAATACATAGCCACTACCATAATACATGTTCCTAACTAGCATAATAACAACAAAAATACTAAGGAAAAAACAACCATATAATCAACATATAAACTAGTATAATACTAATGAATTAACAAGGATAAATAACCCCATATTAATGATGAAAAATCCAACCTGGTATGGGACTACCATGTTCCACCCGACCAAAGATTGGCTGAGCCAAGTATTTCTTCAGCTTATCACCTCCGTGCCATATTCCAAGCATGAATGTGGGATCTCATAAAACACATCAATCAAAATCATTGAGGGCTTCCAAAGGCCAAACCACCTCCACCCTCAACTAGTGATTCCACCTCATAGTCGGACATCACTAACCATCACTAGATTGGTATCTACCCATTTTGTCTGGGGCTCTAGAGATTGTGTTCCAACCCAACTTCTAAGACTAGTAACTCAACCCACGGCTATTATCGAGCTCTAGAGTGTTTGTCCAACCAAGGCTCCAGGACTAGTAACTCAACCCACAATTGATACATGGCACCATAGCGTTCGTCCAACCAAGACTCTAGGATTAGTAACTCAACCCACCAAGGGCTTCCAAACTGTTTGTCCAACCAAGACTCTAGGACTAATAACTCAACCCAAGTTGTTACATGGCTTCTAGAGCATTTGTCCAGCCAAGGCTCCACGACTAGTAACTCAACCCAAGTCGTTACAAGGCTTCCAGAGCGTTTGTTCCTGGAATATGAGAACCAACCAAAAAACAAAAGTAAAATGCACAACACCATGGCTATCCAAGAAATGGAAGGCTAGGAAAAATGACTGTCAATCTAGGCAATCCTCCATGCCAATGATAGATCATAACTAAGAAACCAAATGCATGTGTCATGCATGCCAAAACTAGCAAGGAAATCATCCATGCAACTCAGTACCTGCAAGAAAGACCCAATATAGTCGATAATCCTAATATCCTCTTGCGCTTTCTTGCTTTTACTTTTCCTTCTTTCTCCAAATTCCAAGTATTTCACACTCCCCCAAGAGTGCTCCAAGAAAACTCTAAGTGTCCAAGAGTATGAGAGAGAAAGAGAGAATAGAAGAGAGCTTCGCCAAAACCTAACAAAAGATTGCAACTAATCCTCATCAACCTTTTTATCAATGAGGCCTCTATTTTCTTCAATTTCCCCCTCACATGCAACCTATGACCTTTCACCTTCTTTTTCTCCTAATTTCCTTTATTTTCATAAATAAAGGCCAATAACTGCCTCATGTATTTCCAAAGCCTTTTCCATTACCGTTTCCAATTTCCTCAACCATAATAAACCGAATGAACACCCACTAACATACTTTTCCCACCATTCAGCTTGGAATACATGTCCCATGACCGTGGTCTTATTTTTTTTCCATGGATTTTTAACCATGGCTATTACAGAACCCCCGCTGAGGGAACACCATCCTTGGTGTCCAATGATAGTTATAACCAACAAGGCCACTGGAAACAAAACATACTAGCTTTATAACATAGCTCGTTGCAGTATTTACGATGACCATATGTTAAAACATGACAAACATATCGTTTACTGGAGATTTACAACACAAATCATTACAATATTTACAATAATAACCACATATACACACATACACATTTTCTTTAACTAACAAATAACCATAATGTCTATGGTAGCCCCAAGGGTTAGCTCAAACAGTCAAGTCCTTGTTGTTAAGTGCCTTGTCGATTGGGAGGACACATGGTTAATTATCCTCAGTGCCCTTGGGGTTAGGCCATGATAGTATGGCCAACGGGATTTGATTCCCTTTGGGGTTGATTTGCCCAAATTTTCCTATGTGGAAAAAAGACCATACTGTCTATGGAGCTTTATAAATCCAGCTCAATACAATATTTACAATGATATACACATATGCACATTTTCTCATCCAACGAATAAAAGGACACGATGCCTACATCTACAACAAGGGAATCCAGGGGCTTACACCTCCACCCTCAAAAGTAGTACCAGGGTTCTCCTCCTTCCTAGGAAGTCTAGAATCCACTGCAAGGTCAAATATGCATCCAATATCCAGCGCTAAAACCCTGTGCCACTTGTCATCTCAGTGAACAGTTATCAGCTCATTTTTCTAGGGCACAATCCCAATCTACATTTGATTCCATCTAGAAATGATAATGACCAAAACAAATATATCCTCGGCCTTCCCTTCTCTGCTACATAGTCCCTTGGCAATCTAGTCACCCCCTTCCGTGCAGTCACACACCTTCCAAGTTCCGCTAGCACCCCATCTCGGGGAATCCATACCTCAGCAAGGTTTCCTCACGTCGGAGGGTCAAAAAACAAAGGCATATACCTGCCTCAAAACCATCCTACCGGACATAGCATGCTCATGGAAATCAATGGACACTATTGGGTACTAGTGTCCCATAATGGCCCTGCTCCTGAATGATTTACTAGCATACTACTACCTTTTCCAATTCCTTTTGTTTTTATTACTAATGCTTGTCGTTAGTTTCAACCACCCAACTGAGCATTTCATGCTTTCTTGTACCAAGCACATAATTTCCATTAGATTCAAAATAAATTGAAATAACTTCAAATCATACCTCATTGGTGGCCCGTCAATAAGGCACACTTGCAATCCTTTTTACTTCCTATACAACAATTTAAACTATCATATTTTACAAAATCATCATGTATAAACATATCACATTAGGTTAGCTCAAAACACAACCATCATAGATAAAAATCATAAATCACATGTAACCATCATAAACCAAAATCATAGATCATATGTAATCATCATATACCAGAATCATAAATCACATGCATAATGAAACTGAAATAAAATACTAATACTTATCCTTTAATCAATCCTTAGCTTCTACCTTTGTCCTTATTTTGCATGCACACTGAATTAGTTGCCACACTCGACAAACACCCAATGACTTCTCCTCAATCATCTGAACATACACATAGTGTGCATCTCACACATACAGCCACACACGACATACAACACCATGTAATACATGCAACTACACCTAACATATTACACATACACCAACAACCAGTGTACAAGAAAACACAATACATACTCCTACATCCGTTGTACAAAAGAACACAATTATGTACACATAGTATAATACAATGAATGCACATGTCATGATACCACAACTACACAATGCACATACATAATACTGCATGCCAACAACACATCATGTATGACATGCACACAATACCACATGTATACAAGTACCATATGTACAACATGTACATAATACCACCTGTACATAGCACCACCTACATAATGTGTGCTCAACATCACATGTACATGACACCACCAGCACAATGTGTACATAAATTTACATGTACATCATACCACCTATACAACATGTACACAATTTTAGATGTACACAACACGACATGCACATGTACACGACACCACATATGCACAACATGTACACAACACCACCTATATCCAACACTGCATATGTGATGTACACACAACACCATACATACAATAGGCACACAACATCATATGTACGTCATACTACATATATTACATGTACACATCACCATATGTACAATAATTATATATAAAACATGCACAACATATACACAAAAGTAGTATTGCACATCCAAAACGACATTGTTTCTACCAGGAAACCTTGCTTCTAGTGTCTCTTCGTCATCCATGTTTATCCTATCATGTCGTGAATCTCACTACTTTCATTTAGCTGATGTATCCATTAGAGTTACCTATCATAACATAAATATAAGCATAATACGAGCATACAATATCAATTCATATCCACATGATACTGACCTCGTATGTTTTTCATGACTACTTTCCCCACTTGATTCCCCATAAGACCAGGAACCTTGTCATACCATTCACCTACATAAGTAATCATTCCTCCATAAGAATGATCCTTGACAACCCTATCGGACAACGACATAGATACATGGATGAATACATATATATACATAAATATTAGCATAAAACAATCATGATCCATGATGATGTTGACATACATGACATACATACATATATACATACATGTATACATATATAGGCATCAACATAATCATGATCATAACATAATTACCAGGTATCATAAGGTCAAGAATAAGAGAACTCCCTTTGTCTGTGCACAACATGCACAACATTGAGAACAATCGTTCCCAACATAGCCAAGGCATATGATGCCTCATATCCATTTACTTCACCTTTCTTGTTACCTTTCTCATGACTGTAATGCCACTGTCCATTTACACCAATAGACCGAACCAATCCAACCGATTGTCATATTCTTACCTTCAACTCCCTTACTCATGCACCGAGCTTCATTCGAGTCTTACATTACCTGCTAGTTTTTATTATCATTGAGCTAATAGAGTTGGGTTATGTCAGCCTTCAACCCACCATAACTATTTCAAACCACTTTGACTTGAATTTAGCCCTTCCAATCTGAGAAGGCTCTCTCAAATACTTATCAAGTTCACTTGAAATAACTCAAATTACAAATGACTAACTCTGATTTATTTTTATGTGATTTTACTGGTGAAGGAAAATGTGATGATTGCCACCATTGGGAATGGAGTCAAATTAAAGCAAATTATGGCCAAAAACAGTGTTTAATGGAAGCTGAGGCATCTCTAACTTTAAAACTAATATCAAATGAACATTCACGGTCATACATAGTAAGTGAAGGAAAATGGAGCAGTTTAACAAGAGTTCCAAGTAATCAAAATACTATGAATACTGATGGTAAAACATAAACAACATGGTAAGAACACATAAAAAGCATGACATGAATCTAAGGTAAAAAACAAAGTTGCTGCAAATTTTTATATTAACAAGATCAAAAGATTACATAAGTTTAATTCTTCATATTAATGATCAACCCTTTTAGAGTCAAGGATCTACAAATATATAGAGTAAGACCACCATCATATCATTAATTACAAAAATCTGACACTTGGGCTAGATTCGATCAAACAGTTTTGAAACCTTATCCTACTTGACACCTATTAAGAAATCTTAGGAATTTCTATTTTACATAATTTGAATACAAGTAGGACTTTTCCACCATTAAGCGTGGTGATTTAATGTAAATTGGTTACGTAAGTCATCATTTAGTGTGATGATTGGTGCAACAGAGCGAACTATAACAAATTATGTTTTATCAGTGCATTGTAGTTTATTACAAATACTAGTACATGTGTATCTAGCTAGTATTAGTGTAGTAAACATTGGTGTGTATAGTTACTATAGATGTACGACACAAGCAGAACATATGACCCAGTGATGTAAACTAATGCCACCTAATCACCATCGAGCACATTGATCTATGCAATAAAATGCACTACATCAATCTATGTAAAAAGATAAAAAGATACACCACACTAAGATTATTTTTATTGGTATGTTGTGAATTATTTCATGCACAAATGCATGTATTATAATCAACGCATCAACACTACAATGTAGTTGTAACTTATTTTAGAGATACATTAACAAGGATAAAACCCACTAAAAACTAGTGTGTTTAATCGACATGAAATCACTACCATAATAGACAAATTTTCTACAATTATGAGTTTCACATAAATTATGCAGAAAACATGTGTTGTGACATCATTGTGCACCAACCCAATTCCATAAGAACAATGCACCAAAATAAATAAATTTTGGTATGCATCACATGTGATGCACTATAGTAAATAACATATCACAAATGGTGCACAAAAATTAAACAAGGGAAGCTGCGAGGCAGCAAGTCCCTGCATTAAGTTTAGACCAGAGAGGCGATTCACCGTATGACCATTGCTTGGCGATTCACCATATGCGAAACATTCAAGGAAAATACAAGTAAAGCAGCCATTACTAATATATAACTATTTTTCCATAATACTACTTTATATAAGATTGATATTCTGAAGAATCATTTGCTGAAACTATGGATACACGAAAGTTGGAGGATTGATCACTAAAAGCATACTAAAGAGTGATACATCATAGGATCATGCAGAGCATTAAATTAAGGGAGAGTTACAATGATATAGTCAAACGAAGCCGACGAAGATGCGTAGAAGAGGGGATAGAAAAACTTCCAGGTGTCATGTTGTCTTAAGACACAAAAAAACACAAAATATATACATTGAGTAGAGACCTAACTACGCTGAAGCTGCGTATGATGGGGCATAGCCCCTGAAGAGTTGAGTGACGTTAAATGGTCGACTTTGGAAAAACAAAACCCCTTTCAAATGGACAACATTTTTCAGGGGATTGCCTATTTAATTGTTATCAGAACAATCGCTCCTTAAAAACGTAATCTCTTTCATTATTAAGTAAGCCACCAACATTCATTCTAAGAAAGTGAAGAAGACATTATTATGATTTTGAATGGGAATCCCATAATCATGACAAATCGCATTATCATATAACAAAGGGGCTATTGAATGAATTCCTGTATTAAAAGAATGTATGTACACGGAGGAATGCACATATTTCTTTTTACAGTTCTTTACAGATTCGCCTTCAAAACTCATATTACAGAGGAAGATCACCAACATTGGTATGTTTCCCAACTTCGCTCCACATGACCATGATATCTATATGTGGGAGCTCGTTCACTGAATTGACAGTCAAAAGTGATGTCAGAGTCGTTGTCGAAAAGTGTATTTAACTTTACACCACGAGTGTTGTAACCACGACGGGCTCAATACCGCGGGCCAATCCAACGACGCAGAATAACAGTCGCTCCAACACACAAATATTGCCTTTTGCATGGATTTCACGTGTCAGTAGCAGCGCATGCATTTCCCACTAGGCCAGAGTAACCACAATTACGTGTTATTGCGTTCGAATAGCTCAGTTCAGAGGGAATCGCTCTGGAATTACTGTGATCGCCATTACTGGTAAGCTGGAATTTCATCAACTGCATCTCTTGCCTTTAAACCCTGATAATATTTGCAAGTGGTTCTCAGCCTAAAAGGTGCACAGTTTTATGCCTTCAAACCCTGATAATATTTGAAAGCGGTTCTCAGCCTAAAAGGTGCACAGTTTTAGGTGATGTCACAAATCTTCATGCTGCTGCTACCGATTGCTTGTCAACAGCTAAAGACCAGGTTTTGTTCTGAAATGCGATCCTCCTAATCCTATTCCAGGCAAAATTACTTTTGCAGAGATCTTTATGCATGATTTTAATTTATTTTTATAATTTTTTTAGTCCTCAAAGGCAAAGCAGGAGGGAAGCTCCAACTCACAACATTGTTCAAAGCACACAGACAGACAAAGACCACACAGATCCTCAAATGTGTACTATTTATGTCGAAGATATTTACGAGTATTTACGAAATGCAGAGGTGTGGATTGCATGCATTTCACCTGTAGCTTTAAAACACATATTAATACAGATAAACCCTTGCATTGTGATGCATCTTTTACACAGACCATTATACTTACATTATGCCCACATCATATAATATCATTTGACCAGATAGATCTAATTGAGAAAAGAAAAGGGGCATTTTTCGACTGATAGTTTTATGGATACTTCTTTCAGTTGAAGAATAGGCCTTCGGAAAATTTCATGGAGACTGTACAGAATGATATCACCCCAAATATGCGAGGAATTGCAACGATGACGGAGTAGAGTTCGTTGAAGCAACCATTGACGTCGCTTTTGAGGATGCGGAAGTAGCTGATGGAGCCGCACTCAATGCTAATGGAGCTGTAAAATTCAGTAAGTACCAGTAACCCCCCAAAAAATTAAGATGTTGTCTTTACAGTTTTGAAATTTTGATTTACAGTTTTGAAATTCTGATGCTTTCAACAATTATGTAAACTTATAAATGGAAATTGATCATTCTGCAGAAAATTAGAATTCAAAATGTTGTGAATTAATATCCTGAAAAAATGAGATGAGATATATTAGATGTAGAAGGTAAAAAATATTGGTCAGTAATTTCACCTTAAGAAGCAAGCCTCCATCTTGGAAGCAGACCTGCGTCTTGGAGATAATCGTTCGCGCCTCATACCCTTTTGAAGATGGGGCCACTTTGCAATTCAGGTTAATTCTGCTCCTGAGCAGGTCAGGTCCAGGGTATGCAGCCTCAAATGATGACGCTGGTTACGTTGAGAACAATCTCAAATTGATTAAGGGGCCAGACTTGGTGGAGAATACGCATAAGCATAAGCTAATGGAGCCGCACTGAATGCTAATGGAGCTGTAAAATTCAGTAAGTACCAGTAACCCCAAAAAAATTTAAGATGTTGTGTTTACGATTTTGAAATTTTGATTTACAGTTTTGAAATTTTGATGCTTTCAACAATTATGTAAACTTATAAATGGAAATTGATCATTCTGCAGAAAATAATAATTCAAAATGTTGTGACCTACGTCGTTCGCGCCTCATACCTTTTGAAGATGGGGCCACTTTGCGATTTAGGTTAATTTGGCTCCTGAGCAGGTCAGGTCCAGGGTATTAACAACCAAGCAGGTCCAGGCATGGCGGAAGAGGGCAGCCATCAACTTCCAGCATCTGGGAAGCGGTCTATGGGTGTAAGTAGTGTGAGTTTGTATGAGTGTGTTTGTGTAAGCTGTAGCTGTGCTACTTGTACCAGTGCTTATAGCTGTATCTCTCTATCAGTCCCTATCAGTTTGTATATGAGTTGTACCAGTCAATATGCATCACCGGTCTTGTTGTTGAATTGTCAAAGCTAGGCATAGCAAAAGCTGGCAGCTGTTGCACCACATGGCAAATTCAAAGCACTGTGCAAGTTCAATGCACAAGAGCAACTAGAACATGGGAACTTGCTCACCACTATAGCATTTAATGTCTATGAAACTATGAAACTAATGATAGCATTAGTTTCCATTATATTTTCATTACTTTCAAATTTCCGAAATAAATACGCATAACATATGATTTTTGCCTCTCTGCCTCGGGAAGAGGCCAAATAAGATGGCAAAATGATATGTCTCTCGAAACTTTGGTTTATTAAAATAGTAAAACTATATGACTCTAAAAACTTTACTTTATAAGTGGCAGTGACTAATAACAAGCATGTAAACTAATGTAATAACATCGCAAACCGAATACTATAGTCCCTGGCCATTGCCAGATGGCAGGGACTAATAATGCATCTCATGTGATTCTCTATGTACACAACCGAACCTTTGATGTACAAAAATAGGTCCTTTGACGTACAAAAATAGGTTTTTGTTATAATAGTGACATCAAAAAAGATGAATTAAAAAAGCCAAACTATAACTTAAAAAAAAAAAAAAAAATTGAAAATTTAAAAATCAACTAGTGATAGGAAAACTAGAGGCATGGTGGCCATGGATATCATAAAATAAATTCCTATGATTTTATGAAATCCAAAATTGAATTAAAATACATTAAGAAATAAAGATTGCTAAGAAAATATAACAATTTAGTAATGGACAATTAATATTGCTGAGAAAATATAACAATTTAGTAATGGACCATAATATGGAGAGCACATGGGGACGCTAGAGCGGGAGGGGTAATAATCAACCTCAAAGAAAAAACAGACGTAAAATATGCTTAGGGACTTGGGGTCACCTCTAATAACCAGACGGAAGCAGTAGCACTATGGCAAGGATTACAAATATGTTTTGACAATGGTGTCAACTCCTTGAACATAGTGGCCACTTCCAAGCTAATCATTCAAAATTGTATTAGACTTGTCAGGAATGGCTCCCATATAGCAGATGAAACTTCCTCAATCATGGTAAGAATAATATATATGTTAAAAATATTTGATAAAGTTAAGCTATTCCACGTGTTGCAACCCAACAACCAGATGGAAGACATTCAGGAAAATGTGGGAGTTATATTAGGACTTGGTATAGTATGCATAAATCACCACATAACATTATGTCCCATCCCATAACTGATGGCTTCAAGTCGACGATGTATGTTGGGGGTACAGGTCGTGAGAACATTATGGAAGCAGTTAAGGAGGCCAACTCCCCTAGGCACCTCTTCGTGGTGGTAGTTATGTTCAACGGTTGCAGATGAAACTTCCTCAATCATGGTAAGAATAATATATATGTTAAAAAGATTTGATAAAGTTAAGCTATTCCACGTGTTGCAACCCAACAACCAGATGGAAGACATTCAGGAAAATGTGGGAGTTATATTAGGACTTGGTATAGTATGCATAAATCACCACATAACATTATGTCCCATCCCATAACTGATGGCTTCAATTCGACGATGTATGTTGGGGGTACAGGTCGTGAGAACATTATGGAAGCAGTTAAGGAGGCCAACTCCCCTAGGCACCTCTTCGTGGTGGTAGTTATGTTCAATGGCTACCTAAGGTATCTTCACATCTTGAATATTGGGATGGTAGGTGGTATTTTAACTCACAGTTGTGGTGTCATTGGATGGCAGGTCATGTGTGATGATAGGTGTGTGATGAGGCATCAAATTGTCATTGGTTTGTACAATATAATATTTTCAATAGGGGAAGATAACACCTTTGCTGTGAGCTTTTGGTCTTGGACAGGGGAAACATGGAAGGTATAGCAATTGATAAGACCCTGCACTATTTCAAATTTATGAAATACAGGTTGGAGAGGAATGTCAGGGTGGATCATGTCGTTATATACCTCAGCTGGATCAGGTTAGTTAATCACAATATCTTCGTCGTGCAGAAGCAGATTGCTACAAAAATGTCATCAACAAGGAATGTCAATGGGGGTGGTTCAGGTTCTAGGAGCTTGGGGTCTGGAAATGGTGTGGGGAACAATGGTATTGAGAGCTTGATTGAGGGCTACTGCAAGCATGTGATAAAGAAAATCGTTAAAGAATTAAATGAGAATATGGTGGTCATTTATGCTCAAGTGTCCGAACTGGGTGAAGACTAGGATCTTATGGAGAAAACAATGGAAGGTCTGCGAATGGACGTTCTGAGCGTACAACAAAAAGTTGACAATATAGAAATCAAGGTGGAGACGACTATAATGGGAGTCTTAAAGGAGGTGTTTGGGGTTCGAAATCCCTCAGCCACCAATGCTGATTGCGGCGAGGATGTTGTTGTGAAGGTTCTGGTTGGTGATGATGATGAAGTTGATGTTGTTGCTACGAAGATTTACGGTGAAGAATATAACGAACCAGATAAATTGAACACGTCTGTGGGCGAGCTTGCAGGTGATGACGCCGAGACAGAAAGCAGCTGAAAGTACTTTTATTTTATATATATCCTATACCGTTGTATAGTCTATAATGACACTTTTTGGAGAATCTATAGCTATATCTTTATAAATAGAACATATGTAAATAATAGGGGTAGCAAGAAGGTCCATACTCTTGTAATGAAAGGAAAGATACAAATAGATCAGGTCTAATTTTTGTAAGGGACCTGGCCCGTTTCTAGACAATATAATTAAAATTCTATCTGTTCCCTTTAAAAAATAAATATGGAGAGCACATAAAAATTACCCTTATGATTAAAGGGCATGGAAACTTTAATGAATAATAAAAATGAGAAATTGGTTGGATAGTTTTTGTTTACTTTATCACGATATGTTTAAGGTACTAATTCATCAATGAGCTTGCCATATTATAGAATTAATATGGTAATGGGGCATAATATAAGTCGTATCAAAGTATCTTGGCTAAAAAAGGAAATTTTGTTTCCATTTTCAATTTTTTTTGGGAAAGAAAAAAATAATGGTGGTGGACATCAAGTTAATTTTGGAAATATTTTGAGCAGAAATTGCTCAAACCAACCACATATCTAATTTTTTTTTGGAAAAACACCCAATTAGAAAAATTAAATGAAGTTTAAACAGTAAAAATATTGTGAATTTAAAATCAACAATTTTGAGGTTTTTTGGGGACAATCATGCAAATTGTGGATCTGATGTCTTTTTATAGAGTGGCCATATTTTGATCAAACTAGTTCCATTAGATTCAAAGTGGATGTGGAATTCTATTATTTAGTTAATAATAACATTTTGGAGAGATATCCATTATGCTCATTTTCATCTAGCTATCTCCAAGGTTTTGTTTGCAATTCTGATGTATTATTTGATTTATTGTTCAAGTTAAGGGTTTCTCTCATATTATATTTTGAGATCTATGGTGGTACTTAACATTTGGTAACTAAAATTTTAGAAATTTAGTGTATAGACATGTTATGTAATTTATAAAAAACCATGGTGATATGCCATTAGGTGGGTAAAATTGTGGCTGGGAAATAATACGTGCAACAAATACACATGGTTTCACATGGTTAGAAACCCCTATAGCCCCTGCTAGCACCCTTTCAATTAACATTGAATAAGACAACACATGTAGATGGAAATTTACTCCCACATACCCTTAGGTATATTGGAATTCATATAGGCATCCGAAAAACAACTTTAGCTCAATCTATTGACCACTTAATTGCTATAGTGGCATTGAGAAAATACTTACGAGGAATACTCTCATGTACCTAGATAATCGAGAAGTATAGATAAGGGTATAGTTTACCCTCCTTAGTTAGAGCCCTAAGATATTGGGCTGAGTACTACTCTTGGACCCTACAAGTATATTAAATATTTATAACATAGGAACATCCCTCATCCTTAGATCCCTTCGAGCCTAATCCTTGATGCTTCAACTCTTGAATACCATGTTTACTGCATTAGGTCATGCAATTCCCACACATCTGTTACTACTCAAAATTTTGGCATTTGTCATTGTACTAGTATTCACCCTAGAGTATTACTCTGTAGGAGTATTAAGAGAACAAAAACAAAAAGTCAAAAAAAATTCAAAAAGAAATAAAAAATAAGTGGACCTAATGGCACCCTTATTTGGTACATGTGACAAAATATTCCTTGTGTAGTGTTGATCATTCCTATATAACACTCTAGTAAGTAATTTTGTGGGCCCTTCTCACCCCCATCCACTAGTCTCAGATCACTAGTCCCACCCTCCCCTCACACTTTCTTGTACCTCTCCTAGTGGAAACCTCAAACCAAGAATATAACAATCCCATTGCTTCCCTTGAAAATAAAATTTCCATGTTTCAAACCGCCTCTAAGGAGGTCCATGCAAATACTGAGAAAAACATTCAACCAATAAATTCTTAACTAGTGTGCTTCGATTCACAACTTGTCATACTTAACCATCTCAATAATTTTTTTCTTGCACTAGAGATCCTTCTAACTAAAATCAATGACCATAATTATTTGGAGAAACACGTACAGCAAGAGGGTGTTACATCATCCCAATCCATGCAATTTTAGTATAAATCCATTACTTGTGACACGTGCCTTCCTAAATTAGATGTTAAAAAAAATTAATGGGCATTTTTACCCCATTGGATGGGTTACTTAAATAGAACATTAATTATTGTTGCATAACATCATTGATGGTTTAATCAAACTTTGTGTCAATTTCAATCTAGACATTGAACATTTGAAATGGTGACAATGGAAAAAGACTTCTCACCAAGGTTATATTGCTTGTATTCAATTTTTGGTTGATTTTTTAGGAGTTTTTTAACACTAAACCTCATTATCTGTTTTTTTTTTAACCAAGCTTCAACAATCAAGAATAGTGGAAGAATACATTTTTTCTTTTGAGCTACTTGCTTTCTACATTGAAAGTTTGTCAAAAACTTTCTTCTATGAATTATTTATCAATAGTCTCAAGGATGACCTCTATGCTCATGTCTTAATAACTCACCCTAAAAATTGACTTGAATCCTCTCACCGAGCTTGTGAAACACAATAAGTGGTCAATTTTCAATAAAAAAATCCTCTTTCATTCATTTTCCCTACTCCATTAGTATTTCTCGTCCATATCCTCCACTCAATCTCTAAAATTTAACTAGGGAGGAAATTACCAAATGCCAACTTAAAGATATCTACTATAATTATAATGAGTAATATTTTTTGGGTTATAAATTCAAGGAGAAAAGACTTTTTTATGGTCATTTATGAAGAAATTTCAGACATTAAAGGTGACATTCCCATGTCCAAATCATCAACTTGGTCATATGTTGACATTATTGTCATTAATTAACCTAAGGTGGAATCCTAAACATATCTCCATGCTTTAACTAGTATTTTAGCACCCTAAACTCAAAAATTAATTGGCTAGTTCAAGCATAAAAAATTATTATCCACATAGACAATGGCAGTACCCATAGTTGTATTCATCATCGAGCTACCAAAGAGATCCATTGTTATATCCACGTAGTCAAAATTTTCCAAATTATTATTGCTAATTTTAGTTTCATTAAATGTGGGGGTTGTGAAAATTTCTAACTTCAAATTGGGGATTATTCTCTCGAATATTACCTTTTTTCCTTTGAAATGGGGGGTTGTGGCATTGTGCTTAGTGATGAATTGTTATGTAGACTTGGAATCATCACTATGTATTTTAAGGAATTATACAATTTCCACCATGATGGGCATCGATATACTTTCAAGGACATCACAACTATCTCACTATAAATTATCAGTTCACATTGCTTTGGAAAACTCCCCAAAAGGGTGCTTTTGGCATCATTTCTCAATTCCATTTTATTCAAGCTTTTGAGGCTCCTCCCCAATCAATTCATCATATCTAATTTCTCTTCTCCTTCCACCACTCATCAAGACCCTAGAGGTATCCCACCTTCCTATGGTTCCCTTTATCATTCCATCCCACTTATTCCTAGTAGCCTTCCCTCAATGTTCATCCTTATTTCCACCCCATTGCTCAGAAAAATGAAATTGAGAAAATTGTTCAAGAATTGTTAGTTGTTGGCATTGTAGTAGAAATTATTCATCTTCTAATGGTCATGGTCCTAAAAAAAGGCACCTTAGGCATTGCCCTTATTTTCAACCCCTCAAAAAAAATTAGCACCAAGAAAAAAATTATTATTCCTGTCATTCATCATCTTTTGGATGAAATTACCGGTGCCTAATTCTCCACAAAACTTAATCTCACTTTGCTTATCACCAAGTTCATATGAAGGAGGCTGATATTTCAAAGACTGCTTTTAGGACTCATGAAGGTCATTATGAGTTCTTGGTAATGCCTTTTGTCTTATGTAATGCCACCTTCAATTTTCAAATTATCCTAAATCACATCTTTAAACCTTTTTTATGGTATTTTGTCTTGGTCTTCTTTAATTACATCCTCATTTATAGTAAATCATGGTAGGTCAACCTCACCCATGTGGATAAGGTATTATAATTACTTATCATCATTAAAATTTTCTTAAAAGATCCAAATCTGCTTTTATGGCCTTAGAAGAATATTAAGGCCATAATGTTAGGAATATTGGTGTATGAGTGGACCCCAAGAAAATGGAAGCTATGAAGGATTGGTCATGACATATGACTCTTAAAATCTTATGAGGCTTCCTGAGCTTAGCAAGCTACTATAGAAAGCTTTTCCACAACTATGGAAAGATTGTAGCTCCACTTACAACTTTACTTAATAAAAATAATTTTAGTTGGACTAAGGATACTGACCTTTCCTTGTAGCCTTTGAAATATGCTAAGTGTTCCACTCCAATCCTAGCCCTACTTTATTTCATTAATAGTTCTTTCATGGAATGTGATGCCTCTCACAAAGGCATTGTTGTAGTTCCCATGCAAGAAGGCTACCCCTTAGCCTTTACTTGTAAAAGAAATTCAAAGAAACACTTTGAAAAATCCACTTATGAAAAAGAAATGATGGCCATTTTACATGATGTAAACATCTGTATCCCAAGGATTACTTGGGAATTCTTCCAAATAAAATGAATCATCATAGTCTCAAATATTTTTTGGACTAATGGCTTTCATCACTAGAGAAATAGAAATTGGTCACAAAAATGTTTGGTTATGATTACGAGATCATATATCAAAATAATAAAGAGAATGTGGTAGTTGACACTCTTTCTAGAAAATATGAAGAGGATAGGTCTCTTCTTTCTCTCTCCCTTATTGTAGTAGATTGTTTGATAACAATTTTCCAAGAATGGTTCTAATATTCGAATACTTCCAAACTAATCCACCAACTTCAACAGGATTCACTTCACTTGGGAAAATGAGGAGCATCGTAATAAAGGTCGCTTGTACTGGCTCCCATAGTGAAATATTAAATTTGTGGTCCTTTCTAAACCCCATTCTTAAGTAAAAACGTTCCATTCGATATTTCCTAAAATGTTTGAGTGGATCAAACTCTTATTATTTGGGGATAACATGAAAAAGGACATTTGAACTTTGTGTTTGAATGTGACGTTTGTCAATGCAATAAGGGTGAAAGAATGAATACTCCAGGAAAAACCCAACATTTTGTATGGATTGATATATTTATGGAGTTCATTATAGGCCTACCCAAATCTAATAAAGAAATCGTTTTGGTGGTTCTTGATTTAATTTCCAAATATGCCCATATTTGTGGCCTACAACATTCTTTTAAAGCTCCCATAGTGGTCCAAGTTCTCATGGGAAATATATTTAAACACATAAGATGCCAAAGTTAATCGTCACTGATCGTGATCTTGTTTTATTGGTAAATTTTGGTGAAAATTATTGTGAGTCCAAGGCACCCAATTAAACCTTATAACTATATATAATCCCTAAACTGGGTGGTTAGATAAAAGATATCAACAATATCTTAGAAGCTTATTTGAGGTTTTTAGCATCAGAACAAGAGTCTCAATGATTCAATGATTACCATTAGCTAAATGGTGGTACAATACAACCTATCACAATTCCATACACATGACTACCTTTGTGTTATAGCCTTTTTTCCTTCTCTATGTCATGGAGAGAAACCCTAGTCCTTTTCTCTTACTTGTTAGTCTAAGTGCATCCCTTTCCCTTATTAATTGCACAATTTTTGTATCCCATCACTCCCATAGGCTTTTCAATCTGACATTAGTCACTCCCTTGTAGTGGAACAACCTAATACCTGGTACCCTACTTGCATTTGACATGGGAGTGATGGAGGTGATTTTTCTAGAATATGTCAATATTGAGGACATTTGGTCTACCCAATTGTGCATGAGTTGGATGACAATTAATTATTGTAGAAGTTTCCTAACTTCTAATGGCCCTATGTGTCTGAATACATACTCTTGAGCCTGGGAGAGAACCTATGTATAAATACCTTGTTAAGAGGTATACATTCATAAAGAGTATTGACTAGTTATACAGGTGGATTTGAACCTAAATTTCCTTGCACATAACTTTTTTCCAATCCATAGATAAGCAATGGAGAGGAAGGTACCAAGGATTAGAAAGGAGACCTCACTATCTAAAGGTATACCATATATTGTACTTTTGATTAACATAAATGAAAAATTCTGTCCCTTCCAATGTCTTGTTTATGACATGGATAAATTGATCATGTTTATGTATTACGTTTACTTGTTAAGCTAATTTTCCCCCTGCTGAAGCAAACTTTGTATTTAAATGCTTTTGATTGTGTGTAGGGTATTAGGTCTAATAGCTAGAGTGAGATCTCTAGGTAGGAGAAATATATTTAGCAACCAAGGGCCTATATGCGAGGGTTGAGGTGTCCAATTCTTCCTTATTTGTCTCTTTCATGTATATGGATTCTAATAGCATAACTTGTTTGGGATTGGACTTCAATATTCACACAAAATCTAATGGCTCTAAGGGAAATATCCATGGAGTAATAGATCATTTCCTTCTAAGCATTTATTGAGGTAACATAACTAGTAACTCTAATGGGGAGTTTATCCCTAGTTTTTCATTTCTCTTTTCTTGGTATTGAATTTTATTTTTTCCCATTCACGAGTCTTTCTCTGTTCATTTCGGCCTTGTTTTGGCTTGTTATAGGCAAAAATTGCTTTGGGTTTCTTAGATATTAGTATAATTTTCCTTTATATATCATCCTCGAGTGTTGGTCACTTCCTGATAGCCATTTATAGAGTGACTTCAAGACCTAGTCGCTTCCTGGGTATGCTCCTTGTAGCAACCATGTACCATATTTGTCCACTGTCTGGGAGTGACTATCTCTTGCAGACTGATTTTTTTGTATGATTTCCTTCAATCCCTTCTGCAAGTGTTGTAGGCCTTTCATCCCCTATCTATAACTAATATGATCTACTTTAGATATGGCTGAAATAACTCTTAATTGTGTGATATATTCACTTGTTTGTAATTTTGGTTTATTGTGTCAAGATTGCATGCTTGGTTCAATTGCTTTTGTTAGTGATTGGTGCTTATTTTTATTTTGTGACATTATAAATATTTTTTTCAGTGGTTAGGTGAATATTTTGTGATCTATTTTCTTGTTAAGGTTGCAAATAAATTTGAGTTTTGTGTCCTCTCAAGTCTTGTTTCCTTTGTCTAGGGTTTGGATTGTTTTCACATGTAAGTCATTGCAAGATTGAATTTATTGTCTGATTGCATTGAACTGTGAACTAAAACTTTCTTTGATTATGAGCTTATTTTTTATCCAAGTGTGATGAGACATAGTTCATAACTTTTCTTTACAAAGCCTTAGTTTCAAGATTTTGAGTGCTTGTCAGTGCTCTTACTTTGACATTGTTTAAGAGTTTTTCTTTTTCTATTACAAGTCGTTTTGTGGATATTTTCTTTTGTGAATTTGGTGAATTTTAGAATGATTATTGAGAGTTAATGTGAGGTTTTATTCATCATTTAGAAAATGGAAAAAAATATCCTCAAACCTTCCTTAGATAAGTTTCATCGAATTGAAATGGAAAATTGCATTTAATTTTGCTTGCATTAGGATTAGTATTGAGTATTTTTCATGCCATCTAAGTTTCACTTCATACTCTTGAGTAATTAGAATCCATAGATAAAAGTGTAATACAATTTATTAGACATTTTTTGGTTACAACAAAGCAACAATTTCTTAGGGTTGTAGAGCCTTGGAGTAAGATTTGGAGATGAAACTCTCCAAGGCTATGAAAATGAAACTAGATATACTAAAGAGTGTAAATCCATTTTCACATCAAACCCTTGCTAAAAATCTCCTCTCACATAGGAGTTAAGCACGTGATCACAATGGGAATCTCTAGAGTAACATCCCCACTCTCAGGCTACTGGTATCCATGAATTGTGTGCATTACAAGGGGATATCTTTGAGAGGTGTAGGGCTTGCTTTGAGTAAACTCCTAAGAGGTTTTAGATTTATTTACGTTGCTTATGCGTGTGGATTCAGTCACACACGTCCCCCTATTTTTTTATTATGAAGTGGTAAAATTATTGGCCTATCTTCTAGTGCTCTTACCTAGGTGATTGTGGGTGGGAAGTAGTCGCAATACCTAAAGCAGATGTCAATCATCATATTAGTGCTCCTAGAGAGTGACGCATAGCCCCATGAAGGTCACTTACACAGGTTAAAGCTGAGATAGGGAGGTTAGGGTAACTGCTTTTCTAGTCCTTCATTAGTCTGAGGCAATTGGGGGTTTCATCACCTCAAGAGTCTTGGTTTTCATGAGGCTCCTTTTTAATTGGTTTGCGTGTTGAATATCTTAGGTAGTTTATAGTGCATGTTGTTAATTTGGTTTTGAGTCTAGTTGGAAATATGGGTGTATAAAATTAATTGATAAAATAATAAAAATATATTCATCGTGGTTGATCCAATTCTCTGTCATTACCAAATAATTTTAAACATTTCTCCTAAAGAGGAGGTTCAACCTCCTAGAAGATGTAGGTTACCTTCAAAATTGGAGGATTTGGACCAAACCCAAGTTGGGGGGTAGGGGGGGCGGGGGTTGTTGGGGGTAACCTTGGTTCTTGGGATGAAGGCTTGGTCTTTGTTTAAGTTATAGACAATTTTTTTCTACAACATGTAAAAACACCTTTAACTAGCCATATCGACCTTTTAATTGTACATTTGAGTGCCTATTTCTAAGAGAAAAAATCCTTGTTCTCTCATCCCATGTTTGGTGAGAGTGGTGCTTCTACCATGGGGAAAATTAGTCCCTCGTTTCCATCCACCATAGGGATATCTTTTTTTATGTTGTATTTACCATTAACTATTATGATAGGGACAACTAAATCAATTTCAACTATGCCTCTGTCCTCATAATGTGGCATCCCACCAGTTTCTACTACAATCCAAACATGTTTTTCGAGTATTTTTTTGGTTTGACCCATGGGATATTTGAACCTTTAATCTCATGGTTTACACAATGCTTCATAATATGAATATCACCAAGTAAGTTGTCCCCGTGGTCTAGTTTTTTGAGTTTTTTTGTGTCCTTCCCTCTACCTAACTTTGTGTTTTTAATAGGGGCAAATATGAGCCAAACTACGGGAGATGGGTGGTTTCCACCTAGTTCATTTATATCTATAATCACTAGCTATAGTATGGATCAATCATATTTTGAAAAAATTATGGGGGGATCTATGTTAGTCCCTAGTCTATTTGGGTGGACTCTTGTTTTCAAGGGAATCTTTAATCCTTGGGGTAATTTGTGTTCGAAGGAACATCATTCTCTGGAGGTTGTTAATATTTCGGAGGGGATAATTTACATAGGGGAAATATCCCTGCTAGCACCACTATACCCATGAGTTTTCTAGCTTACAATGGTTCTTTTGAACGAGGAGGTATTCCTTCTAGTGTTGTGTATAATCCTGTTATCAATCATGCTTTAGGGATTCCCTTTGTCTTTGGGGGAAATCATCCTTTCACTATGATGGTTGGTATAAGGCCTCAATACTTTGGTTTCGAACAACCCCTTCATCATGTCTTAAAATAAACTTTGCAGTGAGGATTTCAAGGTCTGTATGGGGGTTTTTCTCTGCCTTTGGATTTGTTCAACCAACATCAACTTCCATTTCTAGCACCTTTTTATTTGTCTTATTTGGACAAGTTAACCAATGAACCCATATACTATGATCCTAGGTGGCCTTCAATGCCTACCAAATTATCTTCTTACATTCCCATGTTTGAAGGAAATCTAGGAGAGAACTCGACCACATATATCACCACCTATAATCTATTATTTTTACTCTAATTCCTTGGTGGTTGATTTTGTGAGTTTGTGTCTAAAGAACCTTGACTGTAGATGTTGCAAAATGGTACATTGAGTTGGATAAGGAATCCTTTAGACACTACACTTCCTTGGCACGAATGTTCTTGAACCACTTTTAGTTACCTTCATGGAAAGACGTAAGAACCAATATGTTTTCCGCCTTTAAGTATGACACCTCTACACATATCTCTTATCACATTAATGAGTGGAGGTGAAAAAAGCATCTTATTAAGGCCAATATTCCTAACCAGTTGCTCAAAGATTGGTTTACCTAATCCTTGCTACCACCTATCACCAATGATGTCACTATGGACAGGGAGGGTATTGAGGAGTAAGATATTTTAATTTCCTAACATCTTGAGTTGATTTATTCTCAATCGAGCACTTTATATTGCATCATCCCTAATGCTCTTCATCCTTCAAACAATCCACACAAACCTAAACTGAGGCCACATTCTAATGTCATAGTTGGTTCTATCCCTTCTGATGCTATTAGCCAATTGGCTTCTCAATTGGGGCAATTGATTGTTACTTCACAATCCTCGACAACTACACCTAGTTCTCAACAAGCCTCATATTTTTAGAAAACTTCGAAGATTCATATGATGTTTTCCACACAATTTAAGAATCCTCAACAACTTGGAGAAGAGAATAAGGAAAACAAGTAAAAAAACACTTATATACCTACTCAGGAGACTGAACAATCTCAACCTAATAAGGGTGGATGCACAAAGGAGTGTCACTAAAAGGTCAGATTCCCTTGCAAGATTTGTTAATGGGATTAATTAAATCACAAGTTCTTGTGAATGGATGAGATTCATCGCTTTCTTGTGCAACTGAATACCACTTAGCAAACCAACTATTTTGACACATTTGTTCCTTGCCCAACCTCAACAAATGGTTGTAAAATTTCCTCCATCTCCATCTAGGGGCATGCGAGGAAAACAATTTCTAGGAGGAATTGCACACACCCTTATGTGAAATGAGCAAGTTAACTTGTCTATGAGAGCTAAATCTTATGATACTCTAGAGTCGAGTTCTACTTCTAAGGAACTAATCATCCCCACTATGCCCAATGGATCTATCATACTTAATAAGACTTTAGAGATAGTGTTTCACCCACCTAAGGGTGTTCTCCATAAGTCAACACATAATCCCAATGTTAGGGCTACTTAACACTATAACATTATTGAAGACTTAGCCCAAGCTCCCTATGTCGTGTTTTCCTTAGAGATTCTGCAGTGTTGTCATATGTAATGCAAATCCTTGTTTACCTCTATCCAACAGGTTTATCCCTCATAGTCAAATTTAATAATTTTTGACATTGACGTCGATCATCTTGTATTATCTCATTAGGTTACTTTTCAAATATCGGTGCATGTATTTAGTTGGAATATGTGCCACACTCTTGTGGATGAAGGATATTACACTTGCATTATGGCCTCATCATGTTGGAAATACCTTGATTCTCTAACACTTGTTAATTTAAGTACCATGCTTAAAGCCTTCAATGGAAATACCTTTGTTTCTTAGGGTATTCTTCCAACATTTTCCATCGAGCTAGGGGGAATACCATTACTGCTGATGTATAAGTTGTTGATGCCACAATAGATTCTAATATTCTCCTTAGTCGTAGTTGGTTCAAAACTATGAATGTGTTCATGTCATCGATCTTTCACGTTCGTCGCTTTCCCCATGAAGGCAAGATTGTAACAATTGATAAGCTTACTTATTATATGCCAACAAAAAAGTATACCACTACATGCACTATGGTGCCATTTATTGGAGATAACCCTCTAGCTTATGAGAGGTTCAGTGCAGATATGTTTAAAATACTATCACTTATCAATGTCTTTCCCATACCCCCATATGAAATTCATTCTACTTTTGTGGCTCCCATGCACATTATCTCTTCTATCACCAATGGATCCCATTCATATCTTGATCCTTAAGTGGTGCCTTCTCCTTCAAAAGTTGATTTGTATGGTGAGCATATGCTTCCTTTAGTAAAATCCTATAGCCTCTCCAATGGTCCTATTAGTACCTCCTAACATCCATCAGAAACTCCATCCCAATATGGAACTTGATGAGAATTATTTTCCCACATGGGCCATCACTTTGTCTATTCCACATGACTCCCCTAGTGACGCATTCCCTTCACAAAAATTCATCTTGGAGGCCATGGATTCAATTGATAATCCATGGGATATTATGCCTCTTAATGCCTATATTCTCTCCAACTCAAGAATGGTAGATATTGGAAATCTTGAGTCAGGCCAAGGGGCACCTTCTTGACCATCCACGGAAGTGCCACCCTTGGACAAAGTCAAGTATTTGGTTTTTTATTTTAATTTTTCCAATGGATTGTCCAACCCAAACCTTGTCGTTGACATGTGACTTGTACCCCTTACATTTCTTGATATTTATTGTCAAGGAGTTGCATTAGTTCATGAGACCACTCACCTTTTATGTCATTTGGCATTCTTATAAACGTTATGTTTTTAGGATTTCCTTATCATCATCATCCTTTAGGAACCTAGAAATTCAAATATATGTGGAATGGCCACAACATGGTGTTCCATGTGGTTCCCACAATATCCCATGACTTCATACCATGGGGGCTTCACTTTGGGAGCAATACCATACCACATGCGTTCATATTAGGGGACATATATTGAGGGGAAAATGAAATAATAAATTGAGCATATAATAGGGGGTAAAGGGGTTTTATATGTTGTGTGCCTTAGACCATTAAATGCCACATCTCATAGTGATATTTTCTTAAGTGTGGGTTGAGTAATAACATTGTGGGATAACTAATATGCATATACAATGTATATCAAAAGAAGAAAGGTGCATTGTAGAATGCATGTGGGATCACAAGAGAGGCATCATGTCACTATACTAGGGATATAAATATAAAGGGGTATAAATTTGTTAATGAAAAATGGATACCTACAATATCACGTGGTGCTCATTAGTTACTTTTGTGTCATGTCGTTATATCAAGGGAGTTTTACACTTCAGTCAACCATTTGAAATCCTTGTTGACCTTTTGTGTCGCCCATCCTTGTGTTAGTTGTACATCATGAAATCATCAATTCACATCATCTCTTAGTTTGTTTTGTGTCAATTAATGGGGGATACATGAAGGCTCTCCTTTGATGGATATTATCCCATCGACTTTACTTCATTATCTAGGAGCTTGATATAAGAATTGGTAGTACCTTGGAGCTTGCAAACCTCATTGGCCCGATTCCTCACAATTGACAATGAGTTTACCTCATTGGCTCATGATCAGTTGAATCCATGAGTGTTGGACATCATCACATTTATTCACGCTTTGTGGGTTATGCTAGATGCCTTAGGTTCCATTTTCATTATTGGTGGGTCTCCTTACATCTATTAACAATTTACCTCATTGACCTCTAATCATATGGTTTCTACCATGCTCGACATCAACCCATTCATTCACGTTGTAGTTTCGTACCATCAAGGCTGAGTAAAAAACTTTGGGATAGGGGAATTTCACTCTTATATGAAACCCTTCCCAAGCTACATTGGAGTTATGTACCATTTCATGTACTTTGAGGGATACTCTAGGGCACCTCTCTTCTATGTGTCCATAGTCCTACTGATGTGTACTATGGCATAAATCCACACTATATTAGCCAGTGCTTATGCCCTTTTGGTTTATTGCATAGATCCATTATGTATGTCTTGTGACCATGTAATAACATTTCAGTCATGGATCCACAGTGTATGGTTGGCGACCATATTTAGTCTTCATTTATGTTGAGCATGGGTATGCCCACCTCGAGGATGATCATATTATGATTGAGACTTGGTTATCAGTAGGGAAAATTTTAAGGATGATTTTTTTTCTTAAAGTTTAGAAACCTTGGTGAATATCACTAGTCCCCAAATTGAAAATTCTCAAATGTTTGTTTATATCTTTGTAAAAACATGTAAATTTCTAATAGTTTTCAATATAATATTTATAAAATTTTGGAAAATTTTAAGATAAATATTTTTATAATATAAAATTTGGGTGAAACATCTTTAGAAAAAATTGGAAATTGGCTAATCTTTTTTATTGGAAAACCCATGGAAAATTAGCCCACTTGCGAATATTA
The DNA here is from genome assembly GCA_031772625.1 of Pinus tabuliformis. Lineage (NCBI taxonomy): Eukaryota > Viridiplantae > Streptophyta > Pinopsida > Pinales > Pinaceae > Pinus > Pinus tabuliformis. Next base: position 697,960,404 of record CM062806.1, on the reverse strand, counting down.
TCCCCTAAAATTTTCCATGGTTATCAGTATGGATCTGATCCAATTCCTTGGTATCTACTCCTTCCTTGCATTTTGACACATGTTTTTGCAATGCATTTCAGCCATTATTTCCTCTTCTAACCTCATGCATTAGGGGGCATTTGTTACAACCTTTTTTTCCCACTCTATGTCATGGAGGGAAACCCTATTCCTTTCCTTTGACTTGTTGGCTTGAGTGCATCCTGTTCCCTTCTTTATTGTGCATATTTAGAAACATATCACTCTCTTGCAGTGGAACCACTTGATACTTAGGTACCTTACTTGCCTTTAGCATGGGAGAAAAGACGGTTATTTTTCTATAATAGGTCAATCCTGAGGAGATCAATTCAACTTGCTTATGCATGAGTTAGATGAGGGTCAATTATTTTGGAAGTTTCCTATTATCTCATGGCATTAGGTTTCCATATACATCCTCCTGAGTCTAGGAGAGAGCCTATATATAGAGACCCTGCAAGAGGGAGACATTCATAGTGAGTATTTTTCAATTATGTTAGTGGATTTCTACTAGAATTTTATTGCACATGAGAATAGCCTATTAAATAGATGATCCAAGGAGAGGAAGAAACCAAGGATTGGAAAGGAGGCCTCACTATCTGAAGGTATACCATATATTGTACTTCTAATTAATATGAATGGAAAGTTATTTCCCTTCCAATGTCTTGTTTATGATATGGATAACTTGATCATGTTTATGTATTAAGTTTACTTTTTAAGATAATTTTTTCTAGATGAAGGTAAGCATCATATTGTATGTTCATGATTGGGTGTAAGAGATCACGTCTAATAGTTGGAGCGAGATCTCTAGGTAGGCGCAAGATATTCAACATCCAAGGGTCTGCAAAATATACATCAATATGTGAGGGTTGCGGTATTCACTTATCCCTTCTGTAGTTCTTTCATGTATGTGGATGGTAATAGCATAGCTTGTTTGGGATTGAATTTAAGAAATTTGTTTCTTAGGTCTAACCAAAGAGTCAAATTTCATTTAAGTGAAAATAATGTTTCCAAATGAAGCTCCACCACCATTTCTGAGTTTGTACAAGATTATTTTCAAAATAAGCTTTATAACCCAACTTTGTGGTGTATTCACTAGAGAATTAGTTTTTTGACCAAATCAACTGGTCTAGATCATCATCCAAAAGACGGATAAGGGAAGAAAACAAAAATCTAACATATGCACTCCATTTTGAAGCCTCTAGTTTAGGGAGAGATAGATCCATTTCTGATTTCCAAGCCATGCTTCCTAGAGGAGCATCAAAAGGAGATTTTGCATCAGCAATAACATAAATCCCTGCATCTTGTAGAAGTCTAATGAAATTTTGAGAAAAACTATAACTTTCACCCACACTAGCCCAAGGGTTGACTCCAATATAAATGGATTGTCCATTTCCAATCCCCAAACAACCCAACTTTCAAATAAAGGGAATGTTTTAGTAAGAGCATTCCATATAATCGAAGTGTTCCTACAAGATTTTTTTGGATCCTTATACCGGTATAAAACACATTTGTTTCCTAAATACTTCGACTGTAGAACTTGACGCCAAAAAGAAGTGTTGTTTGTGAAGTGTTAAAGGCTTCATGTGTCTAGGTATTGAAAAAAAAAGTGGATTTCTTTAAGGGCCCAACCTCCCAAGGATTTAAGAATTACTAATGTGGACCAAGTAACCAGGCGAAAACCTTTAGAATTAACTTTACTAGACTAGAGAAAACAAAGACTATGTTTTCCAATTTTATTGAGAAATCCATTCAAAACCAATTTAATGGATGTCCAATATATAGGAATACTTTCCAGTACTACTTTAACCCACATCAGACGTCCTCCCCTGGAGATAAGGTTTTTGGTCCAAAAGGAGATACACTAAATTCCACCTTTATACATCCACAACTAATCCTTAAACCTTTAGTCATTTTCTTTTAGTATGAAACCTAACCATTTAACCCTTCATCTATGGACTTAGACTAGAAATGAAGCAATTTTTGAATGATGGTGGATGCAGAATAAGAAAGGTTGTGTAGAATCATATGTGATTTTTTATCATTAATGACCATGCCAAAGACAAGTGAGAATTAACAAGAATACATTTCACAGAATGAAAGAAAATATTATTTCCTGATATGAAAATGAAGACATTATCCACGAAAAGAAGATGTGAGATTACCATTGTCTCTGAAATTGTTACCCCAATTATTTATTATTTGTTACTAACATCATGGATAATATTAATAAGAGATTAAACAACAAGCAAAAAAGGGAAGGGGAGATAAAGGACTTCCATGTAAAAGCCCCCAGAAAGAGACAAAAAAGGATGTGGGATGGACATTTATCAGAACAAAAAAACTAGTTGATTATACACAACCCATTATCTAGTTTACCATCTTGAGATCCATCCCTAATTGAATTAAAACCAATCTTAAAATAGTCCAGTTGACTCTATCATATGCTTTCGAGAGATTGATCTTGATGGCTGCAACACTAATATTTTTTTTTCTTAATCGAGTGTAACATCTCTTGACCAATGAAACAACAGCATGAATTTGGTGATTTTGTAGAAAACAAAATTGTTCTTTTGAGGTAATCTCACTAAGGATTGGTTTTAATATGGTTGTGATAAGTTTGTAAAAAAACAAAGAAGAACTCAACAATCAACTCTTTTGGACCAAGACACTTCCCCTTTTCATACTAGATATGGCTGCCGAAAGTTCACCTTTAGTTACTTTTGTAGCTAGATTGTCATTCATTTCGTCAGTTATGGATCAAGAAAAGAGAGAGGTAGTCTCTAAAATTTCCCAAATGGGGTATCTAGCTAGTTGCGAGAAAAGAAATTTAAAATGTTGTGAGCCCAAGTTGGCAATATCTTGAAAGGATGAATAAGATCTGTCATTTTGATCCTTAATTGACCAAATCAAGTTCATGTTTTTTCTCATATTAGAAAAATTATAGAAGAATTTTGTATTATTATCTCCCTCTTTAATCCATATCACCCTACTTTTCAATCAAAAAGTTTCCTCTTCTCTTTCTAGTTCTAGCATTACATCCTTCAAAGGTTGCCTATGGTTTCATCATCAAAGAGACCTGCATCATTTGAGGCATATATATCACTTATACAACTTTGCAAAGTCTTTAATTCTGCTTCAGCCTTAGCTTGATACTCCTTATCCCAAAGACGAGATTTTTTCTTCACAATTTAAGATTGATTGCGAACTAAAACATAAAAGTTCCAGAGAGAGGAGTTGAGAGGAGTCTAGGAGGATTCAGTGATCTTGATATAATCCTCTTCATGGAGCCATATATGGTTAAACCAAAAAGGAAATGGAGTTTTTATTTCATCTTTAACCATTTCCAAAAGAATAGGACAATGTTCTGATATTCCACAAACCTTAATCCAAGATCAAATCTTAAAGGGGAATGAGAGAAGACTCTTTGAAATTAAAAAATGATCTAATTGCTTTGATATTTCTTCATTGCTTGAATGTGCATTCCTCGAGGTTGGAGTGAGTTTAAGGAGTTCCATATCAATCAAATTTTAAAGCTTATGTAATGGGAAAAGAAATATTCCAAAGGGTGTTTTATGGTAGAAGGACCCCACACTTCCTTGAGCATTGCAGGAAAATTCATATCACCTCCGAGAATGATAGGAATAGTACTAAGAATACCATTCACAGATATTCTTTTACAAACCCATTTGTGATCACGATACAACTTGTATATATTCAAAACCCTCAACTTTATATTAAGGTCATGAGAAAACATATCAATGGAGATGAAGCATGGGGAGGAAATTGACGTGAGCATGTTGCATGTAGTATTCCATGCAAAAATAAGACCGCTAGATAAACCTTGAGAATAGATGTAAAGAAATGACCAGTTCCATAGCCAAGGAGATAATATTTCTTTGGATTTTTCACCTTCAATCATTGTTTCATGTATCATGATTATGTCTGGCTTATTAGTAAGAATAAATCCATTTGAGGGTATTTATTTTTGAGGTGCCCTTGAACCCCCACAAATTAATGGAGAGAATATTCATTTGCCACCCTAAAGAGGGCATTTTTCTCTAAGATACCGATCTATTGTAGCTTGTTTCCCTTTAAAATGTCTTCCCTAAACTGGCATTGAGTTTTTGACAAATTTTGTTTTCTACCAACATGCATTATAGAGGGAGTATCCATGACTAAGCCTCCAAATGATGTATCTTCATTTTTTAGCTTCATGTGTGAACAAAGGGGATACGTTCTCTTGTTATCCAAAGATTAGTCAAAACAGGATGAAAAAGAAGTGTTCCTATGGTGCTAAGAATATCTAATGTGAACAGACGGGACCAAGCCAAAAGAAGTTGAAACTGAGTAATTTACCAAAGGGGTATTAGGTGTTTAGAAAAGATTATCAATGTGAGGCTTAGATGCAGGAGTCGAGTTAACAAAAGAAGTATTCAAAGCCACATATTTTTGTTCATTCTTCTTCCCCTTAAAATTATTTAATTCCACGTTAAAATTGTCCTCGTTATAAATAATGTGACACACAAGTGAGGAAAGAGGATTCAGTGTCATACCAAATAAATCCAAGTGCTTTTTTGTTGTGTTATCCTTTGTAGGGGGTACTTCAACTTCTGATGTATCATTTAGCTCTACATCCTTCGAGACTGAATTTTCTAGAGAAACCTTTGTATGATTCAACAACGAATTTGTAATCCATTTCTTCTCGGGATGGTTGAGTGAATTTTATAGTATAAGGACAAGCTTCAACAAGATGGCCGACCTTATGATAGGCAAAGAATTGAAATGAAAGACACAAATAATCAATCTGTTGAATCCACCATCATCCTTGGAAAGACAATTCAATATCTTCATGTAGGCCTTCTTTCATAATTACCTCCACTTGCACCCAAGCGACACTACAATCAACATTGGTAAAATACTCATCCTTTACACTCACATAATGCCCTATACAATTTCCAATCTCTTCCAAAATCGATGGAGCCCAAAAGATCAAGGGTAGTCGAGGAAAAATGGTCCAAACTTTTTGAGTTTTCATTAGTTGTCAAACCACATCGAAATCAATGTGCTAGTGTTGAATGGAGAGACCAGAAAGTCCCCAAGACTAGTCCTTTGCTAGGAAATTTTCATCCTTATTTTCCAAAGAGAATACCTCACAAAACCAACCATGAACCTTGACATGAAACTTAGGAATGGTACACAAAATCAAATCCCAATTCCTTCAACCAACCATGAACCTTGACATGAAACTTAGAATGGTACCCAAAATCAAATCCCAATTTGAATGAAGCCATCCTTTGAGGGCCGAAAGGCCAACCTGTTTTTGAGAAAAATGACCAACAAGAGTTCTCTTGCAAGATAGGAATGTCATCGAGTGAAATATCAACTCCAACTACCATTGTGGACTTGTCACATTATGAAAACCAAAGCCTAGACGATAAGTCACATAGCTAAGATTGTTAGTTGGAGGAAAGGCATCATGAGATGCATTGTGGCAAGTTTAATCTTGAAAAGGTGGCGGAACAGTGCTTGCATTGCGAGGAGGATTGGTCAGTTCTATGGGCCTAATTTTAATTGTTGATCAATGCACAAAGATTGAAATTCTTCTGGGGTTTTCCAGACCATGGTCCAAAAGCTCCTCATCTATTGTGATGTCCAGAATATGTCGTGTGAGTAATGAAACAATGGCGAAAATAAAATATAACCCTAGTGATGAATGGGCATGATCCCATGGCAGCAAATATACAATTGTATCCAGTCTTTTTTTAATGAAATGAACCATCATAGAAATTGATGATCATAAAAATAACCAAGGATTGATCCTATAGAGAACCAGTCGTTATATTCCTTTAGTCAGAAATCGGACATCGAATCGCACCTCCTCCCTGAAAAAGACCAAAAAAACACCATCACAAAGCCCTCCCTAATCCACCTTCCTAGAGTCTAAACTTGTGAGTATCCAAATGAGAGCTTAATAACGATTATAACGATTCTACTATAATGCGGAAAAATAATCGAAAAATAAAACTTTAATTCCCAAGAAAAATACCTCCGGGCATTGATGCTACTCTCACTCTGACCACTTCCCTTCCTATTTTCTAGGTAGCCCACAAGCTATAAATCAGTTCAGCTCTTGTGCTTGCTACTCTTTCCACAAGCGTCAACCTTTCTATTTTCCACGTATCATTATTCACAGCAAAGGTGTGAGAAATACGATCGTTTCTCACAAAAGCCATCCACACCAAAAAGTATAAGAAGAATCAACGATAACAGTTGAAGAGAACAAGAAAAATATGCATAAAAGGGAGCCAAAGGATTTTGTAATTATACAGAAAATAAAATCTTCTTACAGACGTAGTAAAAAAAAAACTCGAATGTCCGAGACCGATCTTTAAATAACCTAAATGATCTCTTGCTTTGATCTCTTCTTTAACATCTGGCTACTGTTAAATGAGGCACACTCCACTAGCAGACACGTTATGGCTGGGTATCGGAATGACAGTGAGTGGAGGCAATATGCAGCAGGAGAAGTCAAGAATAGGAGGCGCAAAAACCAGAAGCAATTATGTGCATGGGATAGTGCCTCTTAGATTTACAAAATTCACCTGAAATCCCTTATCCGTATGGAACTTCCAAGTTCTGCTCTCTCAACTTGATGGTGTAAAACTGAAGGGGATTGAGATTGTGAGCTTGGGGACCAAACAGAAGAATTTATAGCCAAGCTTCCATCAAGCTTCTGTTGGCTATGTGTCAAGTGTTCCACAGATCATGGTAGAGAACTCCAGAGGGAGTAATGGACCACTTCAGAAGCTCCCAACAAGAAATTAATTAACTGCAGTTGATTTTTGTAACTTAAGGAAATTACTGCAGTTGGTTTCCAGAAATTAAGGAAATGACTACAGTTTACTTCCGTAATTGTAGGTGATGCAGGAGCATCCAGCTAAGGCACCATGACTGGGTGTTGGTCTCTGCCAGGGTGGAAAGTTGAATTAGCATATTGGTTTTCTTTATGTTTAGTTTGTCAAAGTAAGATGTAGGATTTTGTTTGTATTTTTAATTTCAGTATTATTCAAGGGTAGTTTGGTCGGTTAGGGTCATTTATTTGTTTTATTTAATTAACAATAGATTAATAATTGTCCTGTCATTTTAAAAGGAAAAAAATAAATGTGTCTAATGTAAAATCTTGTCATATAGGCAGAACCAAATACCTAAATAGTTATGTAACTATAAGGTATACAACTGAAAAAGTAACTACACAGTTCAATTAATCGTAGACAGAGAACATAAATGTAACATTGAAAATCATTGACAAGGTTCAGCACTTTCGGATACAAGAAATAAAAGAAGACAGAGAACAAATTTAACATTCATCCATCTGTACTATCATCTTCATACTATGTAATTTCATTTCTTAATTATTAAATGCTTCAGCAATGAAAAACAAAGTGTAGACATACAGTTTTGTGTTTTTCCTCTCTTAATGAACAAAGTACCGTCAACAGCGTACAAGTTTCCAGGACCAAAACGGATGAACAAGTGAACAAGCTCATGGCCAGGAGAACGTCAACACAGCAAAACAACTGAACGAAGAAATCAGAGTTCGAGTATCGATTGGACAAACCAAACAGAGGTAATTCATTACAATCTGTTATACACCATTTCTTTTCCTTTCCAAATGAAACAGAGACAAAGAAAATATATAACTGTTACTACATAAGAGTCTAGCATTACATTATCAAAGCAAATAGAGTAAACAATGACCGTGAGACAGGGCAGACCTTAGTCAAGGGTTTGTCATCGTGTAACCCTCATGCCTAACCGAAGAGTTCAACCAGTACAAATTACAAACTGGAATTGTAACGACTCAAACAAGAGACAGCAAACAAACGCCAAGGTGCGGCCCCAGAAAACTATAAACCCTAGCTACAGTATAACAAGTCTGTGGTGACAGAGCCTACCAGAAAGGCACCGAAGGGTTTGAAAACTGAAGCGTTGAAGCCATCCACGCCCAAGGTTGAACTTTGACCTGTGCAGCCAGAACAGGCCACTATTAATCAAACCACGCATAACAGTGAAACGAGCAGAGTTATAATACAAGAAAGGGAAGAACATAATCTTACCTAAGAGTGTGTTGACCAAGAAATCCCATGCCACAAGCACACAGAACACAGGAATGACCTGAGACAAAAGGAGCAGACATTGTTGGATTTTAAACCAGGAGAAGGCAAAAATAAATCAAGGAAAGACGAATTACCTAAAAGACAAGCTAAGCGAGCCATTGTGCCTGTAACCTAAGCACACGGGAATAGTAACAAAATGATTTTAGCAGCAGAACAGTAGAAAAAGAACCAACAACAAGAAGGAACGGTTGGAAACCAGACAGAGCCAACCAGCAATCGATTCTATGTTCGAACAAAAGAAATAACCAATTGCGCCAAGGAAAACGAACATACCAACCTCCAGAACGCATAACAGGACCATACAACAAGGAATAGAGTTGCCAACAACATAGGAGAGCCCGTGGAACCACATTCATTTGCAGACATAACCAAAATAGAGTATCACCATAGAAACCCTCGCGGAGCTCTCACAGCAGAACGAAAATGTTGAAATGACCAAAATGCCAAAGGGTTTTGCATAATGACCAAGTGGGAAACAAGGACCGAGGTAGGAGTACAGGTCAATTTCGCATTTACAATCCTTAATAAATGATTGCAACCACTACCAAAAATATCCACTGACCATAACAATAATTAAAAGCCAAATCATCAACCAAATCTGAGTTCATCAATAGCGCCAGACAAACACTGTGTCAGGTTATACGTTGGAGTGTGGGTTGGATCCCATCAGTAGGCAGCAGTTGGGAAAACATATAGGAGCTTAACACCAAATACATTATTGCACAAAACCCAATTAAAGAGGCCATTTATAAAATAGAAATCCAAGTACATTGGCCTCATTATGCCTTTGCCTAATCAAGATGAAGAAGAATAAACGGTTAACAATGTATAAGGGAGGTTCACATTATATATATATATATATATATATATATATATATATATATTCTAAGGAGGCGGAGGAAATGATCTGAAAGTTATGGAAATTCCGATCATATTTAAAGAAAATCTGGCAAGGATTTTTGTAAATCCAAGTTATAGCTCTTAAACTTCAAAATTTTAGGTGTCCTAAATGTTTTTGATGGCGTTGAATTCATTTCCACCATCAAAAAATATGATTCAAACATTGCCTCTACAAGATTTTTTGAAATTTTTTTGCTCAAATTCTGGCCACTTTGACCGTCAAAGCAATTCCTCTGACCAATTTTAATCGTCCAAACAATTCTTCCGCCTCATTAACACTCTTATATATATAATTCAATTTTCAAAATAGTGGCTATCTTGAGTTGATATTTATGTAGATACATTTATTATGATTATGGGCATGGGTTTATGTTGACATGTACTGCATCTATTTATTTATTGGTGATAATAAGATGAGAGGAACATTTTCATACTTGTATAATTTTAACATTAATTATATATTTGATAATCTACTTGTACATTATTTATGACTTGGGTTGATTATCGATCGAGCATAATATGCACGAATTTTTGCATGGTAATTGATGTTTCACTTATGTTATTCCACTTAAGTTTGTTTTTTTTTTCTATACTCCTAAAAAATTATTTTATCTTCTAAGCTAAGTATCTTTTCTTATTAGCTATATGTCTATGTTTTGCTTTCAAGATTAAGAGCTAAATTGGGCACTTTCTGCCTGAATTTAATATTAGGATCAAATCTATGATTATGACTATACCTTCTAAAGTTGATGCGTATCTTTTCTTATTAACTATATAACTATATTTTAATCTTAGGATTAAGATTAAGAGTTAAGTTTGGCACTTGGTTCTTTTACGATTAAATCTATGATTATGACTATATTTTATTATTTTTAAATAAAAAATTTAATTTGTATTTCTAAATAATTTTTCAAATATATTTTGAATTTCATTGAGTAGAGAGGTTTATTTTACAGCTCAGTGCGAAAGCGAAGTGTAAGTATGTTTGACCCTCTTAAAATAAAAATAAAATATTCTCTAATTAAAAAAGCAATATTGGTTATAATAAAAAAGGAAAAAATATGTTATGCATATTTAATTAGTTATCTATATGACACAATATAATATCATGCAAAGTAATTAGAAGTAAAAAAAAAATGTAAGTAAGATGTTTAAACCTTATACTTTTCAAAAATATTTTAGAGCATGATATCAACTTCATATATATCTATATATAGAAAAAAATGTTAAAATAAAATATTTTAATGTTGTATAGAATAAAATATTCAATGTGAGCTATGAATAAAATATTTTAATATGAATTAATATTGACATATACTTAGAAATATATTAATAACAAAAAAACTAGTTTTCTGATAAAATGGTTCAATGCACATGTTATGTAATATCTATAACATTTAAAAATACAATTTAAACCATAAAAAATTACATATTATTTTTCCACTATAAAATAGATTTACACCTAAAAAAATTTGATCCATCTCACATTAAATCCGCGATTAAAATAGATCTATCTTAATTAATAAAATTAATGAAATAATTTTCAGCCACCAAACCATTTTTTAACAACATTAACTTATAAAGTTATCAAATTGTATTAACACTATAAATAAAAACTAAATTAAAAACTAAATGCAAATATTTCATATGTAATTTCTTCTTAGAATTAAGGCATTATGGTTGTAGCACATTTCGTTTTTTCATTAGATGTATCTTTCCTATAGACGTTTAATTTTTTTTTTCCCCTAGGAAAAAGTCGTAATTTTATTCATAAATGAAAAAATTACATTTTGTAGATGCCGAGGCATATGCAAATGGCTGATCCTGCAATGGCAGGCAGCGAAACAGAGACAAAACACTAAGTAGCATAAGAAACTATTCCTGTAAATACAGGTAACAACAAAGTGACAGAAATAAGAAATTACTATGTTCCAGCGAGCTTATACTTTCCTTCCCTTCTTCTTCTCCACCCGACGCCATCCTCCTGAGTCAGCAGTGGGTGTGATAATTGCTAGCTGGTTTTCCATTGTGATCATTTGTAATTCTTTATCTGATTCTGAGCCTTCTGAGCTGTGGGTTCTCTTTATACCACTTGTTTCCATCTGTAACTCCGGATGCGGATCTGTGATAATCGTTCCTGTATGAGTAGAAGAGGTATTCGCTACCGAGGTTTGTTTTTCCCCCATTTGTGGGGCTGGTTCCGTCTGGTTCTCTGTGAGATCCTCATTTAAGTCCTCTTCTTCTATTGGGTCTGTGTGCTGCCAGCCTTTGGGCTTTTTTTGTGTTTTCTTATTTTTCCTAGGGTCCTTTCGTACCAAAGGACAGTTGTATTGTAGATGCCCTGTCTGCATACAACTCCTGCATCAGAATGTTGTGTTTTCGTAGTCAAGCTGTTGTATCCATTGTGTATTATTGTAGTTCAGCGTGATATGATCAGGTAGCCCCTCGCTCAAATCCACTTCTACACAAATTCTGGCGAATGTGAAGATTCCTCTGATAGTTCTTTCTTCATCCATTTTGAGGAATTTCCCCAATGAGTTCCCTATGGCGATTAACACTTTTGGATGCCAGAAGTGTAGTGGGAGTCCATGTAGCCTCACCCATACAGGCATTTTTGAAACTATCATTGTGGCTGCATCGAAGTCCGAGAACCAGGGGGTGATGAAGAGACCAGCACTGCCCCAAAACCATGGGACCTGATTGATAATGCTGTCTCTTTCCTGCTCTGTATTAAATCTAACTATGAAAAACCCTTTAGGGCAGAGATAAATTTCACAGTTAGGTGACCATGTTGAGTAGATCCATTGATGCAGGGCATCTGATTTAGGCCAGAAGCCATTGAATCTACAAATAACTGCAGTATTAGATAGATCTGTATGTATGTTGTTTACCTCTGGCATAGTTATATGTAGCGTTGGTGAATCTGGTTTTTGTTCAACGATGTATGGTCCTGGCAGCTCTGATGGTGGTTCTATTTTATTGTCCATTTTTTTCCCTCTCATTGCGTCCCGAAAAGAGCTGGTGTTTTTTGAACTGGTGCCGCTACTTCCACCACACAGTCGCAGATTGAGAAAGATAGTTGAATCATTGGTAATGCCGTAGTGCTGGAGTGTTTGGTTGTCCTGTAAGCTATACCCAGAATATATGAGTCTTTGATATTGGGCTGGGGTTCCAAGGTGTTCCTGAATCCTCTCCTTTAACTCGTGTACATTCATCCCCTTGTTGAGTCTGAAACAAATATGTTTGCCTTCAATAGATTTAATAAAAATCTGGAGCAGATCTAAGTTCGTGAGGAGTGAACCCTGTTTCACTGGTTTATGAGCCAGATCTGGCGGATGTATAGCCGATCTGGGGCCGTCTTCAAACAACGGTTTATCCAATACAGTTTCCGCAGATTCGGTGCGGGCTTTTGCAGGTCCAGCTCTTCCAGCAGTGATGTTCTTGTGAAAGTCCCAGATCTGGTCGACCCCCTTCTGTTTGACTCCCGCCTACGTATGATTCTCCATCCCTTCCGCTTCTCCCTTGTCCAGTAACACACATTGCGGATCTGGTCGCTGATAGTCTCCGGACCCTCTGTTTGAGCGATGCATCGAAATGTTGAATGCCCAGATCTGCATTTTAGAATGTGAAAGAACCCCAAAGTACCAAGGAAACTCCATATTCCCTGCACATATTGTATCTTCGGCTATAACAATAAGAAACGGCCAAATCTCATCAGATCGGCTCCACGGCATGTCAAATAGGGAACTGGGGTCCTTCATATACCTCGGCTTCCCATTCACGCAGGCAGATCTGCCAGTATTATGCAAGGCATATGCGCAGGTGAACGTATCCAGCCGAGATCTCGTCAAGAAGGAGGCAGATCGGTCCGGCTTCAGTTCGATGAGGTTCAGATTATGCCGGTCCTTTCCATTAGGTGATTCCGTCCTGGGCCAGAGGAAAACGTCGAGGCCTGAGGGTCCTGCCTTCGGTATTCTGCTCGATCCACAACGATACACAGCCTTAGGGCCTGCGGCAGCCGAGAAATGTCTTCCTGAAACCCTAAGATCGTGTGCAGGCTCCATCGCTCCTTTTCTCCTATAGACGTTTATTAAAAATATGACAATATTATTTTTTTAATATTTGACCATTAATAATACATTAGCATAACAATTTTGCAACAAAAAAAATTGTATGTGAATAAATTCATTAATAATGTTATTTTGTTTTCTCGTTATTTATATTTAAAAGATATAATAACTTTAATTGTTTTTATAATAATTTTAATTGTTTATTTGATAACTAATAACAAAATTAATAACTTTCAAAAATACCAAACTTTTGACTTTAAAGTGTGGTACTAGAACCTTCATGAATTCATTCAATACAACTATCTCATGTGGACAAATTCATTAAAAATGTCACATGTTTTCTATTTATTTGTATCTTGCATTTTGATAGTTCTTAAAAAAATAATGACCTTATTTGTTTAAAGGTGATAACCAATATTGCATTACATATTTAAAATTTTATTTTAAATGAAAATACATATTTGTTTGGAGATATAATATCTTAGATGTTACGAAGAAGTATTTATTAATTAAAATATAATAATAATAATAATAATAGGGTTAAAATATGGAGTTCGGTTATATTTTTTAGTCAGAGATTGTGTGTTTAGCTGAAAAAAAGAGGGATTGATCAATCATTTTAAGCGTTCGATCAAGTCATTTAAGTGTTCTATCAAGTTCCTTAAATGCTCGATCAAGTCATTTAAGTGCTCTATCAAGCTCCTCGAGTGCTAAAAAAGCAACTCTATTGAGCAATGAAACGAACTCTTAATTGAGCTCCTATGTAACCCAAGTTAGGAGCTCAATCAAGTTTTAAGGCTCTATCAAGCCTAGAGCTTAATGTAGCCTTAAAGCTAGAAAACTTAAAATTAATGTGAATATCAATAATGAAATGCGGATTTTAAAATTGTAAGTATTTGATAGTCTAAAAAAACCAAATTTAATTACCAATTACATTTGAATAGGTAATTAACAATGGTGTAGATTAATTTCTCATTACATTTCTACCCTTTTTAGTGTATAATTTTGAAAAATGATTCTATCCTACTTACAATTGAAATTGTAATATTCTTATATTTATAATTTGGTAACTTAAAAGTTAGTTTTTAATATGATGTAAATTTTCAATGTTCTAATTTAAATAATAAATAGATTAAACATAAGAAAATTTATCAATTTGATTTTAATAAATCTCTCTCAACTAGTAAAATGTGATTGCGCTCAATTTTTTCCTCAGTTTGCACAAATGTCAAGTACTTAGGTTTGCAATATATATTTTAAAATAATAAAAAAAATAAGGAAATCATAAATCTCACAACATTATTTGACTAATTTGAATTTGAGTAATCTAGATTTAAATGTGCTTAAGAATTTGTTTTTAAAATAACAATATTATAAAATTTATAGAAATTTAAAGTAATGATTTGAAAAAATATAATATATGATTTTTTTCAATGATTGAGTAATCTTCTATAAAATAATATATAATTAGTGTTTAGTTTTGTATTACACTTTGAACATATTTCAAGTTGTCTAGATGGTGACAAATTCATAAATGCTAGCGAGAAATAGTGTAGTTTAGTTTGTTGTTATTGTTGTTTTTGTTTTTGTTGTTAATTTGATTTATTTTTATTGAAAATTTATACATAATTTTTTTATAAAATGATTAAGTATAAAAATATTTTATATTTAAAATAAAAACAATAAATAAATTATCATTTTTAAGAATTTCAAAATTGAAAAAACAAAGTTAATTTTTTTATAGAAAGTTATCTATATGATAGTATAATTATTTTCTTGGTAAAATAAAATAAAATTCGGATTTAACATTGAGGAAAATTAGAGTTTAGAATATATTTGAATATTTATAAAAAAATATTTTTATGGAATAAATAAATTTTATAATTGGCTTAAAGACAAGTATTGAGAGGTTTCTTTTTTCTTTTTTCTTTTTAAGATAATTATGGTAGATTGATAGAGCTATAGGCTCAATCAAACCTATAAATCAATCGAGCATTTATTTAACCACATTAAGGGCTCGATCTGGTTTCTTAAACCCTTGATTGAGCTATTTGATTTTTTTTTAACACACGATCGAGTGTTTTAACCCATCTTCATGTATTCACCCAATAATAATTTAATTTTAAGACCATAGTCAAGCCATACATCAAATTGGTGTATGAAGCCTTGTTGTTTGGGGGACAAGAGTCTTGCCTCCACAAAACACTGACAACTAAACTATATGGAGGTGTATACACTCTAGCCCTTTCTAGATTTGAATGTGTGACCTCTTAAGAAGAAACACATGTTCTTAAAAATTAGGCGCAACATACTTTGTACCCTACTATGGGGGAGATGACGTCACATTATAATTATCATTTAAAATTTTTCTTCAAACTCGAATTACTTAACTTCAAGAACAAACTCATATCACATTTATAACCAACCAACATCAACCAACCTTTAAATCAAATACATAATAATTAAAAAATGCACAATATCAAATGCAAAGTAACAATATCAAACCATACATGACATGCAAAAGGTTTAACATCAAATAATGATATTGATTATTAGGCTTTTTTCATCATGATACACCTCAACCATACATGAATGATGGGAAAAAAAATCATATGTGTTTCCATCAAGGTTCAACAATAGAGCTAGAGGCATTAGTACCTCCTATAGATCTTGAAATATAGAATAAAAGTATTCTACATAGCGATGGATTGCATGATTTATAGGTCGAGTAGGGGGGTATTATCACAAGTCGAGCATGAGCTATCGTAGGAGCATTCACTAGGTTGATGGGAGCATCATCCTCAGCTTTGTAATGAGAACGTGCACAATCACAACTCTCAATTGGCCCCATACAAATCTCCCTCTATAATATGTAAGGGTTCTCAAGAATTTGTCAAAGTCTCTGAGAAGACCCACCTATAACATCACATGCTCTCAATCCTAATTCAAGAATTTTCTATGTGTAAGTGGCCTCAATCTAAATCTAGCTATCAAATTACATATCTAATTAACAACATCAATTCAAAAATGTATATTTAGTTGCATATTATCATTCTTGGTCGATGATTGTCAACTAGCCCTATGCACCATGGTGAAGATATGGCTTTTTTTATCATACGGATATCAAAACTAAGACAATTTTTTTTACATCTAGACTAATCAATATAATCATGAGAATATTACCCCTATTGTCTTATGGCTCAACTTTACTACATAAAATCAAGAATGAGAGTTCTCATCACCTAATAAATCAATCATTGTATTAAACATCAACTAACATGATAATGATAATTGACTCCACTTCAAAAGAACCTAACCCCACCAACATATATGCACTTCAATCATTGATCTAGAAAGGATGTAGTTAATTAATTATTGATACTAATACAAGGGGAAAGCCATACTCACTCTATAAAAAATGCATATGCCTTTGCCTTTCTCCCTAATAACTCTAATACAAGAGGAAAGAAATACACACTCTAAAAACATGCCTATGCCTATGCCCAAGTCAATAAAGCACACTCTAACATACTTTTAAATGTATGGTAACTACATCAACATTACAATACCAAGTGACCATTTGGGAAAATGGGGCATCAAACCCCCTCCTAGATAAACTAATAATGAAGTAAAAATCTTCCTCCATAAGTTAATATTACTATGGCCTGGGACCAATCTTTAATGCTTCCTCACCTAAGATCTCAACAATAAATCAACTTATACTCTAAAAAAATGCATATTCCTTTCTCCCTAATAACTCTAATACAAGAGGAAAGCAATAGTCGCTCTAAAAACATGCATATGCCTATGCTAGAGTCAATAAAACACACTCTAACATACTTTTGAATGTATGGTAACTGCATCAACATTACTACCAAGTGACCCTTACAATACCAAGTGACCATTTGGGAAAATGAGGCATCAAACTCCTCCGAAATAAACTAATAATGAAGTAAAAATCTTCCTCCCTAAGTTAGTAGTACTATGACCTGGGACCAATCTTTAATGCTTCCTATTGTAAGATCTCAATAATAAATAAAATTGTTTCATTAAGGGATGCAGGTGCCTCTTACAATTCCAAAAAACACCTCCATGAAAAGAAAATGAACCTCCACAAAACTAGCGTAAGATGGGTGAAGAATTTAATCATCGTTGAAAAAACTTAATATGGACAAAAGCAAAGAATGGGAGAAAAGAATGCCAAATATCATAGATTCCGACCCTGGATGCACCAAATTTCTTGAGGGTGGACTTGGCGAGGTCTTTCTCGACATCTCCCTTAAATTTTCGGCATGTGAGGAACTTCTACTTCTTGACATCTTCCTTAAAAATTTGTTATGCATTCTTTTCTACACTTCCTCCGCCTCCTCGATCCTTTCGATTTCCTCCTTGCAGAGCGTGCTAAGACTGGTGAGGCAGAAGAAATCAGCCTCCTCCCTGAGCTTACACAGTAGGCGGACGTCCAACAGCTTTTTGGAGTACCAAGACACCCTTTACATCAATTATTTTCACTAGTTATACAAAGAATTCAATGCCTACAAAACCATTAATTTTTTCTTCAATAAATAATCATGGTTTTGGGTGTATTAGGTGCCACCTGAAGCTAGAAGAGCCAAATATTAAAGTGGAAGGATTGTTAGTTGATCATTGGATTAATTATTATCTTTAGCTTTCTTTATTCAGTTTATTTTGAACCACTATATCTATGTGAAAAGAGCCTCACTAATTGGAGCTACATTAAGATGGTTTAAGCATCATTTAAATTCTCTTATTCACTAACTAAAGCCATAGCATATAAAACAAACAAGATGTTAGGCATAAAACAAACAAGATGTTAGGCATATTTATAGTGTATTTTGTATTGTGTGTATATATGTTTTTCTCACATATCTATATATAAACATAACATTCATTAAACAAGGACAATAGTAAGAGTGATAAGCTACACGATGGGGTATGCAGGGGTGGGACATAAGAATTAATACTGTCAATGGTGACTTATATTGAAGAAAACATAATTATTAACTTTAATTGGAGTTGGTTGCAAATACACTGAAGTTACCTTAATTTGGAGGAATTTTGGGGGAATATCCCCAATGCCACATGGAGGCTTTCACCATGGCTTATTCCAATCTAATGGGCAATGAAAATAGTTCAATTACACTTTTTTTATGATCCATCATAGGAATCACCCTGTCTTGCTATCATTTCCTTCTCAAAGGTTTGGTCTATGACTTACACATATTAGTAAACTAGTTCATCTATCATTATGACATGCCTCAATTAGATGACTCTAGTGTGTTCATTGTCATGGGAATCAAGCAAGGAGACAAGGAGGCTTGTTCAACATCCATACATTGATAGTATAAGGCTTTGTCTAACTTCACATTAAATATCCCAAAGATCGTATTTATGATTTTTCACATAGGCCCTAAGCAAGAAAATAAAGCCAAATTGTTTTCTAAAGATATTGAATCAATAAAACATGTTATCGACCTTCTCCTCCACATTGAAGATCCCTAAATTGGAGCTGTTAAATGAGAAAGAAAATCTAACCCACCCAAAGCCCATGTCTCCAACATGAATGAAATAAGTGAAAGGGCGACAAATACACCATTACCTAAAATTAATATTGGAACCATCCTCCATTCCAAAGAAAAGGAGAAACATAATCCATCTACCTTAACCACTAGTATGTGGTGTAAAATCCACTAGCGAGACACCCACAATACCATATAATGTTGGAAACACATACAATTAAATGGAGGAAAATGTCAAATTGATCAACCTCCCAAACTCAAAACTATTTTTTAGAAGAAAATGCTAGAATTGAGATATATAGGGATGTGATGTTTGACCATGACCTACCTATCAATACCTCTAAGGAGGAGAAAAAAGGCTTAATTTGAGTCCTCTAAGAAGAGAAACAAGACTTCCCTTGACGCCCCCCACAATTTCTTTGATGAATAAGACAAAGAGACTCCACCTCCTTCTCCCAAGAAAAAGTGAAACGCTCTCATTTAACACTCTTCTACCTAGCACCCTAAAGTCACAAAGAGAATACGTTGGGCCCAAAATTCCCAAGGTGAAAATGAGACCACTCCCTATCGGATTAAACATATGACTATTTCATATACTAAATGGTTGTGATTCTTTTTTACTTCTTGTCCAATCTCATTGACTTGGATACCATCCTCTTGGTTTAAATTATAGGCATCTCTCTAGACCACCCTTTTGGATTAAATGATATGCATCTCTCTAGACCAACCTATGCTATAATAACCCTCATATCATGTTTCTTCCTCCTATTATTGAAGGCCTATCTTCGAGGATTGTTGCCTCCTCTTTCCCCATATAAAACCCCTCCTCTCTTGCTTCTTAGATACTCTTCATGGATATCATTAGGGTGTTTCCTTCTTTCTTCGGCGTAACACCCCATTTTTTATCCCTAATTTAGTAATATATATTTTAAAATACAGTTAAGGTCAACGACAAAGTTATGTAATATGTAAACATTGTACATCAAATTTAATAAAATGAAATACATCACCCACCACAATGGACATCGATAGAGTTGCAGGTGGGTATGATTCCAAAAGCGAAGGGGCTAAAAATGGTGGGTCCAAGGTAAATTCCACATACCTATAGTCTTAACCCACCTTCATCAATAATATTCTCTAGCTATTTATCTCCTTTGACTTATTAAACCAAATTATTGAATTCATGTGTGGGGTTGGTAGAATATTCATCTTAGCTAATTATTGAAGGATGGGGCTAGGTACATTGATGTAAGAGATTATTAGGGAAGTTATCTCTCCTATATAGTTAGCTAAATTGTCACTAATAGAGTAGAGTGTGTGGGAAGTTATTTAAATAACAAGAAGAGTGGAAAAACAGAATTTCGAGGGTTGTAAGAGAGGTAGCCATACTATATATTTAAAAAAACTAGCTAAAGCTGGTAATTATGATAAAAGGTGGGTTAGTATGCCTCTTATAAGTTCTCATTGATAAATTACCCTAGTGCCCTATGTAAATGATGTTGTGAGTGCTCCATTGTAGTTAGATTTCTTGAAGCCCCTAGCTAAGATATTATTGATTGATTTATATTGGAGCTATGGAAGGGATGGAGATTGTCTAAGGCACTATGGTGTAGAGATGGAAACTTCATCCCTTGGGTTACACAAATTCTTGGGGGGGGTGTTAGAGTTGGGTGGTTGGAGTTGTTTTAAGAGTCATATCATTGTGTTTTTACTAAATATTGGGTCATGTGAGTGGACTATAAACACTCATAGAAGTATGTTGTTTCTTATGGACTTATAACCCTACCTTGGGGGTGGCATGTTATCAATAGAATTAGTGATAAAATGCCTATGAAGTTGGGCCTTCATTTTGAGGCCTCTGTCATTGTCAACAGTTTCAGTATTTCCCTCCCCACTCCCTCTTATAGCCTATTATCCTTCCTTTTTTGTCACAATCATTGTGTTTATGGCCATCAAATGCTCATGAAGTATGATTTTGTTTCATTTGATATTTTCCTTATTTTTAAATGAGTTCATTGTGCTAGAGTTGCATTTTCTAGCAAAGGTACCAGATCCTATAACCACAATACAAATTTCTTGACCCAAGTCATTCATTATCATACATACACAAGCCCAGGGTGAAATATACCACATGGTTTCTTTTCTAGGGCGTTTGACATGAATTGATGTTTGTTAGATAACTCCTAGGTCAAAAAAGGAAGTTCTAGCTCATTGTCAATTGTCCAATTCAACACAAGGAAACATATGCATACAATGTAGGTTCAACAGTTAAACCGCTTTCAAGTTTTGGCAAATGGCATCAGTATTTTCATGCATGCTATGTCATAAAAGTATCCCATGCATGGTTATCTAATTCAACAGGTTGAAATTTCCCCAAGATGTTATGGCTATCTCTGTTTTGAGCCTATAGTAGTTATAAAATTTGTATATGGCAGTTAGTTATTGTTCAACACATCATCCCATATTTTCTATATAAACCCTCTATATTGTAAGAACAGGGGGGTCGACATTTGATATGAATTAATAGTCCTTGGTCCCAGTGGTTGGTCACCTTTATTTAGAAGACATACAATCTAGGTATGCAATATTAAATCAATTTGTTGTGAAGAACTACACAATAGTGTGCATTGTAATCTGGTGATATGATATGCTTTTTTGGATCATTGCTGAGTTGATGCATATATTATCTATGGTTGTAATGTAACCTGTGTGTCAATTCCTTATTAATAATGATTTTGTTATGAGTTTTAATATGTAGTGGAGTACTTATATTAAGTTTTGTTTTCAATGCAAGTCTATATGAAAGGCCCCTACATGGTTTGCATTGCAAATTCATTTTATTTTTAGTTAGAAGGCTCAATAGAATTACATTCCCATTTTGTAGGTTGTAATTTCCAATTATTATCACTTTAAATTCTTGAATTATTACATATTTCGTTGCAAAGTGTGGAGTCCCTACAATGGTGAGGCATTGAGGTTGATGAACAAGAGTGCTTCTCAAGGCATTGTGAATCACATACCTATAATGGTCCTTAGGGCCAAATAAAGGATTGTGGTCAGTTCCATTCAAGTATCCTTGTTAACATAGACATAGTAATCCAAAACAACTTTTGTAGCACTTCAATTTATAGCCAAATTAAGTTTCATGGTGAATGCACATCTTAGAAGTGTTAAAGTATGGAAATTATTTCTTAGTTTGAGAATCATTTATGTTTCAATTCCCACATACAATGTATTGTTTCTAAGTTTAGATCTCGAATTGAAAAATAAAATGTAACAGAATTTAAGCAATTGATTTTCCTAACTTATGGTTAGGTAAAACACCTAATATTTACAACTTGTTATATAAAATGTTTCTAAAATAAGTTTTTTTTTTTTTAATGTTTTGTATGAATGTTGTGTTCAACTCAACTTATTTGTGTTTAACTCAAGTTATTTGAGTTTAAAGGTTATGTTTAAAATATCTGCATTCATGCTTTTAAAAATTATCATTAGTTGCATGGGAATGTATATCATGTTGTGCATATGTCTACTTTTTTTAATTGGCACACTAATTAGATTTAATAATAATGTGCCTTAGAATACGGTTGGGTTTTTTACGTAGTGGTATCATGGCCATCGTTCAACTTTAGATATGTATGGGCTAGAGATTGGTGCAATTTAATGAATTCACTATGGTAGAGTTTTAATTCACATGAATTTGGAGAAGCCGAGGAAGTTGTAGGGTCCACGATGGTAGATTTTCAGAGTCATCCCATGAACTTGATGAATCAACAGATGAGAAATTAGTTTCCTATTATTAAAATTTCCTCAAAATAAATAAATAAATAATCGAGAGTTTATCAATGGAGGCATATTTTGGAAGTTCGGTAGTGGAAGGAAATTTTTTGAAGTTCACTGGTGGAAGAATACTTTTGAAGTTCATCTATGGAAGAATTATTTATCTTGTTGATAGGGGAGGTGCCATGATCGCATCATGGGTTGGGTTGAAAATGAGAAAATTTTGTGGAAATATTTTTTATTTTAAATTGCAAAAAGGTTGGAAAGTTCAAGAGTTTTTAGTATGTAGAGTATAAAATGTTTTTTTTTTACTTTTGTAAAATGTTAAAAATTTTAAAGATTTTTTTTAGGTTTTATAGATTTTTGATGATTTTAAAAGCATCGGTTTTATTTTAAGAAGTTGAGTGGATCATTTTTAGAAAAAAAATGGAAATTGACATTTTTTTTTTGGAGAAAGGATGGAAAATAGCTCATCGGTGAAAGTTAGCCCTTACAATTTTCTTTGGTTGAAAAGTGGACACTAATTCTATATCAATAACCATGTGTCATTCCATGTCAGCTAGATGTTACATGGGTAAGATGATTGTGCATAAAAAAGTCAAGAGGCAAAAAATTGTTACATATGTAGTTTCAATGCCTACAAAAGTATTTGTGCAAGTCCTTGGTCAATCCTACTCTAATTTTCCAAAGAATATGAATAAATGCTTCTTGAAGAATAAGGTGGTGCTTTGGGATGGTGACTTAGATGGGGATGAAATTATTATATTGAGTCCAAAAGGTACACCAAAAATACTTAGTAGGGATTTTGTTGAATTCCAAAAATTTTGGAGTGAGGGTGTGAAAACAAAGAAAATCCACTATTTTGGACCACTTTTTGAGGATTTTTGAGATCTTTAGAGAAAAATTACCCTCGATCACAAATATGGAAAAAATATTTACTCTGAATTTTACCTCCTCATCATTCTGAACAGCTTTGTGTTACCAAAGTTCTCCTAGTTTTGCTCTATTTTAGAGAGAGCATTTTTAACTAAAATTTCCAAGTATAGAGAATTAATGTAAAAAGTGCAAAGTTGGCAATTCTAAATTCATGCAAAATTTGGTTTGTACATCAGATCACCAATTTGAAAGTTGTAATGTGTTCATTGTAAAAAAAAAACTATATGCACCCAATAAAAGCTTTCTAGCTCCTGACTTATTTTTTGCTACACGTGACAAAAGTTAGCCTCTAAGCATTATTATACCAGTTAAGCAAGAATAGAAAAAGGGAAAAAGTGATATTTTCAAAAATCCATAACTTTTAACTCATAATACAAAATGAGGCATGGGTATAGTAATTGGGAATATAATTCATAAAATATTATTGCTAAAATATAATAATTTAGATTAGTGCATCTAAGTTCTTCATGAATTGAGAAAAGTAATATGTTGTAGCCTAATTAATTAAATATTTTGTGATATGCAAACCTTCTATTAAAGCATCGTTGTATGCCCATTTTATAGAATTGGAAGTATAGGTGGAATAAATATGATCCAAAAATGAGGACTAGAGAGATGGATAATGCATAAGGTTCTCATAGCCATGGAGATGATATCATAGGGCTAAATACCATTCTAGGAAATGAAAAAGCATGGTTCAATGGACATAGAAGTTGAGTGGAGCCAATAGTGTGAGTTTAGTTAATGAACAAATTACAAAGAAGTGCATAACTATAGAGAAGACATTGAAAAGTTGATAAGGGCTCATGTTGAAAAATCTAGTACAATGTAGAATAACTCAAATTTCTAAGACTAATAATTACTTGTGACAATTATATTCAACTTCCTTTTATCATTTATGACTTCTTCATCAAGAAATTATACTTTAGAAATTCAACCATACAAAAATGAAAAAAGAAGCTATCACAATGCACAAGATCAACACAATATTTACCTTGGGAAAACCCACTTGGGTAAGAACCCAATGATTCTTTCCTTAGAGAATTAATTCAACAAGAGATATCAAAGTCAAAGCTATGGATAAATTAACTAGCAAGAGAATCCACCAAGTGTCCAAGTGGGACCCCTCAATCTAATTACAACCACAGAGATAACATAAAGAATTTATCTCCCTCTTCCACGAAGATGAATCACAAAACTTTGAGCCTCTTCAACATATACGAACGAAAAAACTTCAGCCCTCTTCCACAGAGACGAATCACAAAAATTCTACTCTCTTTCACAAAATTATACCACTAGAATTTTGACCTTCTTGCACAAATGTTCAACCTCTTTGTTTCATGGAGATTCGAACTCCTTGCATACTAGAGATAAACTCCTCTTTGTACAAATATATACCATAGAGAGATTGTTGTGGGGAAAAATGCCTATGCAGGACGATCCTATCCACCTAAGGTGTGACAGTGCCTTAGCAACAAACAGAAACAGCTATTCTAGTATTCTTCCTTTATGAATTAAGAATGAAGAGAGATGGATGGACTAACCGGTGTCTTCCGTTTGTCCCTCGATCCGGTTTCTCTTCTCTTTGAGAGTTCCCAGTTACTTGTCTTCTCGCTCGCCCAGCTTCAACAGGTTCCTGCAAGATCACAAGAAGAGAACACTACACAAAGACATAGATTCATATTCATAACTAGTTCAGGATTAGAAATAAACTAAACATACTAATGCAATCATACATCAAAGATACTTCAGTATATAGGAGAAACCAAGATAGCTTTATTGATGAATAACAAGGTTCAGGAGGAGATACAACCAAGAGAGTTCCAATCCAGCATCTACCTCCCAGCGAATGAAATCCTTTCTTCACCTCCCTTCAAAGCATTAAGCACCCAATGATTCCAATCTCAAACCAACAACAATTCTTTGCAATAACAAAATTCCAGCCTCCTGGATCTCATGGAGGAGAGATCCATATATAGATGTTTGGAGAGAGGATGAGTCAGCTTGAGATCTGACTAGTGTCCTCTCCCTCTGTCAGTTCTTTCTTCCACTTGGAGACTAAGAGCCTCTTACTCATCACTTAGTCGAACTCATCAAGGCAAGTGTCATGGAGGAAGATTCTGGAAGCTTCCACAGTATTTACACCTCGCACAAAGGACCCTGCCATTTGTCATTTCCCGCTCAGCGCACCCCGGTAGTGCTTCCACCTGCGTTGCAATGCAACTAGCCAGTGTAGCCTCTGCATTTCAACGCAGACAGCTAGTAGAGCCTCTGAATTGATCCTGAATTGACTTGTTTTTGAGCAGTTTCTGGCGGAGAACTTCTGTGAATTGTTGCGGTTTGTTAGCCTTGTTCCTCTAGGGGCAGGAACAACATGTTTAGGGACTTTGGATCCCTTGGATTATGGACATTTCATGCTTATAGCTATAAGGCACAAAAATGTCTATAATAGTTGCCCCCTAAAGTATGAGGCCGTTTATCGGGTGAAATGCTTTATTAGGAGGATCCGAAGTTCTTTCAATGCTGGGAGGAGACCTGTAATACAATACAATACAATACAATACATTATTTTCATACTTTTTTCACGATCTAGCTGAGGCGGGCATTCCCATGCTCATCTTTATAAATTCATTTTCATGTACATATAATAGACAATCTTCTGATGATAGACTGATGATTCTGATAGAGCCATCATCCTTTTGGTAAGATGATTATCTGTGCTGTAAAGTTGTACATTTCTATGTCTTTATTTTCTGAATATATATCGCAGCCCAGATGGATGAAACTAGATCTGGGGTCTTCAATCTCGTCCGATCTTCACTCTAAGTACAAGTTGATCCATGTGAGAATTGCTCTGAAGTCGAACATGGAAAGACGTCGCTTGATTACCAGTCAATGATGTAAACTATTAACAAGCACGAGAGGAATCACCGATAATGAAGATGACCCTCAAGGTAATGCAGTACAATTCACGTGGTGTGAATAGAGGACTTGGCGTCGAACACCACGCAAAATCTTTCGGTCGAAGGTCATTGATGTGTACCCATCGCCGGAAGTGAGAAACTTGCCATTGAGGCATGCAAGCTTCAAAGTACTGAAGGGGGTGTTCCTAGATCAACTTCTTGGATAATGAGCTGATGTCGACAAGAAGTGATCCGTCAAAGGAGGGCCTTAATGAATCCCACATCAATGACACGGAACAGAGCTAATGATTTTGATGGAGGTGAAAACGATCTGATGACATATGATTCAGGGTGGCGGTCATGAAAGAGTATAATGTATGGTAGTGGATGGGACACAGGTGACTTCTTTGAACAACTTCTCTTGAACATATGGCGACACTTATGCGATGGATCGGTAGCATTACCCCAAATATGGATGGTATGGCGAGACCATGGCGATGTGACCAGTGAATGAAACAACCCAACCCGATTGTGGTACGGAGGAAAAGTGTCATGTTCAAGAGCGACTTGCTACCATCAAAGTTTTCTTGAGTTTCTCCCAATTTTTCCCCAGTCATTGCTGACCAGTACCTCTTTATTTTTGTCAAGCTTGAGGAGGATAACATATGCTTGTTCTATAACTTGCCCTTCGGGCAAGCCCATCGCTATGTTTTAACGAGCCTAGCGATAGTGAAACTCGTTCTCGTCTAAAGACAAGTTTGTCGCTATTTCATGTTTTTAACGAGTCTAACGACAAGGATAACTCGGTCCTTTTCATTTTTAGAGAGTCTGAAAAGGTACGTAAAGTCAACTCCGAAAGTCCTTTTTCGTCATCTAATCCCTTAAGTCCAAAAAAGTATAAAACAATACAGAAGGGATGAATTTTCGATAGTTTTAACGAGCCGAACAAAACAAGCGCTCGATCTTTTTGTGCAATAATCCCTCAGGTCCAAAAAAGATTAAAATCTAGAGGAGGGATAGCACTTCCGGTCGCTTTAACGAGCTGGAAGGCCAAAACTCGGCAATCTTTTCATATTTTACGAGTCAGATGAAAAGAGCTTAAAGAAGACTCGTCTTTTGAGGAAAGAGTAATAAAACGGGTTAGCAGCTAATTCCAGGTAAGGGTTGGAATTTTCCAATCACGGAAGTGTCACAAGGATGGCTAGTGAAATCACTCTTCGCATCTGTTCCTCAAAATGGGTAAACAATCAATATGGAGGTGAATGATCGGCCAATGGAAAAGTGGAGGTGACGGTGCAAACATGACCAAGGCTTTAGTGGCTGATAATGTTACATTCACGGTGGTTATTTACCGGAGGGTAGTTCATTTTTTAACGAGCTTAAACGCGGAAAAACACTGCTCGGTCTTATGTTTATTTTTTAACGAGCATGAACTATGTGCTAAAACTGCTCGACCTTATGTTTATTTTTTAACGAGCATGAACTATGTGCTAAAACTGCTCGATCTTATGTTTGCATGCCCCCAGCATAATAACGCAAATTGAGGTGCATGCCCCCCAAGCTTCATTGCATTCAACTCGGTGGTTGGAATGAAGGTTTACCTTTGAGATTTGGAAAGGGGATTGTTTCATTTTTTAAAAGAGGTTGACACAGTAAAAGAATTGTCCTCATGACTCCTTGTTTCATTTTTTAACGAGGTTGACATAAGATAAGAACCGTCCTCGGAGTCCAAATCCATTAGATATAGAAGGTTTCATATTCCACTGTGGCTACTTCCGCCAGATTACTCAGAGGCGGTAGGGAAAAAGTACCCATTAAGGCCGGGTCTTTTAGGAGACCTACTCCGATATTTTGGAGCGAATGATTGCTTCCATGGATCATTGGAATGCTTCCCGTAACTTGTGAACTGTTGGGGAGAAATGTTTGTTGGTCGACGATTGTAATTCCTCCTTGGAAGGGAAATGCAATCTTCCTGAAGTAGGTCGACACAACTGCGGCCATGGCATATATCCAGGGTCTTCCCAATAGGATGTTGTAATCAAGGTTTCCGTCGATTACTTCAACATCTATTTCTACTATTTTTCCCCCTAGTTCAACCTTCAGGTTATTTAGGATACCATATGGGGTATATGTCCTTCAGTCGAATGCTTTTAATGTTGTCGAAGATCGCGACAAGGTTGGAGATCCTAAATTTTTCCAGCAACTCATCGACATAATACATGTAGATGCGCCCTCATCAATAATTGTTCGATGAACAGTTTTGTTGAGGGCTTTCACTTGAATAAGGAAAGCTAGTTGAGCTAGTAACTGAGGGTCATATCCTTTATGATTAAAGGCCACAAGATTGGAATCCATTGGGTCAATCCCACCTATTGCTGATAATAAAGCTTGCTCTTGGGAGAGGCAATTTTGCGGTACCTCAAGCGTCGACATAGCGGATGGCGATTGGGCCAGGTCCTCTATTATATTATAATTCTGTGCTATTTTTGCACGAGGATTAAATGTCGACTTGTGTACTACTCCCTTTGGCAACTTTATCATTTGTTCAGGAATGATGGGTGGCACAACTTTGGTCAAAGTTGTTGTCGAACTACTAGGTTGTTCATTAGCCTTGTTATTTGACACCTGTGGATTCCCGTAATCTTTATTCCTTGCCAAAGCATCATTTTGCTGCTTTGAGATAGACAACATAAGCACTTGGGATCGGGAAGCATTTTGATTAGCAACCAGTTTGGTTCCCGGGCTTGGAAACGGATCAGTCAATACTGCTAAGGTTTTTGAACTCTTAAAGAGTTTCTTAACTTCAGCTATATGTGGACAATCTCTCGTCCAATGATCCTCATCGCATATATGACACCCCGAAGGGGGTTTCCTTTTTCTCCCTTTCTTTTTCTTCTTGCCCCCTGGTTGCTTCAATTGTTTGCCCTTGTCAGTCGACACGGCATTTACTTCCGAGGCAAGAAGTTCCTCATTTGCATTTTGACTGGAAATCTTACGGGCCTTTTTAGATGTAGCCTTTGTCGATTTCGTGTCTGTCGCGCCAATCACGCCATCGATGGCATGAGAGTCATTGTTTGATTTAGGAGGAGGAGGAATTGAGAATTCCGATCTAGGGGCGTCAGGTATTTTGTCGTAGAGCGTGCCAGACTGAGTATAGACCAAGTCCAGATATTGCGCACGAGCGATGACTTGCTCTTCCGTTACGACTCCCCCCTTTTCCACATCTTCCGTGATTGTAGGAAGTAAGGATTTGATAAACCATTCAGCTAATAGCTGATCGGGAACGTACGTTTTTACCATCCTACGATGACTTCGCCACTCATGTATATGATCAGATATGTGAGGGGCTGTTGTCTGTTTGAAGTTGGCTAGGAGTTCCGTTCCCATTTCATACCTTATCGGTAATTGAAAATGGGTTAAGAAAGTCGTGGCTAAGGTACTGAAGTTGTCGAACGAAGCTCTAGGCAATTCAATATACCATTTTGCCGCTGGACCAGTTAACGTCCTCTGAAAAAGGCGAAGCCTAATCGAATCATCGTTTAGGGTGTTTGATGAACACCACAGATGAAATGTCATCACATGATTCGATGGATCTTCACCCGGATTTCCATTAAATTTAGGAATATCTGAAGGACGTTTATGCGGAATCGCTGGCCACCAAGGGGCATAAGCAATTGGATCATTCGTCAGCCGGTTTAGATCTGGTAATTATAGAGTTGCTACAAAGGGAAACTGTTGATTCAGGTTAGGCGAAGCATACCCAGGATAAGATGGAATCGCCTGAGCAGTGGGTCTTTGCATACCAGCATAATGTATTTGATGCTGGCAACTTTGACAAGGTTGATGGGCATAACCATTATAATATGGTTGTTGATAACCGCTTTGGAAATGCGATTGCCCATTACTTACAAAGACTTGTTGCTCAGGTCCTTGATATGATTGCTGGAATGGGGGTTGTTGGGTTTGAACCAGCTCTGGTTGTTGAACCATTTGTTGTTGACCAATACTGGATGATTGACCAAGATGAGGAGTCACAGTACTTGTTTGATCTTGAGTCGCTCCAGATAAGGAGGCACTAACCTGAGGTTGTGATTGAGTCGTTGAGACAAGAGGCTGTTGTATTGCAACCTGAGGCTATTGGGGTTGACATACAACAGGTAGCGCTTGTACTTGCGACGCAGTCACCATAGCAGGTATAGTGGGAATATTCGACACAGGGTGGACTGGTTGCATTGAATATACAACCCTTGTTTGCTGAGGCAATATTGGTACCCAACCGCTGGATGTAATTCCAGTTTGACCTGAACTTTGTTGTAAACTCCCATATGGTTGTTCTCCGAGAGGGAACAATGAAAAGGCATACTGCCCTCCATATGGTCGCAATCCAGTACTTAAAGGGTAGATTGGCCTTTGAAGACACATTGGATCAATTTGTTGAGTTTCAACATAAGAAATACCAGATGATAATCCAGATGAAGAAATAGGAACTAACCATGTCGTCGAAGCAGTCCCTGATGGGAATTCGGCTTGTTATTGATAACTTGTCGGGACAGATGGTATATGTTGGCATTATGATTCAAGTGTTGTCCTTGATGGCAACTCACTCAGAGGTTGGTACAGATGCTCAGAAGTTGGTACAGGAGATGGCAACTTAATCAGAAGACAGATCCTAGTACAGCTTGCCAAGGAAGTTCATACACGCAGGTTTGTTAAGACCAAGTCGCGTGTACACGCCGGTTGGCTTCAGAAAAAGCGCGTGTATGTGGAAAAGTACCTTTGGTCCATGGCGGTTAGTCCTTGGAAGTTGTGCCTATGGTTTCGGACCATTATGTCTCGACGGACGTGTTGATCCCTAGTTTCGAGGTTGATGGTATTGTGTTTCTATGGTTTTGGCTCTTGGTATTGAACAAGGCCTAAGGCTATATAAGGAGAAGATCACTAGGCAAAGGAGCATGGATTGTGGGTGTCTGACGCAGTGAGAAGATCTGGTATTGCTGGTTATCTGTTCAGGACGCTTGGCAAGGGTCGGATCTGACAACAAAGGCAGAAGTAATCATTTCTAGATCTGCACGCGGGTTGCCTTTGGAGAAAGCGCGTATACACGCGGTTTTGGTACAGTGAAGTAGCGTATGCATGATAAGTGTTAATATTTCAGGTTGCTGCTGATTCTGGTGGTTGTTGCAGAGTTCTAGATTCTGGTTTGGGTTCTGTGTTCTTGATGACAGGGTTTCAGTGATTCGGTATTGGGTTGTTTAATGAATTATGATGCAAGTATAAGTTGATGATTGTATTGCGGTAATGTTTGCTTTGTACTCTTGGATCCAGTATGAAAATGTATGAAACGTGGTCCCTGAAGGTTGTAGGGTCAGCACCTACGTACTAGTAAATGGATCAGCTAGTACAAGAGCTGAGGGGGTTGTAGCTCCCTTCCAAAAGTAGTTGGAAAACGAGAGAGGGTTGTAGCCCTCTGCAGGTTGTAGCCTGCGTGCTGGTAAAGGACTGCACCAGTACATTGTAAAAGAAGTTTCTCATTAAAGAAGAAAGAGACAAATTGCAGCAGGTGGTTTTCACCCACATTGGGTTTCCACCTTATATCATGGTGTTCATGTGTGTGGCTTTTGTGTGATGATCTGTTCTGTTATACTGCACCTGTTTACTATTAATATGCTTAATAATATTCTGATGCATTTACTGAAGATAAGATTAACTGAATCATAAGATCTCTGCATATACGCTAGTTGCTTTAGACACAGTCGCGTGTACACGCGGGTTCACTTAACTGAAGTCGCGTATATGTTTCTGAGCATGAAATTGAAAAGGTTTTACTGATCTGATAATACTGATTCACCCCCCCCTCTCAGTATTATTTCCAACAATTGGTATCGGAGCAGGTCCTTCAAAGAAAGCTTGATCGCTTGAAGGAAAAGATCCATCAAATGGCTAATCCAGAAAGAGAGGCACACATCAGGCCACCAGTCTTTGACGGGAACAATTTTACTCACTGGAAGATAAGAACCACTGCATATCTACAGTCGCTTGGAGCAGAAGTTTGGGGAATCGTAGAAGGAGGATACAAATTCCCATCAGCAACTCCTACAGATCCAGCAGAGAAAAAGCAATATGAGCTCAATGCCAAAGTAGTTACTGTCCTATTGAGTACTTTGACTCAATCAGAATTTATGAAGATCATGCATCTCAAATCAGCTAAGGAAATATGGGACAAAATCGTTACAAGCTACGAAGGAGATGATCAGGTAAAAATAGCAAAGCTTCAAACTCTCAGAATCTGATATGAAACTCTTAAGATGCGAAGTAATGAAAGCGTAGCTAATTATTTCCTGCGTATGGATGAGATTGTGAATTGTATGAGGGATCTGGGTGAAGAATTTGAGGAAGTTGTCTTAGTTCAAAAGGTTTTGAGATCTCTGTCTACTAAATTTGATTCTAAAGTATCTGCCATAGAAGAAAAGGAGAATGTGCGGAAAATTACCATGTCACAGCTTCACGGGATCTTAACTGCTTTTGAAATGCGACAAGAGGTACCACCAGAGGCCGCATTCGAAGTGTCAGAGGAAGAAGATGAGGTAAATTTTGTCAAGAATCTTGAACGGGGATCTGGACGGTTCAAAGATAAGCTACCTTTCAAATGTTTTCTATGTGGTAGAGTTGGTCACTATGCTGCTAGATGTCCTCATAACAAAGAAAAGATATATGAAGAAGATGGTAGAAGCTATTATACCCATATTAAAAGTTCATTAAATGATAGTGAGGATATTAGAAGTCTCATGGCACATAAGAAGAAGAATGCTTCATCCAATAATAGCGAGGATATTAAAAGTCTCATGGCACATGAAGAGACGAATGCAGAAACTGAAGAAGTTGCCAAACTAAAAGAACTATTGGAGACAGAAACCAGGGTAAGGGAGAAATTGCAGGATATAGCAAAAGATCAGAGCACAACTATTCAGAGACTTGAATCAAAGATCCTCTCTCTAAAAGAAGATCTTGAAGATCAAGAACATGAAGTGATCAAACTAAAGCGACAAGTGGAAGAAGGGAGAAAAGTTGAAGAAGACCTAAGGAAGAAGTATCTGAAAAAGGAAGAACAACATCAAGTTGAGGTAAATATCTTGAAAGGTAAACTAGAAGAAAAGGATAAGCTTTTACGATTTCAAGATAGTTCTAAAGTCTTGGATGATATTCTTAATAGTCAAAGATCTCCTGCTATCAAGACTGGTCTTGGTTTTCATGAATATGTTGAAGGTGAATCTAGTTCACAAGGTGAGACAAGAAACTCTAATGAGAAATCTGAAATGCTCAAGGAACAACCAAGGAAAGAAATTCCTCAAGGAAGATCCTTTACTCCTAACTATGGACGTGATAGACGATTATTTCCTCCGCTGAATAATGTTGAATGTTATGTATGTCATAATCTTGGAGATGTTGCAGCCAGATGCAGAAGTAGAATGGTTCAAGAAAGATCATCGCATCCCAGGTACTTCAGAGGGTATTGCTTTGCCTGCAATGCATATGGACACAAAGCAATTGATTGTGATAGAAGGAACATGAAAAATATAAGGTGCTATACATGCAACAACTATGGGCATAAAGCAAGGGAATGCAGGAGCAGATTTCAAAATTCAAGACAAAAGGACCATACATCATCACAGTTGCAGGAATTGAAGAAGACAGAGACAGAAAGGTGTGGGATAACTCAGTCAGCTGACATAACAGACACAGGGGAATCTGAAAGTGAAATTCAGTATTCCATCCTGCATACGCTTATATAATGAAGACAAGTCGCGTATATACGCGAGTTACAGGCTGCAAAGTCGCGTATATGGAGAAAGGGCAGCAGAATAGACCCAGGTTTAGTCATGGTTGGCTCAGGCTCAGGGGGAGCAGAACAGACTCAGGAAATGGTTCAGACATGGTTGGCTTACACTCAGGGGGAGAATATTCTTCAAATAATGCATTGTTGGCATTATGGTTAGAAGGTGTTGATAAAGTCTATGAAGCTAAATGATACATCTTACTGTTTAGGAATGGTATTGCAGGCTGATGCTTATGGTACAGATCATGATGCTGTTGGTGGCTTTCATAAGTCTTGGTCTAGATATTTCATCACTATGTCATGTATCTCTTTTATGATGTCAAGGTCATGTAACGGCCTATGTTGGTTTCCCCACTATGCCTGGGATGAATGATGAAATGTTCATGTATTATCATGTATCTTCACATGGTTAGGTGGATGAGTCAATATTGGTATATCCCCACTAGGTTGGGTGATGAATGTATGTTGAGTCTTTTGGTGATAGGAAGGTCTTCTATGATGTATAAGTCTTTGTTCTTCTTGAAGAACATCTTTTGCAGATCTTGCCTACAGTCAAGGGGAGCATGAACAGCACAATTCAGCAAGAGCAGGATGGATAGATTGGTACACTTTGGCATACACAAAGGGGGAGCACATTTGGAGATTTCAGCATGTACTCAGGGGGAGTATGGACAGCAGTATGGACAGGAGAGGGTATACCAAAGAAGAGAATATCTTGGTCCACCCTTTGCCCTTGATGTCAAAGGGGGAGAGTGACTTGGTGTGGTGGTTGCCATCAAGTCCAAAGGGGGAGATTGTTGGCATTATGATTCAAGTGTTGTCCTTGATGGCAACTCACTCAGAGGTTGGTACAGATGCTCAGAAGTTGGTACAGGAGATGGCAACTTAATCAGAAGACAGATCCTAGTACAGCTTGCCAAGGAAGTTCATACACGCAGGTTTGTTAAGACCAAGTCGCGTGTACACGCCGGTTGGCTTCAGAAAAAGCGCGTGTATGTGGAAAAGTACCTTTGGTCCATGGCGGTTAGTCCTTGGAAGTTGTGCCTATGGTTTCGGACCATTATGTCTCGACGGACGTGTTGATCCCTAGTTTCGATGTTGATGGTATTGTGTTTCTATGGTTTTGGCTCTTGGTATTGAACAAGGCCTAAGGCTATATAAGGAGAAGATCACTAGGCAAAGGAGCATGGATTGTGGGTGTCTGACGCAGTGAGAAGATCTGGTATTGCTGGTTATCTGTTCGGGACGCTTGGCAAGGGTCGGATCTGACAGCAAAGGCAGAAGTAATCATTTCTAGATCTGCACGCGGGTTGCCTTTGGAGAAAGCACGTATACACGCGGTTTTGGTACAGTGAAGTAGCGTATGCATGATAAGTGTTAATATTTCAGGTTGCTGCTGATTCTAGTGGTTGTTGCAGAGTTCTAGATTCTGGTTTGGGTTCTGTGTTCTTGATGACAGGGTTTCAGTGATTCGGTATTGGGTTGTTTAATGAATTATGATGCAAGTATAAGTTGATGATTGTATTGCGGTAATGTTTGCTTTGTACTCTTGGATCCAGTATGAAAATGTATGAAACGTGGTCCCTGAAGGTTGTAGGGTCAGCACCTACGTACTAGTAAATGGATCAGCTAGTACAAGAGCTGAGGGGGTTGTAGCTCCCTTCCAAAAGTAGTTGGAAAACGAGAGAGGGTTGTAGCCCTCTGCAGGTTGTAGCCTGCGTGCTGGTAAAGGACTGCACCAGTACATTGTAAAAGAAGTTTCTCATTAAAGAAGAAAGAGACAAATTGCAGCAGGTGGTTTTCACCCACATTGGGTTTCCACCTTATATCATGGTGTTCATGTGTGTGGCTTTTGTGTGATGATCTGTTCTGTTATACTGCACCTGTTTACTGTTAATATGCTTAATAATATTCTGATGCATTTACTGAAGATAAGATTAACTGAATCATAAGATCTCTGCATATACGCTAGTTGCTTTAGACACAGTCGCGTGTACACGCGGGTTCACTTAACTGAAGTCGCGTATATGTTTCTGAGCATGAAATTGAAAAGGTTTTACTGATCTGATAATACTGATTCACCCCCCCCTCTCAGTATTATTTCCAAAAATTGGTATCGGAGCAGGTCCTTCAAAGAAAGCTTGATTGCTTGAAGGAAAAGATCCATCAAATGGCTAATCCAGAAAGAGAGGCACACATCAGGCCACCAGTCTTTGACGGGAACAATTTTACTCACTGGAAGATAAGAACCACTGCATATCTACAGTCGCTTGGAGCAGAAGTTTGGGGAATCGTAGAAGGAGGATACAAATTCCCATCAGCAACTCCTACAGATCCAGCAGAGAAAAAGCAATATGAGCTCAATGCCAAAGTAGTTACTGTCCTATTGAGTACTTTGACTCAATCAGAATTTATGAAGATCATGCATCTCAAATCAGCTAAGGAAATATGGGACAAAATCGTTACAAGCTATGAAGGAGATGATCAGGTAAAAATAGCAAAGCTTCAAACTCTCAGAATCCGATATGAAACTCTTAAGATGCGAAGTAATGAAAGCGTAGCTAATTATTTCCTGCGTATGGATGAGATTGTGAATTGTATGAGGGATCTGGGTGAAGAATTTGAGGAAGTTGTCTTAGTTCAAAAGGTTTTGAGATCTCTGTCTACTAAATTTGATTCTAAAGTATCTGCCATAGAAGAAAAGGAGAATGTGCGGAAAATTACCATGTCACAGCTTCACGGGATCTTAACTGCTTTTGAAATGCGACAAGAGGTACCACCAGAGGCCGCATTCGAAGTGTCAGAGGAAGAAGATGAGGTAAATTTTGTCAAGAATCTTGAACGGGGATCTGGACGGTTCAAAGATAAGCTACCTTTCAAATGTTTTCTATGTGGTAGAGTTGGTCACTATGCTGCTAGATGTCCTCATAACAAAGAAAAGATATATGAAGAAGATGGTAGAAGCTATTATACCCATATTAAAAGTTCATTAAATGATAGTGAGGATATTAGAAGTCTCATGGCACATAAGAAGAAGAATGCTTCATCCAATAATAGCGAGGATATTAAAAGTCTCATGGCACATGAAGAGACGAATGCAGAAACTGAAGAAGTTGCCAAACTAAAAGAACTATTGGAGACAGAAACCAGGGTAAGGGAGAAATTGCAGGATATAGCAAAAGATCAGAGCACAACTATTCAGAGACTTGAATCAAAGATCCTCTCTCTAAAAGAAGATCTTGAAGATGCTTTTAAATGACAAATACAAACAAGTTTAATTTTTCGAAATCAGAAAGGGTAGAAGAGAATACAACACTTTACGAATTTCGAAATGAACACTTGTTTCAACACTTAAAAGAGACAAACTCAAACCAAAAGCAAAAGTAAACGTATAATCAACTGTCAATCAGCCAATGAACTCTCTCCTAAGATCAAAATCAACAGATCTGAATCAAGGGCTACAGGTCGACTATTTCACTCTTGCAAAGGAAAACTGTAAATGACGCCACAAACACATAAAAACACTCACAGTCTTTTTGTACAAAAGGAGGCGGAATTAAAGCAGAGAAAAGGAGTTATCAGACAGGTACCTATGCTGGTTACAGGCTGTAGAAATCAGAGATCAAAACAAGGCAAAACAGAGCAGAGAACCCCAGCTGCACAAGGCCTAAGCTGGATCAGCGCACCTGTATAACAGAGAAACTGAATTGCAACGCAGGTAGCCTTCACGGGAACTGCGTTGAAATGCAGAGTCTCTTCACAGAGCCTGCGCTGGAGAAGAAACGAGAGTTTTTCTCTGGGTTCTGGGTCACGGTTTGCTGATTAATCTACGGTTTCAGGCCAAATAAAAGCAACAAGCAAGGTACAATCAAAGGGATGATTTGAAGGAGGGCTAAGATCTATCACAAAGGATCATCAAATCATTTGTGAGTCCATTGTTCAGATCATAGACAAATCCAGTGATTGGATCAAAGCAGCAGTTGTCTACTTTGCATCTGAAAATAGCATATGCAGTTCGATTGCTGCTCTTGAGTCTATGAAACAAACAATGATAGAAACACAAATAAAATGACTAAACAGATCTCCCCAGCGGAGTCGCCAATTTGTTGTGGGGAAAAATGCCTATGCAGGACGATCCTATCCACCTAAGGTGTGACAGTGCCTTAGCAACAAACAGAAACAACTATTCTAGTATTCTTCCTTTATGAATTAAGAATGAAGAGAGATGGATGGACTAACCGGTGTCTTCCGTTTTTCCCTCGATCCGGTTTCTCTTCTCTTTGAGATTCCCAGCTACTTGCCTTCTCGCTCGCCCAGCTTCAACAGGTTCCTGCAAGATCATA
The DNA here is from genome assembly GCA_031772625.1 of Pinus tabuliformis. Classification (NCBI taxonomy): domain Eukaryota; kingdom Viridiplantae; phylum Streptophyta; class Pinopsida; order Pinales; family Pinaceae; genus Pinus; species Pinus tabuliformis. Next base: position 697,921,885 of record CM062806.1, on the reverse strand, counting down.
AGAAGAGAACACTACACAAAGACATAGATTCATATTCATAACTAGTTCAGGATTAGAAATAAACTAAACATACTAATGCAATCATACATCAAAGATACATCAGTATATAGGAGAAACCAAGATAGCTTTATTGATGAATAACAAGGTTTAGGAGGAGATACAACCAAGAGAGTTCCAATCCAGCATCTACCTCCCAGCGAATGAAATCCTTTCTTCACCTCCCTTCAAAGCATTAAGCACCCAATGATTCCAATCTCAAACCAACAACAATTCTTTGCAATAACAAAATTCCAGCCTCCTAGATCTCATGGAGGAGAGATCCATATATAGATGTTTGGAGAGAGGATGAGTCAGCTTGAGATCTGACTAGTGTCCTCTCCCTCTGTCAGTTCTTGCTTCCACTTGGAGACTAAGAGCCTCTTACTCATCACTTAGTCGAACTCATCAAGGCAAGTGTCATGGAGGAAGATTCTGGAAGCTTCCACAGTCTTTACACCTCGCACAAAGGACCCTGCCATTTGTCATTTCCCGCTCAGCGCACCCTGGTAGTGCTTCCACCTGCGTTGCAATGCAACTAGCTAGTGTAGCCTCTGCATTTCAACGCAGGCAGCTAGTAGAGCCTCTGAATTGATCCTGAATTGACTTGTTTTTGAGCAGTTTCTGGTGGAGAACTTCTGTGAATTGCTGCAGTTTGTTAGCCTTGTTCCTCTAGGGGCAGGAACAACATGTTTAGGGACTTTGGATCCCTTGGATTATGGACATTTCATGCTTATAGCTGTAAGGCACAAAAATGTCTATAACAGAGATTCTACCCTTTCAAGATATTTGACTTGCCCTGTATCAACTCCTCAACCTTTGTTTTGCTCCTTGACTAGCTTAGTATGCCTAAAATATATTCTTGCTTGATGCTCAGATCGATTGATGGTTGGAGAGGAGGAAAAATGATTTAAATATATAATGAGTTGTGGATTAAATGGGTGCCAAGAATAGTTGGACGAACTTGAAGGGTAGAGGGTCGACTTGGACTAATTGTGGTGTCAAAACAAAATTTAAATTTGTCCTTTTGATAAATACAAAAATAATTTAATTTTCTTATGAGCATGAAGCCCATGCTTCACATGAACAAGTACATTAGTAAAAATATATTAATATGAAGACCGACCATAGCTACAAAATTCAACAATCAATAATATGATCAAATTAATACCTACCTACTACAAATTCTGAACAATTTAAAGAGGAAAATTCATAATAAGTTGTGAAGAAGTATAGTACAAGACATATAATAGATTACAAGTGTCATGCAAGGAGAGATGAACATAAAGAGTTCAGGAACCCAATAAGTGATGGTAATAATTATCATTCACCAAGAAATTCTACTAGAAGTGCTGGGTAGCAGACCCCCCGCGTAACAGTTTTAGGGCTCAAAGCCCGCAGTTTTGGATAAAAGTATGGTAATGGTTCCGCGGAGTGCAAGGAAGTGAATTGTAATGGGGTAAAGTCCAAGAGTAATCCGCCCTAAAATGTTATAGGTTAATCTAGAATGTGTCGGCTTGCCCATGGTCCACGGACCATGGGAATGTATAAATAGAACAAGGCTCTAGGTTTAGAGGACAATTTTTTGGATGGTATCTTTGTCGAAGATCTAAAGTGTATGGGTTTGTGAAAGCAAGAGTGCTCTGAGTCTGTAAGTCTGAGTCGAGGGTAGAGGTTAGAGTAGGCTATGCAGTTGTGTGCACAAAGGCCTGGTAGAGTTCACAGTTGTGTGCGCGACCCCTGTAGCTCTGTGTGTAGGGTGGAAAGAGGATTATACTAAATTGAAGATTAATAAAGATAAGTGTTCTAAATTATTGTGTATTTGATTGCAGATCTGACTGTTTATGCTTATGTTATGATTTTATGAAGTATATTTAAGATTTACGACTGCGCACACTTTGTTTAAATGTTAAATGTTTTCTTAAAGACCTTAAGGAATAAATCAGATCTATAATAATTGTAATAAGACTAAGGATCTAAGAAACTCCCCTTCGTGGATTTTTGTGAAGGCTAGACTATTGCGCGGAATAGCAGAAGTGCATAGATTGGGTTGCAAAGTCTCCAGACCTCATCAAGACATCCCTAGGGTATGGAAACTTGGTTCTAGCACCCTCCCATACTGCCTTGGGTGAGACTTCAGTCTGCGCTCTGCGGATTGTTACCGAAAGGGCTGGTAGTACGGGATTTGTTTGGATAAAACTCTTTCGAACCTGGGTCAGGGCCCAATAAGCCAACAAATGGTTCCATTGTCGGGACTGTGATCTACCTAAAGGGATGTTTGATGTCGAAACACTAGAACCCTACGAAAAAAGAGATTGAAGATTGGTTGGATCAGAAGCTTCACGAGTTCATGGTGCAAGAAAACAAAACCCCACAGATATCCAAGAAGAGGTGGCTGGATCGCTACATATACATAGAAACCCATGAGATCTTCTTCGCATCCTTTGAGTTAGAACTATATGAGTGGATCGCGAGGCTAGCATATAGCACAGGAAGGTGTAAGCTTGATCAACTAATAGTTTGTACTCCGGAATTAGTACGCAGGCTAGAGGCATCTAAAGATAAGATCGCGTGGGCCATAGATCATTGGTTGGATCAAATAATAGGAGGGTTTATCATTGAATTCAAGATAGACACAACTGTCAACTACAACAAAGCCCAAAGGTTTTTCTCAAGGGACCGTGAGGTAAGTACATCAAATCATTGAATACTTGGATTAAAATGTTGTTATGTGAAAAACGGGTTATGCGAATCCATTGATGTTTGGGGTAACGCAGAGTGGAAGAGGTTACCAAGGGATCGAAGGATTAGGGAACACTCCCCTTATTTCACTTTCGTGGGAAAGCAAGGAGGAGCTTGCTGGGTTTTCTCCGAAAAGTGCAATTCGGTTGATAAAGCAGTGCATTCCACAGCTACCACCCCCATCCACACCATCACTTTCTTCACCTCCATCCTCCCCATCTCCATCTACCCCACCTCCACCACCTCCAAGGGTTGGAATGGCGAGTGCAATCAAGTTTCTTGTGTTTAGAGGCATAGGAAATGAGGAACCAGATCAGTTATGGTTTGTGGTAAAGGAAATATGGGAAGCCCAAGGTGTTACGGGCGATAAAATTAAAAAGGCTACCTTGGTGAGCACGTTGCAGGATCGCATGTTGACGTGGTATATTAAGCACTCTAGTGATCATCCGAATGCTAGAATTGTGGAAATACAGGATGCCTTGAACAAAGAGTTCAATCGACCAAAGTCAAAAACTCAGTCAATCATTGGATTTAAGGAAATCGCGATGCTTCCAGGTGAGACACCGTGGGATCCGTGAAGCTAATATGACATTGTCAGAAGCACAACACCACGCCTGGTTTGTTGCATCCTTGACACCGTACCTAAGGACGACGCTATCACAATAAAAGATCTCAACCCAAGCCAAAGAATTAGAGATAGCAATGAGGTTGCATGAAACACCAATACAAGATCCTGGGTTGGGAGTCCAACAAATCCACACGCAATTACAAAACCTATGCCTAGAGATGCAGAGTTTGAAGAAGGATAGGGCACCCCAATCAGAGGCTTGGGTAGAAGTGTGGTGTATAAAGTGTAAGGGCCATGGGCACGATAAGGATCACTGCCCTGTATTCATGAACTATTTGGCAGGAGGGGGACCGATGCCAATGAGACTGGAGGTACAAGTAGGGCCAAGTGCGGCCCCTACACTTTGGTGCGCGATTTGTCAAGTAGGAGGAAATCACGCAACAGATAACTGCCACCTATTGTAGAAGTATACCTAGCCTCCACATCACTTATACTGTAACTTTTGTAGATCAGTGGGCCATGATGAGTGAACATGTAGGAGCTATGAACTAATGATGGATAGAACCCTGGCGTACCGAATGCAGACTGAAATGCGAGGCTTGAATCTAGCCGCAGGGGCATGCAGAGGATTCCAAGGATGTGGACGAGGGAGAGGAGGAATGGGACCAGGAAGAGGGCGTGGACAGTTAATCTGCTACAACTATGGAGGACCTATGCACTACATGTGCGATTGTACCAACCTAAAAAGAATATCTTGTCTGTACTGTGAGCTGTTTGATCATGAAATGGTCGATTGCCCAACTCTGATCGCCCAAATGCGCAAGAAAGGGGTACTACAGCCTACCCCGATTCAAAATATCCAAATGATGAGGTCTGAACTAGGTACTCAGAAGCAGTACAACTATGGGGGAAGATAAGAGGAAACAGCCTAAAGAAGATTCGAAGTTTCACGAGGCTCCAACAAAGGAACCTGTGTCTGAGACGGAATGCGTGAAGGAAATATTCAAGGAATCTGAAAAGGGCATCATGGAAGACTCCAATGTAGATAGTAGGGATCAACCTGAGCCGGGAGTGGATCCTTCTATGCTTACTACCTCCTTAGAAACATGTATGAAGCTGCTACACGACAATAAGGCAGTTAAAGGCCTACAAGAGCTGATCACTAGGTGCACAAGATTCGGAGAGCCACGTATGGTCCGAAAGCTTGGAAAGCATGCTTTGTGCACCAGATGAGAAATGCGATTAATGGCGCAAATAGGTGAGTATGAGATGGATTAGGTGGGGGTCAGATGTGAATGTTTTGCCTAAGCAAACATGGAACGCATGGGAAGGCCTATGCTACAGTGGTCTCCCATTCAACTGCGGATGGCCAACCAGTAGAAGATATTACCACTGGGAAGGTTACAAGGGGTGACAATGGACATTGAAGGCGTCAGTATGCAGATAGACTTTGAGGTAATAGAAATTGTTGATGACAATAATCCGTACCCCGTGTTGCTAGGAATACACTGGGCCACGGATATGAATGGGGTCATTAACTTAAAAAGATGGAAGATGATATTCGAGAAAAAGTCGCTCTGCATAATAGTTCCACTAGATCTGGCCAAAGGAGCACGTTACACTGAACCTATGCGCGATGAGGACAACAATGATGAACTAGACTACATTTACCAAGTAACGACGCAAGGCCAGGATCGAGTGAATCCAACGGCGGATGAAAAACTCTCATGGGAGCGTGATAGTTCCTACATGTCGGATTCGGTTGAAGAGGTAGAGCGCTGGTAGAACCGATTACATGAGGTAACCATGCTAAATTGTAATATGATGACCAGATCGTTGCGGTGCGTGACAACCGAAGTAAGGACGCTGCCGGCAAGTGACGGCGCAACAAATGGGGAGGAACTCATGGAGTAGAGGCAGCTCGGTGCACAAGAAGAGGTGTTGCATGCAACAACTACACAAGGATGGAGCACACCTAAGGTGATTAGATGTAACAGGTGTGAAAGTAGAAAGTGGTTGCGTGCACGGATCGAAGGCTCTCAGCACCAAACGCGGCCTGGACAGCTAGGACGAAGCGATTTAAACAACCACCTACGAAGAAGGATGTAGCTGCGTCTACGCATACCAAGGGTTCGATGGACTTATATGACCAAAAATAGAAAAGGGTGTGCAAGGATGGCCTTATCTACACTCAAACAGGATGAAACTAGGAAGGTGAAGAGAAGTTACACGACCACTACCCCTGTAACTTTAACTAAACACCAGAACATGGGCAAAGGAATTCAACAGTTTTAGGAAGCCATTTAGTGTGGTAGCTTGAGACTTCGTGAACTTGATGAAAAGTGGGCAATGCTAAGGAGGAAAAGCGCGAGGTTGGATGAGGAAATCAACAAAATAAAAATTGAAGTCACACAAACGGGTCGCATGAATCTGAGAATAAGGGGACCAGACCTGGCTAGCCCTCCTACGATACTAGAATGAGCTGCGATCCTACTATCATGGTTGTCACCGCACCCTACTGAAAGGGCGAGTACAGAATGCATTGCGCTACTAGATTCCAAGGTACGCAAAGGGTTCCCGCAGCCCAGGCTAGCAAGAAAGTGGAAGCCTCACACGGGGGGTGCTTCCATCTGACTATCCGTAGGAGACCTAGTCTCAACACTCTGCGCAGTTGGAAGAGGGCATAGGACTATAAAGAAATATGTAGGGAGGTTGTGCGGCTTGGATGTAGCACGTATGATCAGTATGAAGTATAGAATGCGGCCGCATATGAGGGATTGCGCTGCCGCATGGGAAGGATGGAAGGTGACCGTTGCAGACACTGTTCATGAAAATATGTCCCATTTAAGACACTGAGGAGTAGACAAAAGGCAATTAAGACACAGGGTGAATGGATCTACCACCAAAATCCCATTAATGAGCCATGAACGGAGGGCACGATCGATTTTGAATTCGAAAAAATATATAAAGCACGGGTAACTTGTCACCAAACAATGTTTGGCCCATCGCATATTAGGGTAGTCTGGGTTGAAGATGATAGAAGCAAGATGAATGAGGCGCTCATGAAGGAAAGCACATGGTTTCAAGGATAGCCCAAGGAACTACAAGAGTCCCTACTAAGGTCAATATCCACAACCAAGAACGTTACGAAGAATCCTGCGTCGCAGGTGGGAGGGACAGTCGAAACTTCTAAATCACCCAGGACGTCGCGGACCAAGAAGGACCCTCAGGTAACAGGACCAGTATGGATGTCTCTGCGGAATCTGCGATTTAGCAAGCTGTCGATGGAAGAAAAGGGCAAAACCATTACTATTGAGAGTGATGATGAGGAAGAGGATCCTCCGACATATGTCGAAGAAATGGAACCAGAGGAAGAGATAGAAGAGGATATCCAACCAGTGCGGGCTCCTACAAAATGACCCAAGTATGTCCCTCCATGGAAAGGGAGGGTCAAGGTACCTAAAGATTTGGATGTTGTTCAGAGCAAGCTTATAACCCCGTCCCTCCCCAAAGGGGTTCCACTCAAAGGAATGGAGTTTGGCCGCATTCCTACTATGAAATTTGAAGACTGGGACCTCGCGGATACTGAGAAGTTTCCTCATTTGGAAACTAGCGAACTAATGGAACAAAGCACAGAGGGGGCCGTTACAACACTACAGCCAAAGGAATGGCTGCAAAAGGTGGAGAAGGCCGGGCTACTCCACCTCCTGTCAATTCCACATTTTCATCGAGCCCCAATCACAATATTGGTCATCAGGAAACTGCTCTGCCTACTGCACAATGGGTACTTGTGGCTAGGAAAACCCATCCCCATCACGGTGGAACTCATTCATAGGATCTCTCGGCTTCCCTGTGAGGGAAGGGATCCCATGGAAATAGTAGGCACGAGGGGTGACTTGACGATTGCAGAAACCATGAAAAAGAAATACAACTTGGAGAAAAAATAAAGAGGGTATGCTATTACTAGCATTCAAAGCAAAGGGGTTTGCATTGCTACCCAATTGCTGGCAGGGAAGGTAATGAGAAAATGTCAAGGTAGTGAGGTACCAGCAACAGTCATCACATTATCTGAGCAATGTGTAGAAGGGGTAAGAGCTAACAAACTACAGGGAAGCCCAGGAGGAGGGTAAGACCTTCCACTATGCATGGTTACTCTGATCCATCCTATTGGTTACAAGTGAATTGCTTGAGGATAGTCAGTTCTCCCCCCTGGACCAGGATTGGCCAGAGGCAGCCAGATATGCGTCACAATGGGAAACAAAGGATGTCGCAAGAATCTGCAAGGTCAAGATTTTATGGATACTAATGGACACAAGCATACGATAGTGGATCAACCAACAACCCCGCTTAACTACCGAAGTATATGACAATGTGAAGAATGTTGCTAAGTTTAAGGTGGATATGCACCATGTGTATATCAGTGCGTGCAAGGATCCTGACCAAACATGGACCACGCTTCCTTTCATCGCCATTGATGATGTTTTCGCGGTGCTTGATACCTGGCCACCAGAGTGGCGTGGACCAAATGCGGTAGGGTGAAATGAGGCTGCAATCCAAAAGTAGAAGGCTGCTGCCAAATCCCTAGCACAGCAGAAGCGAAATGAACAGCTTGCTGAGGAAGTACGGGCATTCCGGGGGTAGCCGACAAGACGACAACAGGAGGGGCTGCTACAATAGAAGCCGAAAGAGGCCCAAACATAACTACAGAGCCGAAAATGGATACTTCGATGGAAGGTGTGGAGCCAAGCACCACCTGCTCACCCTTAAAACGACCACGCGTGACAGAGGGGTCAAGGTCAAGGAAGAAGACCAGGGCATCTAAGATAGATGCGGAACCTATCACATTAACTGATGATGACCTTCGTGACATCGGGGATACAGTGCGTGAAGTTACCAGGGAGGCGCTCGACAAGGCCATGACAAAGCAGCAGACTGTGTTGGGGGCACTCAGGACGTAACTTTAGGAACTTCAAGCACGGCCCCCATAGTTGGGCATGATAGCTAGCCATGGAGCTACAGGTACGGCGGAAATTGAGCAGCTGCTACAGGCGCAAATGGCTAATACCATCGCGCTTCTGGTCAGAGCATTGACTGCCAACAACGCAGAGGACAGAGCCGTGGTAGGCCGACTCTCGGGACTTGGATTAAACTTGGCTGCCCTCCCGCAAGAAGTATTATACTGACTACAGGATGGCGCAACGACAGAGCTCCGCGCTAGGGAAGGACGTGCGGTTCATCTCCTCAATGAGCAACAAATTAACATCGAGCAGTTAAGCCTCCAACGGGATGAGGAGGTAGCACAGAATCAGCAGTTGGAGCAAATTGTGCAGGAAGCTTGTTGCCTCGCCCTTGAGCTCAAGATTATGACAAATTTACCTACAAGCATACGAATCCACAAGTTGGCCAGTGGGTTCCGCGTAGCAAAAGGACGAAGCAGCAAAAGTACATTTGGACCTCAACTTACAGATCGGCGAACTGAGACTCAAAGCGTAGCCTTCTACACCACTAGAAGTTAGAGAGCAGCGACAACGTGCCATCCAATTTGGGCAGGAAACAATAGCATGTGCCATACAAGAGTGCACTAGCTTGCTAGATCAGTCATTTAGCATGGTCACTTCACTATAGGAAGATCCAACACTGCAGTGGCAAGAGACTGAAGCACGGGAGCTACAATAGGCCTATGATAATGTCCGGGGGACCGCACAGATGGTTGCCCTTACTCAACGATTGGCCAAGATGAAGGAGTCCCACGCTTTGAAGGCACAAGTTGATGTTGATGTTGCTCATCAGAAAGAGGCAATTCTTAAAGAATGCATCCAGCCATGGCTTGATGAGGCATTTGCGATCACCGCTAACATCAAGGAAAATTTAGCTCATATGCATACAATATATGAACTCCGAGAATAAAGTGAAGCCGCTAATGATGTGTCAGAGGCTCGCACACAACGAGTACAACAGATGGGAAAAGAATGTGTTGCGGGAGTAAGTGAAGTGCAGAAGTTGTTGAATAACCTCCGCGTAAAGATCTCCATACCAGCCGAGTGACTCGGGACAAGTCACAATGATTATGTTGGGGGCTTGTTGGGTAGTGTACCCCCCACGTAATAGTTTTGGGGCTCAAAGCCCGCAGCTTTGGATAAAAGTATGGTAAAGGTTCCGCGGAGTGTGCGAAGTGCGAATTGTAATGGGGTAAAGTCCAAGGGTAGTTCGCCCTAAAATGTTATAGGTTAAACTAGAATTTTTCGGCTTTCCCATGGTTCGCGGACCATGGGAATGTATAAATAGAGCAAGGCTCTAAGTTTAGAGGACAGTTTTTTGGATGGTAGCTTTGTCGAAGATCTAAAGTGTATGGGTTTGTGAAAGTAAGAGTGCTCTGAGTCTGTAGGTCTGAGTCGAGGGTAGAGGTTAGAGTAGGCTCTGCAGCTGTGTGCACAGAGGCCAGGTAGAGTCTGCAGCTGTGTGCGTAGACCCCTGCAGCTGTGTGCGCAGGGTGGAAAGAGGATAGTACTGAACTGAAGATTAATAAAGATAAGTGTTCTGAATTATTGTGTATTTGATCGTAGATCTGACTTTTTATGCTTATGTTATGATTTTATGAAGTATATTTAAGATTTATGATTGCATGCACTGGGTTTAAATGTTAAATGTTTTCTTAAAGACCTTAAGGAATAAATCAGATCTATAATAACAGTAATAAGACTAAGGATCTAAGAAACTCCCCTTCACGGCTTTTTGTGAAGGCCAGACTGCTGCACGGAATAACAGAAGTGCATAGATCAGGTTGTGAAGTCTTCAGACCCCATCAAGACATCCCTAGGGTGAAAAAACCTAGTTCCAACACCCTCCCATGATGCCTCAGGTTAGACTTCAGCCCGTGCTCCGCAGATTATTGCCGAAAGGGCCAATAGTACGGGATTTGTTTGGCTAAAACTCTTTCGAACCTCAGTCAAGGCCCAATAAGCCAACAAGAAGAGTACACGCATATTCAAATAGAATCCAAAGTATTTCCCTTGTCAAACATCAAACGAGAAGAATTAAGTTGGATTGTTAGCAAGGAGAGTTAAGAAATCTCAGGCCACCTACATTTGATGGAGAGCATAAGTAGGGTGAATAAGCTAAATCTTGGCTATCAGGAGTGAGAAAATATTTTTATTTAAACAATTATTCATTGAGCCTAGAAGAAAGGGATTCCATATATCATCTTTAGGGAAAATATTTCATGTGGTGGGACCAGTTGAAGTGCATCAAGTATATCAATGAGAAGATTATTTCTTTGAATCATTGCATGAAATATTTCTAGTAGTATTACTTGTCAAAACATTACTATGACAAGAAGATGAAAGAATTCTTTTGAGTTCAAGCTAGGAAACATGACTATGGCCAAGTATGAAAGAAAATTTCCATAGTTTTTGAGATAGGTGGATCCATCAAGGGCGAGAAGGTTAAAATTTAGTGGTTTTTGAGTGGGTTACCATCATTATACAATGAAATTTTTTTGAGTGGGCTAACATTCAAACCTATTTGATCTCTTCTCCAACTTTATCATGTACTTCTCACATTCCAAGTCTCATCTCAGCTTGATAAACAACCATACCTCATATATACTCATATCACCACCACTTCATATTCTACCAAAATCATATTTGTAATCTTTTTTTTTATTTGCATCTCTTCTTCTGGTCCATATCTGATCACCGCCTTTCATATCTATTTTGGTTTCTTTTCTGCACCTATTTTCACTCTTTTGTCATAATAACCTCAACATCTTGCATTCAAAGTCTACATGTATTACACATTTGGACCATCATTGCTTTTTATCTCATGCTTTAGGACTACCCTTTTTTGTTTGTCTCATGGCCCAACATAGACTATCTCAACATTTCTCAAATAAGAGTTCATATTGTTTTTATCTCTACAACATCTCTCATTGTCATTCATATAATTATTTTCTCATATACAAAAAATGAGCTACATCTTCAAGTGTTTTCCTCCGCTAAAAAAATATTTGTGTATATGGCCCAAAACACAACCACATAACATTCCTCCAAATTACGATACATAACATGCTCACACACTTCAATTTTTTGTGTAATACGACACACAATATTACTTCATTAGGTCATTAACTTGTCCATGTATTTATACATTATTGTTCGATCAGGTCCGACATGGTCTTTGGATTTTCCACCCTTGGTGATTTAATTACCATGGATTGTTAATCATCCTTGCTAATTTAATATTTTTCTTTTTACCTCAATTTAGTGATCAATGCTTCGAGATCCTTACAACTTGGCCCATAAGACCACACATCACAACTAACAAATTAACCTATTTAACCTTCCATTGCACCTTTGTTATCTTCGTAACTATGCTCCCTAGAGGCCACACAAGCATGTGCTATAACCAAGCACCAATATGGAATCTAGTATTTGGCCCTTTAGTTAGCAATCACACTTCAAACACTAGCTGATTCCAAATGCCTAGATGTCATATTAATTTTTTTTTAACTAGATGCTAAACCCTTAGCTCCTCTCAACCTACATTTGGGACCATGTCCTCAATAATTTTGTAGCATATCTAGGGCTCTGAGGATACATGCTCAATATTAAGTAGTTGACTATGCTCTCCATCGGATGGGTAGATAGGTGAATAGTATCATTGTGCTATGTCCCAGATCTGGGATATTTGGTAGCCAAAGCCTTCTCCCCTTTGCATTGACTACACCACCAAATGGTTACATGGAAAATGAGATTTTAAACCTCACTAAGTCTAGGGTATGGAAGATCCAATATTTGTTCCATTGTTAAGTGATAAAAAAACCTGAAATCCCAACCCTTAGATGATTGGATGGCTTTTTTTCCTCCACACTCCAAAACCACAGAAAAATACCTAAATTTTTAACATTGCAAAAAATCTTACAAAACAACTTTCTGGTGCAAATCCTAAGGCCTACCACATCATCTTCCATGCCATATTTCTGCCACCTATCATGTAATGTCACTTCCATGTCATCTCTCTACCACCTGTCGTGTCATGTCACAATCACATCATCTGTCTACCACTTTTCTGGCAAGGTCAACTCCATGTCACTACCATGTGTCACTTGAAAAAGGGCCACTTGGCCACACAAAAATGGAAAATCCACCTACCATGTGTCATGAACACAAAGTGCCACATCATCATCCTGGCCACTTGAATTAATCTATCACTACCACATGTCTCCATGTGTGCTACCATGTCATACTAGAGTCCAAATAGTGTTGGGCATTAGGAAATCCAGGATTTGACTATTTTCTTAAGCATTTCCCTATTTCTATCCCAGAGGCTTAGATTCCCAGATGCCTTGGTGCATTTAAATGGGTCCAGATGGGCAAATGAATCCAGATCTTCAATTGTCTTCCCAGTTCTCATCATTACTCAACCGCCAGATGGTCAAAGCATAAGATATGTATTGATCCATTTGAGCCATGACTATGTATTTATGTAATCCATGACTTCAAACTCAAGTTTTCTCTTCATTCCCAGGGATTTAGAAAATTTTCCATACACAATTAGAAATATATTTACAAGGGCTACCTAACTAAGAATTTTTCATGGTATTTCGAACATGGTACCTATAGACAAAATTCCTTCAAAGATAGGTTGCTAAGATACACTTCCAACCCTCAACAAACAAACTAGACTACCAACACTCTGTAAGCAAAAGAAGACATTAATGACATCATATGCTTAGCACACTACTAATAAACTCAATATTCTCCCCCTAAACTTAACACCACTTGAAATCAATGATTGAACTTTGAAATCAATGACCTAACTTTGACATTAATGACAACAACAAACTCCCAATAATCTCACCATTTGTCATTGATGGAAACACCAATAGACATTGTTGGTCATTGATGGATTTTGGATCCTTGAATACCCTTATCAGGTTGTTGAAACTCCCACTAACTCGGAAAAATCTAAAGCTCCATTGTCTGCTCATTCTTTCTCTTTCTTTGGTTTTCCAATTTCTACTCATTCTCCCTCTTTGACATCAATTCCAAAAGGCTTTAGCTGCTTCTTTACCTAATGAGGTTGACACCAAGCATAAACAAGTTTCCTACACATTATGGTCCAAATTCCACCTTAATCTAGTTGTTTTTCACTTGTACTAGCTATAACTATTCCAAATGCTTCATCTACTTTAATATATTGGGCTACTCTCTACTAGTTGCTGGAATAAATAAGAATGAAAGCCTTTCATTTATTCAACTTTTGAGAGTAAATATCCCCTCCTGAACATATGTTACTTTAGTGACATTTCATCTCCCCCCGAGCTAATTCTATATCCTTCTCTTTGACATTTTGGCATACAACTACCCTCGTTCCTTGTGAAGAAAACTAGTGATAATCTCTTAGCTTCTTTGGGAACTTTGGTAATAATCTATATATACTAGAATCCCCTAGACATACGCTTCCTTGATATACCTTTTTAAGCAAATGTAGAAAATTTTGAAACCATGGATGTTGTTCCGTCTCACAATTCCCCCCAAGCTAATGTTTCCTTTAATTATCAACACTCCCTTTGATTCTCATTATAAAACATCTGATTTCCTATTTCTCCTTTGATTTTATCTAGGTTCAATATGTGCTTTCTTTCATGTGTTACTCTTCTTTTAAACCTTTATTTTGGCCTACTTCCCTTGAACACCTGATTTCTTCTGGCATTTCTCTAATATAATATGCATGTGGACTTGTTTGTTGTTCCATGTATTTGCTACACCTTAGTCCTTTTGATGTAGCCATGGGATTTGTTGGGTTAGTTGTTTCTCCTTCTTCCTCTATATAATATCTTCTGCAATTTGTAATATTAATTTGATCAATGAGTTCCTATGATTATTCTTGATTATTGTGACTTGTTGATTCCTCCCAATCATATGCATTTTAGTTGTCTCCGTTTGAATACTAAATAGCTAATGCAATTCTCATCATTTGTGCATTCTATTATCTCATGTTTTTTTCTTGCAACTTCCATCTCCTTGATGAATCCTTTCATTTCTTGTTTCATCTAAGGTTGTACCTACAGCTGCTACTCCATTCCCTCTATTAGGAAAGTATATTAATGTGGATAACTTTTCTATCTTCTGCAGTGTACCTTGTGAATAAGATATGGTTTTATGGACTTCATTTGGGTATTTCTCTTTTTATTGATAATGTGAAGGAGAGATTTCCTTCAATCTCTTATTGTTGTCTTTGCTTCCTTTTAGTACATATATATTATCTAGAGTCCTAATTCCTTTTGCCAAAAAAATTTCTAGAGTCTTCCTTCCTAATTCTACATCCTATAGAGTTGAATGTGACTTCATGTCCTCTATAAACTATTTGACTTACACTTAGGATGTTGTGGTTTAAATCTTTAACAATTAGAACATTGTCAGCATTATTCCTTTTATTATCAAGGCTAACTTTTCCTTTTCCCATTTCTTTTGTTGATGTAACATTACCAAGAATAAAATTGCCATCCTTGACCTCCTTTAGAGAGACAAATATTATTTTATATCTTTTCTTATGATGAGAGCATCCACTATCTATATACCATTGATCATCTATATCTTGAGCACATAAAACTAAGTTACATTTCTCTTGTTTTTGTTGCTTTATTTTACACGTATTTGTATTTTGATTTATGTTAATAGCATTTGCTTCTAATTTCTTTTTCCTAATATGAGGAATTTATTTCTGTTTGGTTTCCTTTAAAGGCTATACCAACTTACTTCTACAATATTTTGACTTATGCCTGAAACTTTTACATATGTAACATTCAACAAGATCTAAGAATGGGGCAAAAGGATTGTGATTTATGATGCCACTCTTACCATGGCTTCTATATTTTCTACTCACAGATTCATTCCTTGAGATCTTATATTCTCTCTTGTTTCTATTATTCAACATATTTTGATTTCTTTCATAATATCTACAATCTATTACCCTATGTCCAAAAATATTGTAAAAAACAATATCCATAGAAAAAGCTTTGATACCTGAGAGCACTTTTCCTTTGAGAAGGGAAGCTTTTGATTATTTTATGGCTTTGTATTTGAGGGAGATTAGGTCTTTGTTTATTTATGACTTTATTTTTGTGGTTGTTCGAATTGTTGTTATAAACTCTCCTCTATTGTTGTTGAATTGCATTGTTGTCATCTTCCCTTCTTGGTTGTTGTTGATTTTTATCATTTCCTTTGGCTGCATTTCTGTCGGGTACTTTAACTACTTCAATGTAGTTGATTGATTCTTTGTATTAAGATTTCCTGGTGTTTGATTCTCCTTCATAGGTAAGACTACTTTTGATTAGAGGAGATATTTGATTGTTGAGAAAATCATTTGGGATTTTGGTACTCTTATCAAATTTCAGATATTGATTTAGTTGATCATTGGCCTTTTCTAGATCATTTCTCAATGGAATAATCTCAACTTCTAGTTTTTCACGATGACCTTATCATTCATTCAACTAGTTAGTCACCACTTCATTTACTCTTTTGACTTGTTCTTGCTAAGACTTCAGGATAACAATAATTTTCCTTAATTCATCAAAATCTTTATCATTGTCCTCATACTCTTGTGACAATTCCTTTTGTCTTTGATTTAATAATATGAGCCTTTTAATCTCCTCTAGAGTAGAGATAAAAAAATTTCTAAAATATATTTTCTCAAGGAATTTAGACTTCTGTGATCCATAACATTGTTTAGAAAATCTTCGGCAAAATCACATAACCAATCTTTTGTCGACGCGTTTCGAACCAACCAGTGTGGTTCATCGTCAGGACAAGTTGAAGAACCAATCTGGCTTATGCTTGATTAAATAGAGTGTGCAGAGATTCCAACAGCTATAATGCTAACGGCTAATTTTGACTTAAAGAACCTGGTCAAACCACAAATTTAATTACTATTTCTAGAAATAGCTAAAATAGGTAAATCAAGGAATTCATTTGTTAATAGATATATTAATATCTCAAATATTAAGAGAATCCGTAATATTATTATTTTAATTATAATGGTCATTATATCCCATAATATATAATAAAAATAAAAAATAAAAAATAAATCTATATTTAATATTAGAATGATAATAAATCACTATTATTTTATAGTTTAGTTACACTAGGTATTTGTGAAATAATTATTTAATGGTCCATTGGTACCTTAGATCCTCACTATTTAGTTCATATCTCTTATTAAATATAATAAGTAATAAAATAATATATGTTTATTGAAAAAAAAATTATCTACTCAAAAATTCTTTTTTAATATTTCCAAACAAATTGTTAAAACATTCTTATTCCTAGAATTTAGATAAATTAGGTAAATGTCATAATTTAGGGTAAAGTCTAATATTATAACTAATATTGTTGTTACATCATAATATATCCTAATGGACAAATAATACTTTATAAGAAAATTAAGCCCTTAGGTAAATATATTATTTCTTATAGGGTTTTTACTGATAGTATAACTAATTTTATCCTAATGGTCAAAATTACTATTAATAAATATTATTTATTCAAAAAATATTAAAGTTCATTACGTCATTAGTATATTATTCTTTATAAGGATTAAAAAGGGAAAACTCAATTCTCACAAAAATTTTATAATGTATAAATAATGAAATTATGGAAGGAATCAAATCTAATTAAAACAAGCCCAATAGTATCATAAACGGGTTAAGGATAATGCAATAATTAGCCTGAAATTAATTCCTAACTTATTAAAGACTTAAACCCTCCATAATCATGGAACAAATCTGCCAAAAGAAAAGTTAAAGGGGGGGAAGACAGAACTTTACGACAGAGCAAAAAGGCTAGGAGGATAAGGCTGGGACCCAGCAACTGCTAATCCTCCAGCCATCATCCCTATTAAGATTGTTCGGCCTTTTTTCGATCTCCAGGGCCTCTCTAAACTTGCGATGGTGAAACTGCGCAACTCTGGCAATGACTTGAGCCTCCTCTATACATACATGATGCATAGTCTTCCCTACATGCTCAGCCAGGGCCGAGGACTTGGTCCTACCATGTCTTAAGTCAGCCGAATGCTCGCTAATCCGCTGATTGATAGAGCGACCAGTCTCACCAATATAAGGGGTCCCACAGGAACAGGGAATGACATAAACCCCCTTCATGTCCTTAGGGTCAATCGGGTCTTTTACAGACCTGAGGGAGCCACGGATAGTATTGAGAGGTCTAAAAGTTGCGGAAACACCATACTTCTTCAGGATCCTCGCAATCCTATCCGTGGTTCCTAGGATGTAAGGAATGTTCACACCCACGAATTGATCACTAGGGACCTTACGGATTGAAGGATCCTTCTTGGCCTTGAGGAAGGCTTTTTGACCGAGGTGCCTATTATAACCATTCTTCTCAAAGACATCCAGGAGGTGAGCCTTCTCCGTTTCCAGGCTCTCCTTATCCGAAATTCTAACAGCACGGGTGGCAAGCGTGCTAAGAACCCCTAACTCCTGAGCAGGGAAATGATGCGATGAAGCATGCAAGTATTGCTCAGTATGCGTCTTCTTTCTAAACACCTGATGAGAAAAGGAACCATCCACCTTCTTAGAGATGAGAACGTCCAAGAACGGAAGACAACCATTATCTTCTTTTTCCATCGTGAATTTAATGGCGGCGGATTGGTTATTGAGGTGACTGAAGAAACGATCCAGTTCGACAGGACCATGAGACCAGACAACACCTGTGTCATCAACGAATCTTTTCCAAAGCTTTGGTAAGAGGCGAGAGGAGGACAAAGCCTTAGACTCAAACTCCTCCATGAAGAGATTAGCCACGACAGGGGACAAGGGGGAGCCCATGGCAACTCCGCACGTCTGCTCATAGAATTCTCCCTCGAAGCTGAAAAGGTAGATGTAAGGCAAAGCTCAACTAACTTAGCCGTATAAGACCTTTTCTCATTAAGGTCTTATTCTTCTATGGGTTGCATTTCTTTAGCTTCATCTCATTCAATATCCTTCTGCATTTTTTTCTTTCTTCTAGGTTTCTTCACTGCATCAAGAAAACTATCAAGATCACACTTATGATCTATTTTCCTTTTAACTTCATCTTTCTCTGAATCTAATGTCTCCTCCATAGTCATAAGTATAATCCATTATTTATCACTATTAGAAGTACATTTATTATCTCGTTCAGATGAATAGTCATAAGGACTTTTCTTATTTTGTTCATGGGGTGTTCTCTCTACTTCGAGTTCTTCTTTATTACTACCATTTTCTAAACCTACATATGAACAATTAAAATCAATGTGACCTATTCTTCTACAATTACAACATAATAGTTACTTACCTGTGAAATTTTCCACATCTGCTTCAGCTTCAACTTCGTTCTATAAATACATTTTTTTTTTTATGATCTATACCTTGGACACTCATGACAAGAGAGTCTACTTTATTATTTGATTCATTAATTGTGCAATCAATGTCTTCAATATTCATTGGTTCCTTTTTATTTCCTTCTTCATATATACATTATAGCTTATCTAACATTTATTTTGTAGTCTCAAAATGTCTTACTTTATCAGACTTTATAATCGATAGTCCAATCATGATAGCCTTATTGGATTTTGTATTATATTAATTCTTCTTTCTATCTACTATAGAACAACCATGCATCCAATCCAAGAGCCATTAAATAAACCTTCACTCTTACCTTCCATATTGCATAACCTGATTCATTCAATAATGGTGCTCCATCCAAGGAAAGCCAATTCTGATTAGCCATGGTCCCTTATTATCTACCTTCTAGTGGTTAAATTGTTCATGAAGGAACTTGGATTTTATACCAGTTGTTAGAATTATGATTAATATTGAGATGGGGGGTGATTCAGTATATTGGAATATTTTAACAATTATTAACAACATGCAACAATTTAAAACCATTCAAAAAACAACTATATAAGAAACACATAGGAACACTAGATGTACGTGGAAACTCATTAAGGGAGAAAAGAACAAAACTTATGTTAGTGTAGGCTTCAACCTACAGTTACATCAAAATCACTTTCACCAACTGGAAGGAGACACCAATCCCCTGAAATTTGAAAGCACCAAACTGAGGGAGGCATCGACTCCCTGAACTTTACATGCACCAACTTGAAGGAGACTCTTATCCCCTGATGTGTAGGAACCAACGTACTCCACCTAGAAGATCCCTCTTTCATCCCTTTTCAAACTTAGAACCATATGGTTTATTTCCATTTTGAATATTTAAAATTATTTGATCTTTTATCCATCTTTATCATGTATTTTTCACATTATTTTAAAATATCATCTCAACTAAATATGCAACATACCTCAGATACACTTAGATCACCACCACTCAGATTATACCATAATCATATCTATAGATTTTTTCTTTTCTCTACATCTCTTCTTCTAGCCCAAATTTTATCATAACTTTTCAAATCTATTATGGTTTCTTCTCTACACCTATTTTCTCCTTTTAGTTACAACAACCTTGACATCTCGCATTCAAACTTCGTGTGTATTCAATGTTTGAGCCATCAATACTTTTTATCTTATGCTTCAAGACTTCCCTTATATGTTTGTTTACTAACATAGACTATATTAAAATCTCTCAAATAAGAGCTTGGATCATTTTTATCTTATAAGTTCCTATCAATATCATTAGAAGAACTTTTCCCATATACACAAACCGAGCTACACCTTCAAGTGTTTTCCTCCTCTAAAAAAATAAAAACGTGTATATGGCCTAAAACATAGTCATCTAGCTTCGCTCCACATTACCATACTCAACAAGTTCGCACACTTTAATTCTTAGTGTCATGTGATGCATAATATTTCTTCACTCAATCATCACCTTACACATTTATTTATACATTATGCTTTGATCAAGGATGACAAGGTTTTTGGATTTCCCTCCCTTTGTAGTTTAATTAAATGGAGTAGTAATCACCCCTCATAATTTAAATTTTCTTTTCACCTCAAAATTTGGTGACTGATGCTTCAAGAGCCTTAAAACTTGTCTTATAAGACCACACCTCATGACTAAGCACTTAACCTATTTAACCTTTAGTTGTCGCTTCATAAGCTTTAGGAGTTGTGCTTCCTAACCCCCATGACTATGTGCTATAACCAAATGCCAATCTAGAATCCAATATTCGGCCCTTTAGTTAGAAAGCACACTTTAAACATAAACTAATTGTAAATGCATGGATGTCACAATACATTTTCTTTTAGCATTGAATGCCAAACCATTTTCTCCTTGCGACTTGTGGCTAGGACCATGTCCTTAATCATTTTGTAACATATCCAAGGCTCCAAGGATGCAGGATAAATATTAAGCAACTGACTATGTTATCCATCAGATGGGGGGATATGAAAGTAACACCTTTGGGCTAAGTCTTGGATGTGGGAGATTAGTCATACAGATCCTTCTCCCCCTCACACTTGACTATGACACCAAATGGTCGAATGGTGGATGACATTTTAAACCTGCCTAAGTCAACGATATGGAAGATCTGATATCTGGGATGTTGTTAAGAAATCAAATAACATGCAGATAGAAACACCCCAGGTGATCAGATGGCCTTTTTGCATCTAGACTCCAAAACCACAAAAAATGGTTAAATTTGTAACGCTATGAAGCCTTACAAAATAACCTTCTAGTGCAAATCCTTAGGCATGTCACATCATCTTCTAGTTCACTACCATATCATTTGTCATATTTTCTTTCTACCACCTGTCCTACCATGTCATTGCCACATCATCTCTCTACCACCTATAATTCCATGTCACTGCCATGTCACGTCTCTACCACTTTTCATTCCATGCCACTCTCTGCCACCTATCATTCCATTTCACTGCTACATCACTACCATGTGTCACTCAAAGAAAGGCCACTTGTCCACCTAAATATTCTAAATCCACTTACCACGTGTCATGAACATAAAGTTCCCTGTCATCTTCCTAGACATGTCAATCACTTTGTCACTACCCCATGTCTCCATGTGTGTTGTCATTTCATACTCGAATCCACCTAGTATTGGGTGATGGGAAATCTAGGATCCAACTATTTCCTTAAGCATTTCCTTGTTTCTCTCCTAGAGGCCCAGATGCCTAAATGCCTTAGTGCTTCAAGATTGGTTTGGATGGTTGGATGAATTCAGATCTTCAATCATCTATCCAGTTCTCATCGTTTCTCATGCCCGATATGTCTAGATGTCTGGATATATATTGACCCATTGAAACCATGACGAGGTCTTTTTGTAATCCATCACTTCAAACTCAAATTTTCTCTCCATTGCTAGGGAGTTAGACTAAGTTCCATATACCATTGGAAAGCCATCTGAGAGGGATATCTAACCAATCGCTTTTCCTTGTCATTTGAACAAAGTACTTGTAGAAAAAATGCCTTCAAATATAGGCTACTAGGAGATAATTCCAGCCCTCAACTAACAAACTAGACAACCAACACTCAGTAATTAACTAAGAAATTAATGACATCATAAGCTTAACATGTTTCTAATAAACTCAATAGGCTCCCCCTGAAATTGACATCACTTGACATCAATGACAACAAAAAGTTGGCAACAAATCTATTAGTTATGTTAGGGCCAATGGGTGGGCATCCAAGTAACATCCATTGTTCACTATAAATTGAGAGATATAGGTTGGCTTTAGGGAGCTTAAATATTTCACCATCTGGTAGTACAAAATCAGTGCAACACAAAAGAAAATCATGAAGGAGGAGGCTTAGAATACAGATACTTGTAGTTCCCTTGAGGCTCCCAACTTTTGGTTGGGAAGTTGGCTCCAAATTTGACACCCAAAAGTTGAGATTCTCTCATCCCCAATGGATGAAGGTAACCCTAGTGGACAATATTTTAGGATAAATAACCTATAGGTGGAAGTTATGGAAATCAAGTACACTTGGGGTAGACATTTGTTGGTCTACAAGATTTCATCACCTAGTAATCATAAGCATAATTATATGTGATACCTTCACTTAGTCTTATCAGTTATGATTACACAATATTTAGAAAGAATCTTTGGAAGGACATTCTAAAATATAGTCTAGGCCTTGTTTGAGGAGAAATTGATCTATTAGGCTAGAGTATTTTTCTTTTACAGGATGAGGCTTCATTAGTTATATTAACATAGTAATCACACAAAAAACCAAATTGCACCACATATGCATGTAGTTTATACTTTTTTGTTGATTTGATTCACTTCCTTATCCCTTTATCCTTTTAGATTCAACCCAAGTTTCAACATGTACACTTTGTGCTGATACCATAGCTCTTATCAAGCACCACTCATGGAGATTAAGAGGCCTTCACCCTCAATTTCTTGTTGGACTATTAATTACACCTACTCAATGAGTTAGGGTCCCTCCTCCTAACCCACTTTTTAGCTTTATCTCTTCTAATTCATCTAGTAGTTCCTCTTCCTCTAGTTCAACCCAAACTTGACCCGCTACTAGTATGGTAGGTTTCAGCACCAACTATAATGTTAGCCCTAGTGTGGGTGCTAATAACATAGGTAATTCCAATGATAATTTTCAAACTAACGTCAGTCCCATTACAAGAGCCTCTACTAGAACAAAAATGACACAACCTTTCCTCCCATTTATTGCTAGTTTAAATCTCCATGATTTGAGCCAACTCATCATAGATCCTCTCCTCCATGATCCAACATGGTCCTGTATTCCAGCCAAGCATCCCTTATATATCCAAAGTCTCATGAGAATACAGGAGATGACCACACTAACCACATATGATCCTTCCACATGAGATGTTCTTCAAACTCCATCATCGAATATTTGGTTCATCTCCATCTATTTCAATGCACACTGAGAGGTGATGTTGCAAAATGGTATATTGAGCAGCCCCATGGAATCCATCGGGTGTTATTTACTATTGTAAAAAATTTCCTTTCATATTTCCAGTTACTTATATGCAATGATACCAACATTAAGATTCTAATCTCATGTTGTGAAACCACTGCCACTCACATAAATAATCACATTTGGGGGTGGCGTATATAGCGAAGCTTGTGTAAACCTATAATATTAATGGATAGTTCTTTATGGATTGGTTTCTTAAGTCCTTCCTTTCTCCCTAGACCAAAGAGGTCACTTCGATATTTCCCAAAACCAAGGAAGATGCCATTTAGAAGGCCATGCAATACAATCTAATCAATTCCTATTCAGGATACCATTACACCATCATCCCTAATTTCCTACACTCATGCCCAGGTGACATTTTAACATTGGATACATCCTATGGTACAAATGGTATGATTAGATCCTCCATATACCATCAACCTTCCTGATGATGAATAGAGTAGATGGGATATGGGTAGACTTAAGGGGGGTCTGATACCTCCTACAGTTGTTCCCTCCCTTATCCTTCTCATGTCGCCTCACAAGGGGGCACTAGTACCTCATATTCCTATACACATCCACATCAACATATACCTTGGAAAGCTTGTATTAATCCCACCTACCAGAGCATAATAGTGAATCCATATTATCCATTTTCACAGCCAAGTGATCTAGCCCCTATGACACCAACACCTACAACTCCCATGCCTCAACATGCACCACCTTATCAAGGTCAAGTGTATTCCCAACAAAAGTGTCAATAATCCCCATAATTTAAAGAAAAGGAATAAAGGGAAGGGAAAACAAAATTCCTAAAACTAAGGAAAGCTATGAAACTAGGGCCAACAAATCAATACCAACACTAAAGGAAACTTGAATACCACAACCTAGCACCAAGTAAATCCACCCAAGCAAAATAAGGCAATTCAAATGAAAAATCCTTATTTTTATTTTGGTACTTATAACCACTATACTCTTTAATGTCCTCTTCTTTGTAAGCCACTTAGAATTTGATGAGCCCATGGGGCATAGAGCAGACGATGACGAGTTCATTAGGGGAATTTTGAGGTCTAAAATGGGCCTCCTAAGAAAAAGTAAAACCAAAATAAACTTTATTAGAACCAATAGGATTCAAGATAATGATGTCAACCATGGGGGACGATTCACCATTTTTAAAGTAAAAAAGTAAAAATAATAAAACTAATTTTTCAACTCGTATTTTCAACTTATCTCCTTAAGGTTTTACTCAAATTTTGAGTGGGATTACTCTTTGGATGCAAAATTAATTTCCTCATCCAAGGAGTGCCCATGTTACATACTTTCAATAGATCCTCCTACACGAAAAATTACAAATACATGAAAAACATGATTGCAATCACATTTTTCATGTATTTTTCATTTTTCGTGTAGCAGAGTCCATCAAAAGTATGCAACATGGGTGCTCCTTGGATGAGGAATAAAATTTTGCATCCAATGAGTGTTGTCGCTTGAAATTTGAGTAAACCCATAGGGAGATAAGTTGAAAATATGGGTTGAAAATATAGTTTTTTTCTTTTTTCCCTTTAAAATTTTATAATGTAATATAATCTTATTATATTATTTTCCACTATTATTTTCTAATTTCCTTAGGAGGCCCATTTAATACCTCAAAATTCCCCTAATGGTTATGTTAAGGCACTTTGTGGTGTAAGGGTCACTAACTTGAAACTCCATGGAAAAAAAGATAGCCATGTTGAGGACTGGTATAGCCCAGGCCATGACTGTTGGTTGATTTTGATGGCTTAGATTCCCCTAGGTTGTGGCTACTCAAGCCACATGTTAATCATGTAGTCATCTTAGGACTCACATAAACTAGCAAACAAAAAACAACGTTCTCTCTTCAATAGTTGCAAACCAAACCATGCATTTTGTAACTGTAATCAACCCTGGGGTATATAAAGACTCTTCATGACTTGGGGCATATTATGGCCCACCTCTTGTTTTCACTATATCTACAATCTCTCAAGTGTGCATGGTTTTTTGGTCCCAAGCTTCCCAAAAACTTCAACCCTCTTTCTAGTAACTAGATACTTAACACCCTACCCCTACAGATTCAACACCTATAGCTAGGGTTTTTATTCTTGGTCACTATCCATTTTGTCAGATTCCTTTATTATTCCCACCTTCGAGAGTGGTTAGTACACCTATAATGGCCATGTAGAATTTTCCCAACATACCTTTAGGGGTTCTAGTTTGGTACACGGATCCTCCATCTTTGACCCCACCAAACAAACTCAAACCTTATGTGGATTTCATACCCATTCAACTTATTATGATGGCCCTTCCCACTACTTCATTTCTAGTTCAACCCAAACCATAGTCCACTCCTATTGTGAAAGCATCTAGAAAGTCAAAGCCACAAAAGGAGGCATTGAGAAGATATAGTGGCCACCCAAACTCCTAAATCAAATCTTTCACCTCATGCCTTTGGCAGTCATTCTAGCCATGCCACCAAAAATTTTCCTTCTCTCACTGAGCTCAAGGAGCTCATCAACTTGGATGAAATTCAACCAGACCCATCCATTCCAAAAGTGCAAGTCACTCTACCTAAATCATCTAAGAAAAATAAAACCCTACACAAAAATCACCCTTGAACTTTGTGTGATACACACGAACAGTACTATCATTTCTTCCCTCAACTTCCACACTTTCATGATACCCTTATCGGTCTTATTAAATTGCATGCCACTCATAGTGGAATATCTACTCCTCTAATTGTGACCCTTGGTGCCTCTTATCTTCCATGGAAAGGGACCAATATACCAATCATTTAGGTTGGTCTTCCTAATGTGAAAATGGTTGAAATTATTGGAAACATATTTTACTTGTTATCATCCATGAGATTGGAATATTCATACCCTATTGGTGCAACTAAAAGCATACATCCAAGCATACCTCTTATCTATGCTATTACTTTAGTCTCAACATTGGTGAAGTCTTCATCCATCAGTCCTTAGTTTACCCTTGTAGACATTATGTATGTGAACCATGTTTCTCTTCCCATGGAAATGATTTAGGATTCACTTCACCATCAATTTTATTTGGTAGTGTATACTCTAGTACCATTATTATTCCCAATCATGAATAAATTATAAAGTCTCATACCACTCCATATCATCTCGGGGATGATCCACCTAATCATTCCTACTTATTACCTAAACAACCCAGTCCCTCCGACAATTTTGTTTCTTAATCACAACCTCATTTGGATCATAATTTATTCACTATATCCCAAGCCACTCAATGGTGTGGTGACACATCTGTGTGAACTCAAAAATCAAGTCCCTTCAACTCATATATGTAGTATCAAGTTAGATTGGCACTCAATCATTGCCTTTTTCCCATTGCATTATTGCATCCCTATCTTGAAGGAGACGACATCCACAAGATGGTGACTACACAAATCATAAAAATATGCATAATAATATTAAATATAACATCATATGCCATTTTCATCAATAAAATGTTTAGATTCTACTACTCTAAATATGTTTGTCATGTCTACATCATGTTAAAACTTGCAAGCACACTCGCCTCATATCTAATCCTCCTTAGATGGAAGGTCCCATGCCAAAAACACAATTTCCAATGATGCATCTCTAATGCATATGTGTATAACCACCACATAGGCTATGTCTCTAGCATGCTACATACACAACCAATAGGGGGCATCATTCCCACCTTTGCATACTTGCTTGTTTCCCCTCCATCATCATCTGTTAGGGGACATCATCTCATGCTTAAGGGAATGATGACCCCTTTGGCTAATTCTTTAATTTGATCTCTATCCATTCTCTGACTAGGTCCCAAAGGTCTAAGTAAGATAAATTATCCTCTCATTCCTTGGGAAGTGTGTCTTACTAGCCTCTCTAGTGAATCGTCTAGACATTGCATATAGTAGATTATTAGTACCATATATTGAAATAATCTACTTTACGTAATGCCTCACTTACTATCTAGTCCCCATGTTTGACTTGGTGGAGGAGATGAGTCTAGACCTCCTCTATCAATTCATTTCTTCATCCTTTCTTAATTTGATTCTTCACCAGGAAAAATCCTTCCAAGAAGCATTAAGGCCCTTTTCTCTAGCCCCTGTGGCCCTTTTAGAACCATTTTTAGAAAATTAGTGCCACTAATTTGAAATTCAAAAATCCCAAATCCATTGGTTGATTTATTTGCAACAATCTGACCAATATTTAGGGCCTCTTCCTCCTCTCTAAGCTTTTGATAAGCCAATGCACAAGTGACTTTGAATTGGAGGGAAAATCCATTTTATAGAAAAATACACCATTTTTCACTTGGCCATTACGAGCTCACCCTAAATCATTTTGATGAACTGTCAACATTGTTGGAAAACTCTTTACAAGCCCTCAAATGGGTCTTTCTCATCCTTTTCCACTTTAATAGTTCACCTAGAAGCCATTTTTTACACGTGTTAAAGCCCCTCTAGTCAAATTTAATTTCTTCATATTTGTCTCTTACTTTGACACCAACTTGTCTTTGTACTTGTTGAATCATGCACGAAATTTATTCATGAGTAGACCACATTTAATCATGTTTTTATTGTCTCCTTTAGACCCATTCCCAGTGGAATTTCACATATAATCAACATCACTTCATTTATTGCATTTTCCTATCATTCAATGGAAGTCATGTTAGGGATCCCCACACTTTGGCAAATGGATCATACCATGAAACTCTTGCATATTCCATCTATCAAGTGTTAGATCCTTCCTCACATGGGCACTCTCGCACCATTTCCCATTTTGAATTTCTATGCCCATGCCATGTAATCACCCTTGGATCAAGATTCTGGCTTTTATTCATACCAAAGCTAACATCACCTACATTTCTCATCATCATGATTAAACCCATGTCCCCTTAAACTACCCTATTTTATCACCTATTGATTTACTCCATGAGTGCCTTAAACCACTTGTACTAGGTTTAGTCAGTGGTAGTATCATTGAGTCACCCTTGTTCAGATCATCTAGATGAGTCACCATTATGTCACATGGAGTTTGTTCAAAACCACCTTTAGTATTGTTATGTTAGCCCTTCCATGAGTCACACCCATCTTGTGTTGCTGATTTTTAACCTCCAAATCTACCATTGGTTTACTAATATGACTTTCAAAAGACTTTGTCCTAGTAATTACCCATTCCTTGTGGAATATTTTCAGTCTCTGCTAGGTCAACATTGCATGTTATTCTCTAAACAAGGGAATTCATTAGTCCACCCATAAGACCATTCTTCTCCACATTAGTGTTAGTATTTTTTCATTCGCATTATAATATGTACCTCATTCCATTGTTGAGGACTCATCATTGCCTCAACTTTGGCAGGAATACCTCTATCAACTTCAACACATGTATTCTAGGGGATTGGACAAGAGGGAAATGTACCTAGGACCCATTTTTTGCATTGATGGGTGCCTCAAATCAAGCAAAGGGAGACATCAATGACCTTTGAATTGGTTGTTTATCCCATGCTTTACTTTAGATCATTATCAAATGATGGATATTTGTACACCTAACAGCATAATGCTTCAAAAAATTGTAACAAAATTCATTGAGCATGTGTGATATCTTTTCAAAATTTAGGAGGGGTTTTGCCTTCAAGAAGTCCCTCACATTCCCGACCTTCAATAGTTCTTGATCCAACCTCAAACTTAATTTCATACATTTGACTTGCTTGGTTTTCTCCATTCTTAGAGCTCATGACTTGACCCTCCCTTTAGTTCACATATTTAGATAATCAAAGCACCTTTCTGTTCAATAAGGAGTTTTAGGCTGTGATCACCCCTTTCCATAAACATGGGGGAATTTAGCACTATGTACTCAAACCAACAATAGTTATTGTACCAAGCATTGCCATTTTGTTCCAAGAAAATATATATGGGATAATGTGTTTCATTGTACCACTTTATGGTTCATGGAGGCCAACACATTGATGTGCTATGTATTATTTAGCTCAAAGCCACTTTATTGGACACATAATTTTTTTTGTTTTACTAATTTATCTTGTAGGCATGAATATGCCTCCCCTACCTCATTAAGATCATGTATCCCCACTTTGAGGCTATCGTTTGATAAGTTATAGCCACCTCCTCTTCATGTGGTTTGGATCCCTATAGCAATTTCCCTCGTTGTCTCTCTATGAACACATTATGTGTCTAGTGAAAGAAAACTACAATGTATTTCATTCATATGATGTGTTCCTAACTCCAATACATTGGGGGACAATTTAAAATATAGGTGGATTTAAAAACTTAATCACCAAGTCAATTTCATTAGGTGGATAGAAATTCATCATGTTAGTATAAGTTTTACACATTAAAACCCACTTTCACTTGAGGAACCATTTTTCCTAAATTATTTCCATTAAATTACCCATTCACATGATGATAACCCATAATTCACCTTTTTATGTTATTCTCATAATTTTATCCATTTATGTGAAAATAATTTAATTATTTTCATTCATTTTATTCATTTCCATATAAATAATTTAATAAATCATTTATTTCTTTATTATTTTTTAATCTTCTAAACGTTTCATGGAAATTATTTATTAAATCATTATTTATGAATTATTTCCAACCAATTTACTCTCTCAACTAGAAATAATTTAGTAAATCATTTATTTATCTGTTGTTTCTGACAATTTTCCTTAGTCGTATGGAAATAATCTAACGAATAATTTATTTATGAACCGTTTTCATTAATTAACTCAATAAATTATTTTTTTATCAAAAGAATTGGTAGACCTGTCACCTATCAACGAAGATACCTTAGATTGAGTTAGTGCGACTGTCACTATACTCTTATCCCTAATGCAACCGCTCACAAACCTCATTATACTTGTAATCCAAGTTCAAACATGGGTGAGGACCTTAGTTGGAAAATACCTTCTAGTATTGGACATCCACCGCTGGACCTAAACCAATGGACTAATTAACTAAATAAATTTTCATTCTTATATTAGTTACCAGTGTTCCACGGGGATGTGTCCCCCCACCTAGGAATCGTGATTACTCAGTCCCTTGCGATCTAGGGACATGGGGATGTTTGGGGGTCGTTTCCCAATACTCCCTAAAAATGGAAACTCCAAAGGGGGTTATTTCCTCCCAAAAAAAGGAAACGTTTCCTTCGTTTCCCAAAAAATTGAGGTCAAATCATTTTAATAAAGTCAAATGCGTGGGAGAGTGCCTCATATTGATGATCTTGAGGTAAAGAATGACTTTCTAGATGAAATTGCAAATATGTACAATGAGGAGGAGGGGGAAAACTTCAAATACAATTTGTTAAGTTTGCATCTTTCAATGA
This sequence comes from Pinus tabuliformis, assembly GCA_031772625.1. Classification (NCBI taxonomy): domain Eukaryota; kingdom Viridiplantae; phylum Streptophyta; class Pinopsida; order Pinales; family Pinaceae; genus Pinus; species Pinus tabuliformis. The sequence goes on along the minus strand of CM062806.1, from coordinate 697,891,283 downwards.
ACCCTTCAACACATGTGGCACTTGGGTAGATCACAAATCTAGCCCGAGATGACTTGTATGGTTGGTGGAGGATGCATGGAGATGGTGCTCCAGAGCTCAAGTGTCTAGCTATGAGTTTGTTGTCTCAAATTGCTAATTCCTCTATAGAAAAGAGGAATTGGTCCACATATAGTGTCATCGAATCTATTAAGAGGAATAAGCTTACCTCTAGAAGAGCGAAGAAGTTAGTTGATGTGCACAATTCCTTACAACTTGACTCTTGAGCATAGGAAGACACCTGAGTATTTGAAGGGACCAACAACACAATGGGATGTTGATTCAGAGGATGATGCAAAGGAAGATACGGAGGAGGGACTTAATGAGGCACAAATTGGCTTGTTTGGTGTGTCACTTAGCACGTTTGAGAATGCAAGTGATTCTGATTCAGATGGTGACATGATTGATCCTAATTTACTCATGCCGTAGCTGAATGCATAGACTAGCGGGGAATTACATTGAGAAATTATGTTCATTTGTCATTTGATATGTTCTTATGTTATATGATTTTCTATTTCAGACTTCAAGTGTAGATTTCAGTTTGTTTTGAATCTTGATATATTAGACCTTACTTTTATTTCAATATTCAGTATTCACAGTTGGAACTTCAATATGGTTTAAAGTTTTATTTTCATTGTACAATGTTACAGTTACATGTATAATAATATCATGCTTTTAGTTTTAAATTTGTTTTAGTTATATGATTCATTGATTTATCCTTCATGATGTAAGTGCTATATAATGATAAAGACATTTAAATTATAAAATTTCAATGACATATTTATAATTTTTTAGTATTTTTAGTTTACTATTTTTTTGGGGTCCCTTGTTTTAAATACCCTGATGTCCCCCCACGTTTCCTAAAAATTGGTGGGGAGATTTAACATAGGCCATTCCTACGTATCCTGGCTTCCCCGTCCCCAAGTCCCAGAAACTTGGTGGAACATTGTTTGTGACCCAAATTAAGGTCATTATCCATTGTTTTTTATCTTTTCCTAACACAAATAATAATAATATACCAAATTAGTGAGATATTGCTTTGGTCCAACAACTATTTCATAACTTTGTAACCGGAGAACCCACAGTAAAAACCATTTTTCTGTCAACGTTTCAAATCCCAACAGGGATCCATCATCAGGACTATCAACATTCAATAAGAGCCCATTATAAGAAGGAAAATATTAAATTAATCTTTTTATAGACGGTCGTACTAAAAAAATGGTAATTTGAGAAATTGCCAACGGAGAGTTTTCTTGATTTACATTTAAAAATAAATGTAAATCAGAGTTATGTTATGTGGTGGTATGTTATTCTTTTTTGCAAGAGTCACTCGCAAAAGTAAATGTAAACGAGAGTTACTTGGTGGCATGTCACTGTTTTTTATTTTTTTTATAGATAAATTTTGTGGATGCAGTCTTAGTTTGTTTGACTTGGAAATAGGGATAAATTATGATCCTTCATGCATGAGTCTCAACAACTCTATCTAAGTGAGTATTTAGTAATTTGGTCTCTTTCAAAGTTGATAACTCATTCTCTCTAAGTCTCCATGTCTCAAGATATCAGTTAGACAAACATAGTTATTTCAGTTTATAGGCCTCTACAATGTAGTTCTTGTGTATATCAACCATTATTTTTATAAATAAATAACATTTACCAATTCATATATATATATGAAATATAACTAGCACAACCACATTAGTAAATGTGATTGAAATATCATTAATGGTATAGATTTAATATTTATAATATTGATATCAACATAGATAAATATATAATAATAAAAGAACATTGTAAAATAATTATTATATTATAAATAATCAATTAATAATAATAATGAGGGCAAGACATTAATATTATAAACCTAAAAAATCAATAACTTACTAATAATTAATAAATTAATAATGATTAATTAATGTTATTAATTAATTAACTTTTAACTAAATTAATGTTAATTAATCAATATTCATTTACGTTATTAATTAATAATAATTAATAAATTATTGATTTACTAGTAATTAATAAATTAATTATTAATTATTAATAATAAATTATCAATTTTTAATTAATATTAATTTAATCAATACCATTAACTTGATTAATGTTAATTAATTAAATTAAAAATCAATTAATTATTATTATTAAATTTAATAATAATTAATTACTATGAACAATTAATAGGTTTATATACCTTAGGTTTTTAATATTAATTTCAAGGTAGTTATTATTATTAAACCCAAAATATTAATTTATATATATATATATATATATATATATATATATATGTATGTATGTATTGTAAACCTTACGGATTAAAACCCAGATTGTTGATTGTAGAGATAAGCAGACCGTTGCAAATACTATCACATCTTCCTCAGTTTCCAAAAAGGAACATGTTAAAATGATCAAAGAAAACTTGGTGGATCTATTCTTTAAAAAATATCAAGGAAATATGAAGGGGGGTGTAAACTTTACAGCTTGATTATTTTGATGGTGTCTGTGGTGGGAACATTTCAGTTAATGTATACATAGTTGCATTTTTTTTAATATGTGCTTGGCATATCAATTAGTACACATACTCACCATTTGTTTTATGGTTGTTAGTTGGTTGTGAGGACTGCTTTGACCTAAACATTTGACAAGTCTTTGCATTCTGAGAGTTTTAAGTACGCCACTTGATCCTTGTATGTTTGATACCTCCTGGCATATTTTGGCCAGAACGAAGAAGGCCCAGAAAGTAGTACTATATTTTTTGTTGCAAGACTTGTGTCTGCTTGGTGCTAGAAAATATTATTGTTTGGCATTTAATATTAAAATAAATATTTAATCTGATCTAGTGGTGGAAACATATTGTAAAGACATTTTTTTCTAGGGTTCATGATCAGAGCATAAAGGTTCCCATGCAGGCATATTCAAAGAATGATGAGGAGGAAGACACCTATTATGTTGGCTCCTCATATCCTTTTATTTGTAAAATTATATGACTGTAAACACAGTAATATGATGTTGAATTATCAGTGAGCAGTATGGCCATTTGATATGTTTTCACTTAATTGATTTTGTTTCTAACTTGCTTTTGTCTTTTGCATGTGTGTTGTTCTTAATTAGTTTTAGAACTGCAATTCCAACCCAAGATTTAAAAGGAGGCCCAGGCAATGGTGCCTCTGGCGATAGCTTCACTTTTAGATGTGATGAGCAAGCAGAGAAATAGAAAACGGTATATTTTATTGTGTTTTGTTTTAATTTAATTATTTCATCAATGTCAATGCTTTTAAACATGATTAAGTATCACTCCATACTGACTTTAGAGTTGCTATAAATAGTAATATGTTGATATTATGTTTGATTTAATTTTCCAGTTTTACTCAAAGACAGAGGAAGATATACATGCAAAGGAATTGGAAAAAACCAATTGCAAGCCAAGTCCAATGTTGTTACTGACTACAACACTTATTCTGATGAGTTATTTTAATTTTTATTCGATTGACAGTTGCTCATGATAAGCATACTCTTCTCTCCTTTTTCATGCATTTGATACTTTTAAGCTTCTCAGTGAGAAAACCATACACTGGCTTCATTTTTAGGCTTGTCTTGCTTATGCATCATACAACTTGTTGTAGGAAGAGAAAGAGGTTGAGATCAGGGGGCTTAGGAAAAGTTTGACATTTAAAGCCACACCCATGCCTGAATTTTACCAAGAAGCAACACCTCCAAAAGTTGAAATCAAGAAGGTATATAGTTAATACACTTCATTGCCTTGGCTTAGGGTTTGATTTGTGTAGTATTAATTTTTCAGAATTTTTGCTCGCTTAGTTGGAATTTTTTTTCAAAGAACACATTTAACTTAAGTTGGATGTCATGCTAGAAATAAGGAATGCTAAAATAATTGATTTCTCATTTTTGTATGTTCTTTCATCCCTGATGGTTTTGTGAATATCTATGGGGTTAGCTATGCAGGGCCTCTCACATCATGTTATTTCTCATTATGTTTTATGAAATGCATATACCTCCCACCCATGGAAAGTCTCCTAAACTTGGACGTCGAAATACTGGTAAAGAGGCTCATTTTAGCCTTGATTAGAATAAATCCACTGGAGTCCTGCAACAGCTAACTGAAGATGAGAATTTAGACAAGGGATTTGGTAAATACATTGCTTCTTCAAAGAGGGATTTTAGGAGATCATTATCCAAGACACCTTATACATAAAAAAAACTCCTAAATCGAACTTTGATGAAATAAACCTAAAACAATAGACTGTAGATCTACCAAAAGTTAAATTTTCTGTTGGTTCCACTGAAAATGGTAATCTCACTGCAACTAGGGTTCATAATACTTCATCTAGTGTTTGTAATGAAGATAAAGTTAACTCGAAGGAGCTCGAGCCCATTAAAGAAAAAGTAAATTTTGAACCTTCATAATTTGATGATTAGATTGCCAAGATCATGATCATCGATAATCAACCAAGTGAGCTTGATGAAGGAAGTGTTGGAAGTTTGACAACGAATTATGTAAATATGAGTCATAATTGTATTAGTTACTACTAGTTAGTTTTATACCGAATGTATTAGTTACTACTAGTTAGTTTTATACCGAAACAACAGTTATGTAAGGGAGGAGGCTCATATAAAACTAGTGAATGCCCAAGAAAATGTAATCATGGAAAATCATTTATTGATTGAATAGAGATTCCAATCCCTTGCGCTGTAGATGTTTCCTTGACACCCTGTCAAAGTTTTACCACATAAATCCTGTGTTGTTACTTGTGTGTGTGAATTCAGTTTTCAATCAGTGATATGCTTTCTTGGTCAATGTATAACTAAATGTTTTCCTTCTTTACTCATTTCCCTATTCGAACTACAATTGGTATTAGAGCCATAGATAAGAAATCCACTTGCGTGGAGAGCAGAGCCTGCGTGTGGACGACTTCCTTTTTGCATGAAGGCGGGCAGAGCCTGCGTGTGTGAAGGTAATCACTGTTGTCCAATGTTCTACATGAAGCTAAAGGCAAGCGTTGATCTGTGTGTTATCAATCTACATGAGGGAAGTTGTTGTTGTGTCGTGTATTCTATCTGTCCGTGGAGCTGTTGTGTGCCAGAGCTGTTGTTGTCTCTGTGTGAGGGAAGTTGTTGTTGTGTTATATATTCTCTGAAGACAAGCCATGAAGATCAGAGTGCAAACCCTCTGCCCTACGTTGGGAAGGCGTGTTTGTTTTTTCTCTACGTTGAGGAGTACGTAGCCTGTCTTTGCGTGGATAGTCCCTGCATAATTGAGAGCGTGAAGGTACCCTCTATCCTCTACGTGTGAAGGAGGCTTTGCTGCGTGAAGGAGCCACTACCCTCTGCGTGCTGGAGCAAAGATTATGTTGGAGGGCATAGCCTGTTGCTGTTTTTTGAATATTGCTGCCAGAACAGAGCCTGTGTGAGGCCAAAGGCCTGGCTTGTGGAAGATTCGGGTAATTTTTTTTTTAAATATTTAATCTTTGTTGAAGAAAATTTTTTGTTTACCCAGAATATTTGGTTTGGGTTCAAAAACCAGTGGAAAAGAAAGTTGTCAAAAATTGATAAAGAGCAGGGTTTCATTAAGAAGAACAAGTTTTATTTTTTCAGTAAAATTTGTTGAAGGGTTTCTCTAAAAAAAAAAAAAAAACTGCAGACCATTAAAAAAAACAAAGGCTCAAAATTGTAGAAAGAAATTTGTTTGTTTAAAAAAGGGGGCTCAGTTTTTTTTTAAGAAAGGGAAACCAAAGTTTTTTTTTAAGAAAGGGATAGTTGGAAGACTGAAATCCTAGAAAAATGGCCAAGATGTCAAATGCGAAATTCGAGGTGGAGAAATTCATCGAAAAGAGCAATTTTGCTCTTTGGAAACTGAAGGTAGGGCGATGGTAGCTTATCTCTTAGAAGAGATGTGGTGGCTACATGCCTCGGAACTGTGTTACAATGAGGCTCAAAGGCCTATTTATTGTTGAGAAACAATGGAAAACCCTTAACATTCCAAAACCTAACCCTAGGAGATGAAACGCCAAACTGTGGGCCCCGTTTGGGTAAATTGGTACATCAACTTCCCGGGGTCGTAACTTTGGCATACGATCTCCATTTGACGCGTACAATAACTCGTTAGAAAGATCTATCTGAGCACTACCACTTTGGGAAGGGAAACATCAGTCCATGGACCCATGTTGCCCCCAGATTTCCCAAAAAACGTCATTTAGGGCCTCAAAACGGCTCTAGAAGTTCAGGACCCGAAAAACTGCTAAAAATAGTAAGTTGTGCTACAATTAAGGAAACTGAAAATGCTGAGAGAAACAATGGTGGGGGTCCAGGTGGACTTGGCAGGTGGCCACCAATATCCACCTGGATCATTCCTCCCCCGTTAGGAAGCAATGGTCCCCATTGCGTTGAGTTCCTCCATGAGATGAGGAAACTTTTGCTGAACTTGTTCCCTGGTGAGCCACTTGCCCTGCTGAAGGAGTTGGCCTACTTTGACAACTCGATATAGTTGGATATTCTGTTGGCGAGTGTTCTTGATATGTGTGTCCATGATCCGATCAGTTGCAGCTTATTCCATGCAATCTGGATTTAATTCTGTGGGTTTGAGTTGTTATGCAATGTCGGATGTGTCTAGCAATGGTGGAAAGTATGGCCGAAGGCGGTCCACATTAAACACTGGGTGCAGGCCAAGGAATGGGGGAATGCTGAGCTCGAATGCATTGTCTCCCATAGCCTTAGTAATGGTGTAAGGACCATATCAGAGTGGTCTCAATTTCCGATAGGCTCCAGTAAGGCGTTCCTTTTGCAAATGCAACCAGACTTTGTCGCCCACCTGAAACTTGTGTGGCACCCGATGTTGATCATGTCGTTGCTTGTACTTGGCATTTGATTTCTCAAGAATGTCATGGACCTGCTGGCGAATATGTTGGATGCGCTCAATGAAGCTGGTGGCCTTATCTATTTCGGACTGGACATGAGCTGAATTTATGTGAGTAGCTGTAAGTGGCATGGCCACATCAATGGGGCATAGTGGCTGGAATCCCAAACCCACCTGAAAAGGGCTATGGCCAGTGGAGCTGTGAAGAGCTCGGTTGTAGCTGTGCTGAACATAGGGGAGGCTCTCGTCCCATGTGTGTGGATGCTTTGAGTTATACATGCACAGAATGTGCAGAATCATCCTATTGACAACCTCCGTCTGGCCATCAGTTTGAGGATGGAAGGCTGTGGACTTCGTGAGTTTGGTGTCCAGCATTGACCAGAGACTAGACCAAAATGTGCTAAGAAACCGACTGTTCTGATCTGAGATGATAGACTGTGGGATCCCAAAGTGCACCCACACTCATTCAAAGAAGAGTTTAGCAGTGGCTTCTGCTGTGATATTCTTCTTGCAGGCTGCCATAATGGCCATCTTCGAGAACCTATCGACGACCACAAAAACACAGTCATTTCCATGCTTAGTGGAAGGAAGGCCTGACATGTAATCCATGGAGATGGATTCCCAAGGTCGACTAGGGGTAGGCAACGGGGTATAGAGGCCGTGCTTCTTAATGGTCGGTTTGGCAATGGCACAGGCAGTACATGATCTGATGTACTTCCCAACATCCTGTCGAAGATTCGGCCAATAGAAATAATTTTGCAGTACTGCCATTGTTTTCTCGACCCCGAAATGCCCAGTAGCCCGACTATAGTGTGCTTCCCAAATCATCTTGGCACGCTCGCTTGAAGGAACACAAAGGTGACCCAAGTGGCATAACAGGGCATCCTGTAGGTGAAAATCTGGAACATGCCGACCCTCCAAGAGTGTTTGGTATGTGTGGCCGAATTCTGGGTCGCTTTTGTAGAGAAGTGGCCAATCAAAAGTCTCGTGCCCACAAGAGTTGAGCACGGTGGTTAACGCCATGATCGGTGGTCGACTGAGGCAATCTGCAACATTATTGGTGCTGCCCTTCTTATACTTGATATTCAAGTGGAACTGTTGCAGGTATGTAGACCACTTCTTATGGCGATCATTCTGCAATTTCCCTTGGGTCTGTATGAACTGCAGGGGTCGGTGGTCTGTGTGGATGATTGTTTCCTTCCCCAAAATGTAATGCTTCCATTTTTGGCAGGCCTGTACAATGGAATACATCTCTTTATCATAAGTGGGGTACTTCCGAACTGTGTCTGAAAGTGTTTCACTGTGATATGACACTAGATGTCCATGTTGAGTAAGGACTGCCCCAATAGCATAGTCAAAGGCATCTGTCTCGACCTCAAATGGTTGTTGTAAATCTGGTAACACGAGCACTGGTGCCGTGCAAAGGCGATCCTTTAACTCCATGAATGCCTTCTGTTGAGATTCAGACCAAAAGAATTTTGCTTTCGCCCCTCCCTTGGTGACTTGACTCAAGGGCCAAGTAATATGAGAAAACCCCAACACGAACCTGCGGTAGAAGTTGGCAAGACCTAGAAAGCTGCGGAGCTCTGTTAGAGTGGTTGGAGATGGCCAATCCCGAATGACTTGGATCTTGGCTGGATCGACATGCACCCCCTGTTCATCAATGATGTATCCTAGATACTGAACCTGGGTCATGCCAAAAGTGCATTTCTCCAAATTGGCACATAGCTTGTGTTGTCACAGTGTTTGGAGAACCTGTCGGATGTGGTGGAGGTGCTCTTCCGAACTCTGGCTGAAGATCAGAATTTCATCGAAGTATACTACTACAAAGGAGTTGGTGAATGGCCGTAAGATGTCATCCATTAGCCTCATGAAGGTTGCAGGAGCATTCGTCAATCCGAAAGGCATAACCAACCATTCAAAAAGGCCCTCCTTGGATTTGAAGGCAGTCTTCCACACATCAGAGGGTTTGATTGGTACCTGGTGATATCCTAACTTCAGATCGATCTTGCTGAAATATTTCGCCCCCTTTAGTTGGTCCAGGAGGTCATCAATCCGCGGGATCGGGTACCTATTACGGACAGTGATCTTGTTCAGCGCCCGATAGTCAATACAGAGTCTCCACGTCCCATCCTTCTTTTGTACCAACACGATCGGGCTCCCACAAGGTGATGAACTCGAACGGATGTGACCTTTCTGCAGGAGCTCTTGAATCTGCCTCTTGATTTCATTGTTCTCCAGAACGGAGCGCCGATAAATTGGTCCATTGGGTAGCGGCGCACCTGGGGTCAAATCGATGGAGTGATTGACCTGACAGTGCAAAGGAACCCCTGCAGGGGAGGTGAAGATGTCCTCGTACTCCTCCACAACCTTGTCCATCTGTAGTTGTCGTGCAGAGGGACCCCGTCTGGAGGCCGCGACCACCGTCTTCTTCTTTCCTTGAGGGCGTATCATCAGGAAAACAAATTTCCTGGTTTTGGAAATGATCTTACTACATTGTTTTGCAGTAATAAAAGAGATGGCGGTAGGTGGTGCTACCTCTGGTATCCTGTACAACTTATTTCCCAATGTAATAATAACAGCACGGGGCCTTGATTCATACACAGCATGTCGCTTCCACAAGTATGGCTATCCTAATAATACATCACAAACTTCAAGGAGAGCAATGTCACACAATACCTCATCCGTGAAGGGCTTGATGTTGTATGGAAGGCGACACTGCTGGCTCACGCGAAGATCTCGTCCTTGGTGAAGCCACCCAGTGGTGTATGGTTGTGGATGTGCTGTGGTCGGTAAACCCAACCGCTTCACGACCTCTGCCGAAATGAGGTTCTTTTGACTCCCGCTATCAACAATGAACTGTATCAGGGAGCCCTTTACCCACATCTGGGAGTGGAAGAGACGCTCCTCCTCCTCTGGATCTTCGGGTTCATTTTTCTGGATCTTGGCGATAACAACAGTGGCGTTGGGATCCGCATCAACGATCTACTTCCCTTTTTCATTCCCCTTATCGGGTTCTGACTCAGAGTCGGAACATGCATCTGATTCTGAAACCTTTAGCTCAGCCACCAGTGACTGCTTGGCCCGACACTCACTTGTGTTGTGAGTGGAGCTCTTATGGAACTCACACCATTTTCCAGTGTCCTTTTTCGGCTTCGCGGCGCTGTTCTTTACTTGCAGCTTTGGCGGGTTGTCTTGGGCTTTCCCGCCTTGGCTTTGTCCTTTGTTCTGTGGTTTAGGGGCACCTTTCCCCTGCTTTGGATTCGCAGATCCAAAGTCTCGCTTCTTTTGTTTAAACTTTTGCTCGACCTTGACGGCATATCGGTATGTTGCGCCGAGCGAGGAGATGTTCAGGAATTGTATTTCTTCCTGGATGTACTTATGCAGGCAGCCACGGTATTTGAGTATCAAATGTTGCTCCGAATCCTTGATACCCAACTTTGTGCGAACGGTATGGAAAAGATTGGTGAACTCCAGCACGTCTTGGTCCCTTCCCTGCCGCAGCGTGGTCCACTTTATGTATTCATCGTCATAGCTTCCGACAGGGTAGTACTGCTCCTTGATGGCATCCCGGAATGAATTCCAGGTGGGTGCAGCTGAAAATAGTGAGCCAGTACTTTCATCCTTCTGCTCGCAGTAGTTTTCCCACCAGTCCTTGACGTGGGGGGCTGCTTTGAGAAGAGCGAAAACAATCTTTTCCTGACTCAAAAATTCATGAACAAAAAAATAACCCTCTAGCAGATTTAACCATTTATCTACGGCATCTGTGTCTATCTGACCCTCGAATATGGGGATTTCAAAATTAACTTGTACGTTAAAGGGCGTGGCGTTTCTATAGTAGCTGCTGGAAGCCGATGCGTCGCTTCTGGGTAGCCGCTGAAGGATTTGGGCAAAGCTGTCCATCATCGTGTTCCGTTGTCGCTCGAGGGCTTCTTCGAGCAAGATTTTGATGGGATCTCCTGCCCCCTTGTCTTTCTTCTCATCCGCCATGGGAGGTCGTCGGGATTTGCGAGGCTGGTCTTGCAAAGGTTCGACCAGTTCAAGCCCTAACTCCTTATATCCCCACCTTGTTGGGGACATGCAAAGAAAAACAGAGAAAAAGCAGATCGCTCTGATACCACTGATCCGGATTTAAACAGGAACGCAACAAATTACAGAGATAACCATATACACAAAGATGCAGTGGAAATAATACTTCATTTCATTAATGGAAAATACTGAAATATGCTTACAACCAGAAATGGAAATAAACCAGCTAGGGCGATGGTAGCTTATCTCTGAGAAGAGATGTGGTGGCTACATGCCTCTGAACTGTGTTACAATGAGGCTCGAAGGCCTATTTATTGTTGAGAAACAATTGAAAACCCTTAACATTCCAAAACCTAACCCTAGGACATGAAACGCCAAACTGTGGGCCCCATTTGGGTAAATTGGTACATCAACTTCCCGGGGTCGTAACTTTGGCATACGATCTCCATTTGACGCGTACAATAGCTCGTTAGAAAGATCTATCCGAGCACTACCACTTTGGTAAGGGCAACATCGGTCCATGGACCCATGTTGCCCCCAAATATCCCAAAAAACGTCGTTTAGGGCCTCAAAACGGCTCCAGAAGTTCAAGACCCGAAAAACTGCTAAAAATAGTAAGTTGTGCTACAATTAAGGAAACTGAAAATGCTGAGAGAAACAATGGTGGGGGTCCAGGTGGACTTGGCAGGTGGCCACCAATATCCACCTGGATCACTGGCGGATGAGGTTCTCTTCAACATTGTTGAAGAGAGTACAGCTTCAGGATTGTGGGAAAAACTAGAAAAGCTCTATATGACAAAGTCATTAACCAATAGAATTTATCTGAAAAGACAAATGTACAGTCTTCGAATGAAAGAGGGTTCAAAAGTTGTGGAACATTTGAATGTTTTCAATACACTTATATGCCAATTAACAGAAATGGAAATTAAAATTCAGGAAGAAGATAAAGCCATAACCTTGTCGTGTTCTCTGCCCGAATGATGGGATCACTTCGTCACTTCAATCAGCTTGAGCACTATTAATTCTTTGAAGTTTGAATCAGTCATGGGAGCTCTCTTGTCTGAAGAAGTATGAAGGAAATCCAGTACTAAAACAGCTGCATCAGAAGCCATGGTAGCTAGAGGACGCTCAAAGGAAAGAGGAGAAAAACCAAGTGGGTCTTCTAGATGTAAATTGAAGGGAAAGAAGTGTAAGGCAAAATGTTGGCACTGCAATAAAATTGGACACTTGAAGAAAGACTGTTGGAAAAAAAACGAATCCGATAACCCGAAGAAGGAAGCGAATCAGGGCAATTTAGGTATGATAGATGAAGTTTTATTTGTTGAAGAATTATATATGATAGATGAAAATTCACCTGAATGTAATGTCTCTCAGGGTTTAGAAAGCTAGCTGTTAGACTCTGGTGCTTCTCATCACATGTGTCCACACAAAAATTGGTTTACTTTGTATGAAAATGTAAATGGTAGTTCTGTGTTTATGGGTAATAATGTGTCATGTCAGATTGTTGGGATGGGAAATATTAGGATTAAGATGTATGATAACACAGTTAGAACATTAACTGGCGTTAGACATGTACCTGATTTGAAGAAAATTTTTATTTCTTTGGGAGTTTTGGATTCAGATGGTTATAAGTTTACAGGTCAGAATGGCGTGCTGAAAGTCTTTAAAGGAGCCCTAGTGGTTATGAAAGCAGAAAAGGTTGGAAATCTTTACAGGTTAAAAGGAAGTACTCAAGTCAGTGAAGTAGCGGTTGCGTCAGAAAAGGAAGAAGTAGGTACTCATCTATGGCATCAGTTATTGGGTCACATGAGCGAGAAAGGTCTTCAGATACTAATGAAACGTAAATCTCTTCCCCACCTGAAATCTTTGAAGTTAGATTTCTGTAAACATTGTGTGTATGGAAAACAGTGTAAACAAAGATTTAAAACTAGAAATCATAATAGTAAAGATATTTTAGACTATATTCATTCTGATCTGTGGGCACCGTCTCCTGTTGTATCATATGGAGGTGCTCTATATTTTTTAACTTTTATTGATGATTTCTCCCATAAATTTTGGATCTATATGCTAAAAAGGAAAGCTGGTGTATTCAATGTCTTTAACAATTTAAAGCAATGGTAGAGAAAAGGATAGACAAATCTATTAAATCTTTAAGAACTGACAATGGTGGTGAGTTCACTTCAATTGAATTTGAACAATACTATAAGGATGAGGGAATTATTAGACACAAAACTGTTGTTTATACTCCTCAACAAAACGGTGTTTCTAAACGTATTAATCGGACTCTTATGGAAAGAGCCAAAAGAATGATCAGCAATGCTAACTTGCAAAAGGAGTTGTGGGTAGAAGCAATATCTATTGCTTGTTATTTAGTTAACAGATCACCTTTAGTAGCAATTAATTGTAAATTTCCCGCAGAAGTTTGGACAGGTCAGTCTTGTGATTATTCACATTTGAGGATATTTGGCTGTGATGTTTATTCTCTTATTCCTAAAAAATAGCATTCAAAATTAGATCCAAAATCGAAATGGTATGTCTTTGTTGGGTATGATTATGCAGTGAAAGGATACAGGTTGTGGGATCTTACATTGCGGAATATAGTCATTAGTAGAGATGTAACATTTGATGAATATTCTCTTTTAAAATCAAATGTTGAAAGAATTGAACAGGAACAGATATCACCAAATCAACGAGTTCAGTTGGAGGCTAGATCTTTCAGTGATAGTCAAAAGGAAGGAGAGACTTCTAGAGAAAAAGGTGTTGAAGATACAAAGGAAGTCGTTGAAGCTTCTGAACCAGTTCAAGTTTCTGAACCAGTTCAGCAACCAGTCACTCTAATAAGGTCTCCAAGGGAAAGAAAAGCTCCCAAAAGGTATGAATATTCTGCTTCATATTTTGCTTTGATTACTGAATATGGGGAACCTTCTTGTTATCAGGAAGCAGTAGATGATACAGATAGAAAAAAATGGAAAACGACTATGAAAGAAGAAATGGATTCCTTAGCCAAGAACAATACCTGGGATCTTGTAGAACTTCCTGAAGGGAGAAGTGTTATTGGATGCAAGTGGGTCTTCAAACTGAAGCGAAAAGTTGATGGAAGTATCGAAAGGTATAAGGAGAGACTGGTAGAAAAAGGATATTTTCAGGTTGAAGGTATAGACATTCATGAGATTTTTTCTCCAATTGTAAAACTTGTTTCTATTCGTACTGTGTTGGCACTAACTACATTACTTAATCTTGAGTTAGAACAGTTAGATGTTAAAACAACTTTTCTACATGGTGATTTGAACGAAGAGGTATATATGGAACAACCATAAGGTTTTGTACAAGGTCGCAATAGAATATTAATTTGCAAGCTCAAGAAATCATTGTATGGTCTGAGGCAGTCTCCCAGACAATGGTACAAGAAGTTTGATTCCTTTGTGATGAGCTAGAACTTTATAAGAAGTGAGTATGATCATTGTGTATACTTCAAAAGTTTCAATGACATATTCATTATCTTAGCTTTGTATGTTGACGATATGCTTATTGCAAGCAAAAGCATGGAAGAGATCAATAGGTTAAAGGCTCAACTCTCTAGGACATTTCATACGAAGCATCTTGGAGCAACAAAACAAATCTTGGGCATGGAGATACATAGAGACAGGAAAAATGGTAAGCTTTGGTTATCACAACAGAAGTATGTGGAGAAAGTACTTGAGAAGTTCTGTATGAACAATGTGCAACCTATTAATGTTCCATTAGCTTCCCATTTTAAGCTTTCTTCGGTTTTGAGTCCTAGAACTGATGAAAAAAAGCAAGTATATGTCTCATGTACCATATGCAAATGTTGTAGGCAACTTAATGTATGCGATGGTATCTACAAGACCTGACATTTCACATGCAGTTGGAGTTGTCAGTAGGTTCATGGAAAATCTAGGTGAAGAACATTAGCGAGCAGTGAAATGGGTGCTTCGATACCTAAGAGGCACAAGTGACCATTGCATCATCTTTAGTGGTAGTGAAGGATCTGTCTGCAGATATGCAGATGTTGATTATGCAGGTGATTTGGACAAAAGAAGATCTACTACAGGTTATGTCTTTACTCTTGCAGGTGGAGCAATTAGTTGGATTTCAAAGCTTTAAGAAATAGTTGCATTGTCCACTACCGAAGAAGAATATATAGCTGCTTCAGATGCCAGTAAAGAAGCAATCTGGTTAAAGGGTCTACTTGATGAGATTGGAAGGACACAGGAGAAAGTGAATGTACTTTATGACTGTCAAAGTGCTATTCATTTGGCTACAAATCCGGCTTATCATAGTAGAACCAAGCACATTGATGTAAGGTAGCATTTTCTGAGACATGTGATCGATGGCAGAAAAGTAGCACTTCAAAAGGTCCATACGTGAGAGAATTGTGCAGACATATTCACAAAGCTAGTTACAGTAGAGAAGTTGCAATGGTGTTTAGCTTCTCTTGGCTTGCAGAAAAGATGATGAATGGGCATGGGCAAGGAATTAGGAAAATTGTTGTCAAGGTGGAGTTTTTTGGAAGTTTGACAATGAGTTATGTAAATATGAGTAATAATTTTATTAGTACTACTAGTTAGTTTTATACCGAAACAGCAGTTATGTAATGGAGGAGGCTCGTATAAAACTAGTGAATGCCCGAGAAAATGTAATCATGGAGAATCATTATTGATTGAATAGAGATTCCAATCCCTTGCCCCGTGGATGTTTCCTTGACACCCTGTCAAGGTTTTACCACATAAATCCTGTGTTGTTACTTGTGTGTGTGAATTCAGTTTTCAATTAGTTATATGCTTTCTTGGTCAATGTATAACTAAATGTTTTCCTTCTTTACTCATTTCCCTATTCGAACTAAAGGAAGAGTGATTGTGCAGGAATATGAAATAGTTGAAGAAAAATATAGCATTGAACCTCTAAATGGACATAATGAGATAGTAGAAGTGGAGGTTACTAATATAAGTCAACAAAGGGAGTCTGATGAAGAGAGAATCGATGAGCAGGGTTTGGTAGCAGTTAAAGGGAAGAGAAGTATTGAACCTTTAAATATTACAGAGGTCAATATTAACAGTGATCAACTGAGGGATTATGATCCTCTTGTTCACATTGTTAAAGCAGTTGAAACTGGATGTATGGAGTTAGCAGCAGATAAATTACAGGACTCACATGTCTCTAAATCCAAGAGAAATGTAAGAAAAGTTCCATTGCGTTCTAAGACTCAGAAGATAGAGAAGATCCCATGTAATGGTGCAGATGAAAATGGAATCAAGACTAAATTGTCAAGGTCTAGTCAACAAGGTTCAACCCAGGAGTCCTTTGAATCAAATGGGAAAGGCATACGAAAATTAGGACGAGAGTGATTCAAAGCAATGACACCCTCTTTGGCCAGTTCAAATAGGGAGAGTGTTAAATCCACGTCTTCTAAAAGAACCAACAAGGGAAGAAATGACCTGGCTCAAGTTGTTGGAGATGTCGCTGTACAATCATAAATTCAAAAGTCTTCATCTCCTAGCTTTGATAAATTATTAGAATGAAAAATTCACTATTTGGGTGAAGGGGAGGCTTCTCTATGCATGCTTCTAATGTTTTGACTCTGCACATTCTGGAAATAGTTGTATTCATTAGCTTCCCAATTAAAGGTACAACTGAGTCGCTTCCAGATTACTCGCATGCTTTAACAAAGTGTTTGATTTTTGTGTTCATGAAAGTTTGTAGTTGTGTGCATTTTGAATAGAAGATGTGTGCCAAATAATTGAGACGAAGTACGGAGTACCAACCTCACTGGTATGGAGTGAGCACCACGTATTATCACAATTTGGTTGGCCCATTGGACACTACATCTACTTAGGAGGAAGAGACGAGTTTCAATACGGGGCGGCTTCTTTCTTCCAGACATTAATCCTTCTCGGCTGGTATCTGCTCACTCCTAGGGCGTTTTCCTTCTATCTTTTGACAGCTCCAACAGGCCTGCGGGCTCCCCTAGGCAGGTGTCAGCTCCCTCAATGCTTTTCAGTCAACTACCCTTTCACGCAGAGCACCCTTCCCTGGTCCCTTCCTTCCATAGCCATGTTTCTTAGTTTCTTTTGGTCTTGGGAGTCCTGCTCCTCCACCAATCCTGAGCCCTAACCGTCGTGGACCAAAACTTAGCAGTCTTGCCGCATGTAAAGGGTAAGGTTTTCATTGTGCAGTTCCAACAGTTTCCATCTCCCCACAAGTAGTGACTCTGTGACCTCGCGTCCCAGCCCCACCAGCCACTAAACCCCATTATGGAGGAGGGTTACGAGGAGGAACTCATGGATTATTCATCAAACAACTGCCCTAAATCCGAAATATTCATGGCATCCCGTCCATTGTCGCAAGGGGGGTTTTATTTGGAAACAAACAGGGCATTGGCAGCCCAAGTTGACCAAGTCAGTTACAGCCTGGCAGATATGGAAACCACTTTGTCTGGCTTGGAGATCTCTCATCTGAAAGCTACGGTCACCGAGGGTTTTTTAAACCCCACTGAAGGCTCTTCTACCCCCTTTCTTTCAATTCCTTCTCCATCTGACCTCCTTGCTTGGAACAACCAGCCCTAGGCAACTGAAGCTTTACAAGGTGGAGAAGGAACTGGCCAAGGGTTTCAAGATGAACCGCTCCTCGGTACAGTTGAGCTTCACAGAGAACTTCGTGGTCCTTCTCTCCAGCACGTCCTTCCAGATTATTCACAGGCCTCCTAGAAGTTCGACGAATTCAAGGATCACCCCCAGCCCTCCGGGTACTTCAAAGGCATTATCAACAATGGGTCGGGCGGCAACGCAACAAGGGATTCAGACCCTGAGCTCAGCTCGGACAAAGAATTCATTCCCGAGCTGGACCTCTAAAACCCTAGGGTCCCCAAAGTTAAAACTTCCAAGCGCTCTAAAACCCGGGAACGAGGGAGATCACTAGTTTTCGGCGAAGGCATCGGCATGGACAAGGCAACCCTAACAGAGAATACAGTCCTGGTCAAATGTGTCCGTGGCTAGAATTACTCTCCAGGATGACTGAAGAAATGGACCATGGAGGTGTGGGGGAATGTTCTTCCTCAGCTCCCTGTAGTGTTGGCGCTCTCCTGTGGATGGTTTGCCCTCATTTTCAACGAGCCCGAGGATGTTAACTGGATACTCACCTGGTACTGGCATATAGAAATGACCCCAGTACTCCTAAAACAATGGTCTACTCTCTTCGATCCCGAAAAGGAAAGTTTAGGTGCTGGGCCAATATGGGTCTGTTTGCCCAGTCTCCCACTACAGTTCTGGTCTGAGGAAATTTTCAGGATTATCGGTGACGACCTGGGTACCTACCTCGACCATGACAAGTCCTACATGGATACTGGTATCCTGGCAATGGCTCGTATCTTAGTTCACTTGGACACTAGGGACGGCCTGGTGGAGAGTTATCAGTTCCATTTGGGTTCTACTACGCGCTAGCAGGAGTTGGATTACGAGGGTATCCCCTTCAGGTGCTGGAAATGCCATGAGGTTGGCCATCTATACAAGGAATGCCCCTTAGTTACAGGGCTCAGACCATCCCCTCCTATCAGGGTAGCAGTGGCTTCCACCCAAATGGACTTGGGTATGGCTGAACTCTCAGACATGCAGACTAGACTGTCCAGGACTACCAGCAGACGGCCTCCCACTCCTTCCAGCCTCCCGGGGCCTGACTCCTTCCACTCTGCGGCACCGAGCACTAGGGCTCGCTCCAAAGAAAGCGTAGGACTCACGGGTACCTCCTCTCTTCCACTCTCTATTTCTCTGTCTGTTAATTTAATTGATGTCTCTAATCCTAGTCTAGTTACCTCGAATGTCATTACCCCCATCCCCAAGCTGAGTCAATTAATTTGCCCGGTGATTTCTGCCCCCCTCCCTTCCCTTCCCTCTCCCTGCACACACAACCTCCTCCCTTCCAATGATACCCTTGGGGCCTCGACCTCCGGCTCTTCCCATCGGTACAATTTGCGCTCCATTCTCCCTTCCCTCCATGCCTATAGATTGGAGGATGACCCCCTTCCCTCCCCTCTCCCAAAAGCCCCTCGAGGCAGGCAATCCCAAATTTCTAAAGCCATCAAGTGAGCTAGTTTTGAGGTGGCCTTCAGCATTCAAGCCCCCATCAACCAGGTCCTTAGAGCAAAGGGGAACCCTACCCCAAGTTTCCCATGAAAGGCTTCTCTTTTAACTATAGGGGGTTGGCCATCCCCGACAAAAAATTGGCCTTCAAAAGACTCTATAACTCTCATAATATGGATTTCATTATGCTCCAAGAAACTCTGGGGGATGGCATGTCTATCCACATTTTTCTTAATTCTCTTCTGCTCGATTGGAGCTTTTTCTACCTGGATGCCAAAGGTCGATCGGGCGGACTCGCCCCAGGGTTATCAATCGCACTGTCAAAATCTGCAATGCTTGGGGTGGGCATGGGTTTCTAGGTGTGGATATCACCTCTTCTTCACCCCTCATCTCTCTGAGACTCTTAAACATCTACAGGTCTTGCCATCATCGAGAGGCTTTCTGGGATAGTCTCCTCCAACAGGATTTCCTGCAGTCAAATGACATTTTTATTGGGGGAGACCTAAATTTTTCTTTGGGTTAGATTAATCCTGGGGTCACAGAGCTCAATAGGATGCCCTCACTAAATATTTTGAAAAATTTATGGATGACAATGAGCTTCTCAGCCTTGAGTCGGCCTGCAAGATGCCCACCTGGAGGAATCATTGTATCGGGGTCCATGCACTGGCACGTCAACTTGACCTCTTCCTCATCAGACCCAATCTCCTCAACAGACTGGGGTGCATCAGACATTGGGTTGGTTCGGGAGGTTGCTCTGACCACTCCCCCATTTTTCTAGATCTGGAAGATGAGGCTAAGAAGTCGGGTTCCCCTTTTAAATTTAATGTTGTCTGGATTGGGGACACTAGTTTCCAAGACCTGGTGTTAAAGAATTGGACACACTTCAACAGGGAAGAGGGGCTCTCTCCAGGTTCTGTCATTACCCAAAATTTGAATCAGCTCAAACAAGCAACAATAGCCTGGATTAAGAATAAAAAACTGGAGGAGGAAAAGGATCTGGCCAAAATAGAGGCCGAATTGGGCTTCCTAGAGTCCCGGGGCTTGTCGAGCTACTCTTCTTTCGACTCCAAGGAACACCTGGTCAAGCTGGAAAAGGAAAAAATTAAAATTCTCCAAAGAATAGAGGAGACCTGGAGACTAAAGAGTAGGGCTACCTGGCTAAAAGGGGGAGATGAAAACACCAAGTTCTTTCAACAATTTTCCAGAGGCAAGAAAAACATCAACACCATTTGGAGTTTAAGAGACAAAAATGGTAGGGAAGCCAACTCTTTTTCTCAGTTAATGGATTTTGGCATTTGTCACTTCTCAGACATCTACAAGAGGCCCAAGGAAGCTAACATAGTAGAGATTCTAAGAGTCTTGGAGGCTATCCCTCTTTTCGTCAAGGAAGAGGACAAGGAGACTCTTAATGCTCCTATCACTCTTGCTGAACTGGAGGTGACCCTTAAAAGCATGGGCAAAGACAAAAGTCCTGGGCCGGATGGATGGCCTATTGAATTTTTCACTGCTTTTTTTTGAACTCATCGGTCAAGACCTTCTATTTGCTACAGAATACTGTCGAACTTCAGGGGTTATGCCAGAGGCTTTTAACTCAACCTTCCTAGCCCTCATCCCCAAGGTGAACAACCCCCTATCCTTTGATGATTTAAGACCCATCTCTCTCTGCAATAGCATCTATAATATTTTCTCCAAAATCATTTCCCTCTGCATTAAACCCATCCTCTCAAGAATGATATCCAAAGAACAATTTTCCTTCCAAATCCATCGACACATCCAAGAAGCTATTGGCACTGCACAAGAATTACTTCACTCAATCAAATCCGACTCTATAAAATCTACCATACTAAAAATTGACCTATCAAAAGCTTTTGACAGAGTCATCTGGACCTACCTACAGCTTATTCTAACTCATATTGGCTTCCCCCATCAGTTCATCAAGTGGGTGGGTTGTTGTTTCTCTAGTGTCTCTTTCAGTGTTCTGATAAACGGTGCTGCCCCAAATTTCTTTCATGCTGAAAGAGGGCTCTGTCAAGGCTGCCCACTCTCCCCTCTCTTGTTCCTCCTAGTAATGGAATGCCTCAGCAGACTCATATCGACAGCAAGGAACAATGGCTCGCTAAGGTGGGTCAAGATCAGTGACAGGACTACTATTTCTCACCTTCTCTTTGTTGATGATATTCTTATTTTTCTAAATGGGTCCCTAAATGACTCCACCACTTTTAAGGAAATTTTAACTTTATTTTGCAAAGCTACAGGAATGGAGCTAAACTCTGCAAAATCAATGACTACCTTCTACTCCTGCCTTCCTAACGAGCAACATTTTTCCTCCCAACACTTTTCCTTTGTGCAAAATGACTTGGATGCTGGACTAAGATATCTGGGTTTTCGTCCCAAACCCAATGGATACCGTGTATCAGACTGGGCCTAGTTGATTGCAAAGATTGAAGGTCACATAAATATCTGGCAACAGAGATGGCTATCTAGGGCCGGGAGACTCACCCTCATCAAATCGGTCCTTGAGGCTATTCTGGTCTACTGGATGTCTCTCGCTTGGATTCCAAAAGGCATTCTCCACTTAACCAAACAGATTTGTCGAAGGTTTCTTTGGCGGGGCAAAGATGATGGCAAAGTCTTTGCTTGGGTTAATTGGGATCGGATAGCAAAGCCTAAGAAGTGGGGTGGCTGGGGTCTAAAGGAGCCTCAAGACTTCGCAAAAGCTCTGGGTGCCAAATTGGTCTGGCAAATTATCTCATCAAACAGCCTATGGACCGAAGTTATCTACAACAAATATATCTTTCCTCTCTCCCCTACTGACTGGATTTGCAGCACATAGCACCACCACTTGGGGGCCTCAATCATCTGGAAAACAATCATTTGCTCAATGCACATCATAAAATTTGGTTTGGCTTGGTGGGTGGGCAACGGTACTCAAATCAGAATCGGGGCTGATCCCTAGGCTGGAAGCAGGAATGTTCACATCCTCCCTTAAGACATGAGAATAGAACTCAGGGAAACTGGCCATACCCTTCTGTCTCACATTCATGTGGTGGCTAGGGAGGAAGCCCCGCACAGCCATTGGAAGGATTTTGACACCTTAGGGATCAGTGACAGATGGAGGGTGGACTGGGCTAGTTTTATAGGTGTCCTGGAGGAAGCAAATGTTAAGATCACAGAAAGAGAGGACAGGCTCATTTGGGCTAAGGCAGCCACAGGGAATTACTC
Source organism: Pinus tabuliformis (assembly GCA_031772625.1). Taxonomy (NCBI): domain Eukaryota; kingdom Viridiplantae; phylum Streptophyta; class Pinopsida; order Pinales; family Pinaceae; genus Pinus; species Pinus tabuliformis. Next base: position 697,869,041 of record CM062806.1, on the reverse strand, counting down.
CCCCAAAGCAGGGTTTGACTCCATTATGGAAACTCTTGCCACTGGCCCTCAAAGCTGGTGGTGGATTTCTCTTTGGAAGCTGAAAGCCCCTCACAAATCGAGGCTCCTCTTTTGGGCTATACTCTCCAACAAGATCCCCACTGACTGCAATCTGGAAAAACGCAACTTCCATGGGCCGTCTAGATGCAGCCTCTGCAACTCCGCCTCCGAAGACACAAACCATCTCTTCCTTCACTGTCCTGTTTCCATTGAAATCTGGAACTCTACTACACAGGGGAAAAATCTCCCCTACCAATGGATTGGCAGTAACATCTCAGAAGCCTGGGAGACTTGGTGGACCAAAACAGTAAACTTGAGACAAAAGAATTTGCCGCTTATTATCTGCTGGGGTATCTGGATAACCAGAAATTCCAAAATTTTTCAGGACAAAAACATCTTGGGTGCTTTTCTATGCAATAATATCCTAGCTATCTACAACTCTCTTCCTGAAGACAAAGACCCGCCCCCCCGCATTATTACCCCTGAAACTATTGATAAGAACCAGCCTTGGCCTTACTTTGATGGTTCTGCAAACGTCGAAGGTTGTGTGTGTGGGGGGGGGGCGCATTCTTCACCTATCAGAGGCAGCTCATTATGAACTAAAAATGGGGCTAGGGAGGGGCACAAACAACTATGTCGAGCTCAACAGTCTCAGGCACCTTCTGCTTTTCGCCCTGGAAAAACACTGCCCCTCAATACAAATTTTTGGAGACTCTCAGCTCATCATAAACTGGATTAATGGATCTTATCACTGTCACATGCACACACTCAAAGATCTTTTGGATGAAACTATTGGTCTTAAATCACAGTTTGAATCTTTTGTTTTCTGTCACATTTACAGGGAAAGGAATGAAGTCGTTGACTTTCTTTCCAAAGAGGCCACGCAGCTGACCAGAGGATAATGGATTATACAAGAATTCAGGAATGGTCAATTCTTCCAGGTCTATCACAGGTCGTATATAGAGGGGGGAGAAGATATCAGGGATTGAGCTTGCATCAATCCATTTTTGGGGTCTCTCAGTTTTATTTAGTTTTCGAGATTGTTATATGCACAGTCCAAAATAGTCTGTATATAGTTTTTGGACCTTCATTTCATTGAAGGATTTTGTAATATTTATTGTACCACAGAACCATCATCAGACGACATAGAAAGCATAACACAATGTTGGCACACATGTAATTTTCTTAAATTTCTTAATGAAAATTACGCTTTTTCCATGGAAAAAAATAAAAATAAGAATAAAAATAAATAAATAAATAATAAACAAAATAAAAATAAAAATAAAATAAATAAAAATAAAAATAAAAAATAAAACTAATGAATACCATAACCTATTGCGAGGAAAGTGAAACACATCCTTGTGTCTATGCATCGCGCCCAACTAAGATCAGAGTTATTTTATTCACCAACTAGATGTTTATGCCAATAGAAATCTGACCCCGACTATATAAAACACCACGATATGGAGTCAGGGCTAGCACCTTGCTCACGAGTCTTCTAAAAATGAAAATATGGGTATACTTCCAACTTCGCAAAATTTAGAGAGTTAAATTCCTAAAAATTTTCGTCGTAAACGTTACAAAAAAACATGGAACTTTTATATTGATTAAACAAAATTCCCTATAAGATTGCATTTTGAATTCCAATAGAACTCCAACCCCTGTCTATTTCAAAGTAGATGATATGGAATCAGGGTTGGGGATTTGTTCATAGGACTTGTGGAAATGGAAATATGCGCCGACTTTCGACTTAGTTTTGGTATGTTTCTACTGGTCTACTTCTAGAGGATTGTGTTCAAAGCATCGAAACTCTGCAACATCACATTGAGATTATTTATGTTTTCTTCCATTTGACTTAATTACATGTCCACCTCGATTTAACATTGAAACTTTGGCGTTATTTTTATATTTACCCAAAAACTCCATAATTTTTTGTTAAGAAATAAAATCACGAATTAATCCAGAGTTTGCTCATGGCGAGATCTAAAAAAACCTCAGCAAACGCGAGTTTTAGATCCAAATTAAAAGGTGTATCAATATCAATTAACAAACCCAACACATAGAAAGCATGCTCATCAAAAAATTAACCTGAGTCATCGTCAACAATTCTCTCAAAATACTAAAAATCCATAACCTAGCATTTTTAAAATTTAACGTGAATTTTCACGTTCCTTAAGATATCATAAACTCACCATATTTTAGTTGGTAGAATCTAGCAATCTTCTTCCCACGAACTCTATATTAACACCCTCTAAAAACTCTACTCCCGGATGTAGGTACAAACACGGGAATTCCAACTTCAGTGAGGGCCACAAGGCTAAGAAAATAACGTAGAGCCTTTGAACAAAAAAAAGAGCTCAAAACTATAGAAGACTAGTTCGGTTTGCACAACACCCACGTTGCACAAAGATAGTCCACTAAAACCTATTAATTAGGAATGCACTTATTGATAATCCCTTAATAAATTGTCTACCAACACTCTTAAATCCAAGTTTACTGCACTAGAGCTCAAAGCAAGTGCCATTTCACTCCGATCCAAACTCACCACAATATGTACGCAGAATCCATGTTTATGGTACTTGGTTTGTATTGTCTAATCGACCTCGTTTATCATACATGTCAGCATAACATCCACCCTCGAAACCCATAGCTATGGATGCGACGAGAGGATGATATCACCCGAAAATTTATAGAAAAAGCATAATGTTAACTATATAAAACTGAAAAATTTCCACAATACAGACAAACTAATACAACTCAACCAATCATAGATGTCACGGCACAAACAGAGACATAATATATATATATATATATATATATATATATATATATATATATATATATATATATATATATATATATATATATATATATATATATAACTTTTAAGAATAGGTGTTTTTATTTATGGGTTTAAGCCTTTCTATATCTTTATAAATCTTATTGATTAAATTTTCTTGTGAAGCAATTTTTATTGTAAAAATAAATTTACTATGATTTTTATTTTGAAAAACAATGAATATATGTAAAACTTTAGTGTTTGGTTTGGTGTGAATTTAAAATTAAAGTATTATTATTAATAGTAATTGTAATAGTGTAATTTAGATTTAAAATTAGATTATCTTGGGTTAGTAGTTTGGGTTAGGAGAATGGTTTATTTTCTCATCTATTTGATTTCAATTCCATGGAATATTTTTGGTCTCTTGTGTTAAGAGTAAGCGACCCTAGGATAGATCTCAGTGGGGTTGAGAAGTCCCGACTCTTGTTGAGTCAAATTTATTAGTATATTTGGTTCGTTGGTTGTTGGATATACTCCTAGTGTTAAGCAAGTTTAATTCTGAATTTTACCCAAATTACTTCAACAAATTATCCATTCACCATGATATATATATATATATATATATATATATATATATATATATATATATATATATATATATATATATATATATATATATATATATATATATATAAAGTTATGATGAGATTTTTTATAAAATTACTATTAAGCAAAAAAAAATTATAAACCAAAGAGAAAAAAATAAATTTAAATAAAAGTGGGAATTTATAATCCACTAGTATTCAATGTTTATACTGGAGAGTCTTGATTTAATTTCCCATCTTTCATAATGCAAGCAAAAGCTTTGGAAGATTCTACCCTATTGGGAGTGGTGTCTAAGTTATTTCACCAAGATAGAGCATGATGGATTTCATTGAGCCATTTAGGACTCTTAGCTTTTGGGTAGGACACCATTGTGTGACTATGCTCAAATGACATCTTTATTAAAATGTAATGTGTTCATAATACACAACCTAGGTTTAATAGTTTTACCATATTTTAAAACTATGTATTCTATTGTGCCTTTGCTTTGATTTGAATAGATACACAAACAAGCAAATGTATCAAATATTTATCCCTAGTGTTATTGCTACTACAAATGTAATTGCCTAGCATGCTACCAATGGCTTCCAAGGACTTGGGGTTCCAAAATTCCAATTCCAAGTTCATCAATCGAATCCAAAGTAAAACCAAATTTTTCATGGCTTTAGAATTTGAGTTGAAGTCCAAGCTCCATAACTTGATGAATAAACATGCACTTCCTATAAACCATGGGCCACACAACCACCTCAACTTGGTCTTCATACTGAGTTTGAAGTTAAATATGAAACAAATTTTTGTAACAGGATGAATGACCACATGTTTGATGGGAAATGGGCCTTGTGATATTTCAATCTAAGGAGTTCCAATACTTCATTAAGGGCCAAAATGCATTAAACCTAAAAATTTCTCCAAGGGCCTTGAGATACTTGGTCTCTTACTAAATTACTCCACCTCAAGAGCCATATGAGGATTAAGACCTCTCTTTTCACATAAAATGTTGAATAAGAGGGGAAGGGTGAAGTCAATGCCCAATGTTGGAAACATATATGGATTTAAGGGTTGATTTTGAATTGTGTGGGTGTATAATGTAGGAGCATCAGTTAAAATTTAATGAAAATAAATGTCAAATCTTTTTACCAGAGGAGTTGGTTCCTCAAAGTGTGGGATTTGTTAAGTAGATTAGGATTAATGTCATTAAATTCCATGTAAACCATTTTAATATTTAGAAAATTGTTAAGCTAGGAGGCTCAAGAGGTTTGTTTGAAGGTAAAATTGGGCTATATAATCCAATATTCATGGATTTGGAAGGATGTCCACTATTGTATTTATTCATGTATTGAAATTAATAATAAACAAAGAGTGCATCGAGAGGGATTTGGTGTAAAACTAAGCGTTGTAGAGTGGTTTACTATTTCCTTTGTAACTATTGTGTTAGCATACAAAATTAACCTATTAATCAAATGTTTATTTTGGTTGGACATGGTTAATGATGCTATAGGGGTGTCGTGTGATGTGTGTATTAAAACTCTGCATATTTCATGTTTAGACCTATCAATAGAAGGGCATAATAGAGCATAATGAGCAACAAGGCCGAGCACAGAGTATAAGTGGAAGGGGTGGAGACAAGGATCATTAAGATTTTTTGGGACAGACTTATTATCATCAGAATAGAACTTTGGAGTGCTGCATGAAACAGGAAATATTCTCGCGCCTATAGTTATTTTCCTCAAAGGTTTTTATAAAAAGACAAGTACAAAAGTGCCAGGGACAACACTTGACGAGAATCAAAGTGAAAATTGACGGAGAAGAATCTTTGTCCCAGATTCGATCTCCACAGAAGTTTCAAAGGTAGGAAGATTGTGCTTCATATTAAATCGTCGGGGTATGGGGTGCCAGGATTAAGTCTGGTAGTCATGCCCTAAGGTCGTATGAACCTTCCCTCCACAACCCGAGTGCTAAGATGTAAATTTAAAAGGGTTATGAGATTAAGTCTTGTGGACATGGTGTTATTCATATCACGCCTTTCCCATTGCTACTTGAGAGCTAAGCTTTTTTTAAAAGGAGTTGGCGGTGACATTGACTGAGAAGTGAGTTCAACAATTGAGTATGGAAGGGAATCGTCATCCCAGAATTAATCCATCCTGAAATTTTTAAAGGCATGTAATTTTCGCACCAAAGGAAAATGTCAGGGCTAAGAACTTGGTCGCTACCTCATTCATATATCCCACTTTCATAAGTGTTGGTGCTAAGGTTGGATTAGTCTCATTGCATATATATACATATTCTTGGATCTGTGTTAATGGTTTTTATTTTAATGGTATTCCTTCCTACCCCTTGGCTCTTGTATTATAATATCTGCATATATATATATATATATATATATATATATATATATATATATATATATATATATATATATATATATATATATATATATATATATATATATATATATATATAGTTATTTTCCCAGAGGTTTTTATAAAAAGCCGAGTACAAAAGTGCCAGGGTCAACACTTGACGAGAATCAGAGCGGCAATTGGCGGAGAAGAATCTTTGTCTTGAAGTCTATCTCCACAGAAGTTTCAAAGGTAGGAAGATGCACTTCATATTAAATCTTTGAGGTCCAGGGTGCCAGGATTGAGTCTGATGGTCATGCCTCAATGTCATATGAACCTTCCCTCCACAACCTGAGTGCTAAGATGTAAATTTAAAAGGGTTCTAAGATTAATTCTTGTCGAAATGCTGTTAGTCATATCACGCCTTTTCCATTTCTACTTAAGAGCTAGGATTTATTTAAAAATGAGTTGGCAATGACATTGACTAAAAATTGATTTCAATAATTGAGTATGGAAGGGAACCTTCACCCCAGAAGTAATCCATCCCAAAAATTTTGAAGGCATGTAATTTGCGCACCAAAGGAAAATGTTAATCACTGAGAGCTTGGTCGCTACCCCAGTCATATAGCCCACTTTCATAAGTGTTGGTGCTAAGGATGGATTAGTCACATTGCATATACATACATAGTCTTGGATCTCTGTTAGTGGTTTGTATTATAATGGTATTCCTCCCTACCCCTTGGATCTTGTATTATAATCTCTACCTACTTTTATATATATATATATACGGATTGTCACATAGGTTTGTACTTGGAAATATCCCTGTTGGGGGCTTGGTTTTAATATACATTTCTAAATATGGTGGTTTTATAAAGTGGGCTTAAATCCGGTGATTTTATAAATAGAAGAAACCCACCCACTTGGTTATTTTATAATGCACTTATAATTTGGGACTTGGTCTTAAGTCTTGGCTAGAGTGGTTTTGTATTAGATTTGGGGGTCTAACCCAAATTTGACTAGGTATGTATATATTCTAAATTAAAGCCCCAAACCTGCACCATTAGTGGTATTAGGGTAGGATAACCTGCTCGATTGAATTTTATAGAGGTTAAAGAAATTGTTTGCAACAATGATCTATCAATTTGATCTCTAATGTTAATTCAAGCCAAGGCATGCGAAGTAATATATATAATAGTGTGAAGGTTGTGGAATGTGGTTTTTAGTTTGTATTGTAGATCACGAATCGCAAAGGGAGAGTCAAGCACAAGTTTTGGTGTATATTATAATAAGTGAATCGGTTGATGTTTTTACGGTTGAGAAACATTGGAGATTTGTACCAGCAAAGAGGAATGGGAGATTGCAATAGTAATTGAAGAGATTGGATGACAAGTAATAAGTATTTTTGTTTTCAATTAATTTAAAGGAAATTGTTGAAGAAAGTAATAGAAAAAAGAAAGGATATTGTGTTAGAAAGTTGCAACAATAGAATCATGACAAAGGAAGAAAGAATAAGTAAAGCTCTCAAAGTAAAGGATTATGGAAGTTATAGTAAAGAATGTTGTAAGAAAATTTTAGTTGGAGACTAAAAGTGAAGGTAACAGTGGAATTCCTCTGAAAAATAAGGGTGTGAACAGAGTGCAAAATCCAGAGAATAGAAAAGGAGTGCTCAAGAAGTAGGTTCTAAGAGAAAAGACCAAAAGGATAAAAAGATTTTGAGCTTAGGCAAAAGCTTGAGTTGGTATTAATTAGCGAGTAAGGAGACTTGTTATAATGAAGGCTTGGTTATAAATCACTGTGGGCATGGAGGAGCTCACAGAAAAGGTGGAAATGCTTGTAGATAGTCAAAGAAAAGATCCAAAAGGAATCCAAAACAGGAAGAAAGAGGATGCTAGAACAATTGGAAAAAAGAAGAAAATGTGTGGTGAATATTTTGATAAGGAAATAGCTAATATGAGGGAAGAACTCAACAATAGTAAAAATATGTTGGATGAGGAAATCATAAAAGAATTGAGAGAAGGATTGTATATAGGAAAAAGTTTCAAGTAGCATGTCAAGGAATTATTTGTTGAAAAGTTACTATAAATAATGGAGACCAAGGAAACACTCAAGGTAGTTGAGTATGAGATGAGAGAATCCATTTCTGAACCAAAGAAAGGACCAATCCTTGGATAAGAGTATGACAATGATGATGGGTTGATGATGTGCTCATATTAATGCAAGAGAAGGATGCTAGAGAAATCTTCATAGATTAAAGGGTCTCGTGTTTTTAATTCTAATTATATATGTGAGTTTTATTTGTAGGTAATAAAGGTAAGAAAGATGAAAAAATATTAGAGATAGTGGAAGAAGAAGAAGTTCCACAAAGGAAAAACTTTTCTTATGAAAGACAACAAAGGGTAGCAGACTCTGAAAATGGACAACCTCAGAGAACTGCCACAAGAAAGGTGATGTAGGAGCATCCGTAAAATTCAATTGACTAAGAGGTCAAAATATTTTACTAGAGAAGTTGGTTCCTTAATGTGTGGATTGTTAGGATAGAGTTTGTTTTTAATTTCCATGTAATTCATTACATTTAGCTATTTTTTGTAAAAAAATTACTATGCAAAGAATGACCCATTTGATCCTATCTTTGAGGATCTGGACTGTCACTATGTATTCGTATAAATATTGATGTAATAATAATAATCATAGTGGAATGGTGAGAGAAATTTTCCTGACATAATACCTTAACCAGTTCTTTTGCAACCATTTCATTTATCTCATTGATCTCTCTCTCTCTCTCTCTCTCTCTCTCTCTCTCTCTCTCTCTCTCTCTCTCTCTCTCTCTCACACACACACACACACACACACACACACACATATATTAATAATATTGCAGAGGTCTATGTTTTTTCATGCTTCGCTTTGGTCTTTGTAACCAGAGACAAAGTAAACTAAAGAATTATTTTTAGAATGCACGAGTGGGAGGTTTGTAGGAGTTACATAGGAGCATTAAATCCTTAACAAAGCCTAGAATAAAGTACATAGGTGGACCACACAATACTTAGTTTTTTTTTTAAGTTTTGGCGAAGTACGTCAATTGAAAGTGTTGGGGAACATAACTTAATTTTTTTTCAAGATAAATGAGTTTATTAACAGTGTCAGGGTGACATGTCCTAAAGGGTCTTCCCTAGAAGGTCGAAGGGATAACACATAAGGGAATAGTTGGGATGAATAGGAATTTAGCTGACATGTGAAGGTTGACCAATATAGAGAAGGTCAGGTGATGTGGAAGCCAGTTAGCAAAGTGAAGTGGGGCCATGAGTGTCACTGACACCTCCTAGAGGAAAAGAACTTGTGTGTTTTAAAAAATGGCTTGGGACGACAACTAAAGGTTGCCAAGAACAACAGTTGATGGAAATAATTCTCATTCCCCAGAGTCTTTTTCCTGGGGCATTCTCTTTTGCATGAACTTTGGGACAAGTTGAGATGACGTAAGCACAGGAGGATGTATCCCAATGGATAAAAGGGTTGTGCAGGACCTATGGTCTTGTGGTGTGTTAGCATTGCTTAGAGCGGGAGGAAAGTGTAAAATCACTGGGAGCTATAAAGAGTGGGATGTGTTTGTAGATTAACAAATAAAACTTGGTCTTGGTGGCTATTAAGAAAGGATTGAGCATGGTGATTTTAAATGTAAGCCCTCCTCTTTTTATTATTGATAAAAGTTTCGGATGTGGTAGTTTTTTGTGGGATTTCTATCTTATATTTCCTTTAGTTTATATATATAGTGTCAGTTGCAATGATTCTAGTTCAACTTTGGAACATAAAAAAGGAATTTTTTGGCCTAGACTTCCATATATAGAATTTTAGTAACGTTAAGACCTACACCAATTGGTATTTGAGCAGATCCTGCATCTGTTCCATTAACAATAAGTTGATCATGATGCACAAGGTTAGACGATGTGCCAGAGCAGGCTAAATAAGACAAAGAAATGTGGCTATTGCTAAGGTGATATGAGCTATGCAGCGGTTGGAAGAAAGAATGGAAGCCATGGAAACCAGTAAACAAAGAGAAATTGAAGATGGATATGTAAGCGAGGAAGAAGAAGAATATCCAAAGGAAGAAGCAACTAAAGAGCTTATAGAAGCCAAATTATTGAAGGAAATTCTAGGATCTGTCATAAAGAAAAAACCTGATTTATCCTCTTATACTGGCAACATGAATCCAGAGGAGCTCATAGACTAGATTACAAAGATGGATAAGTTCTGTGTATGAAGAGATGGATGAGGAGAAGAAAATTAAGTTTGTTGTCACCAAATTGAAAGGACATGCAACTCTATGGTGGGATGTCATATAGGTTGAGAGAATAAGGAAGAATGAGTAGAAGATTAAGAGCTGGGAAAAAATGGTTGTGAAGCTCAGAGAAAAGTTCTTGCCAAAGAACTATCAACTTACTTTATTTAGACATATGAAAAATCCTAGGTAGAGATTAATGACTATGAGGAAGTACGCAAAAGAGTTTTATAAGGTGAACATTAGGACTAGATATGTAGAGGAGTCTACAGAGAATACAACCATATACATTAATGGTCTTAGGTTGGATACTCAAGTTGAAATTAGTTAGATATCGCCAAAAATAGTAGAGGAAGAATACCATCTAGCTTTGAAGGTTGAGGAGAAGCTTGCAAGGAAGCAGTCTGGAAAAGGAAAAAGTATTGCTAGAGGAAGAGGACAACAATCAACTAGAGGAAGATATACAACACAAAAGGAAGGAGCTAGTAGCCCAAGTCCATAATGATAGCAAGAAGGAGAATTCAGAGCTTAACAATTCTTTTCTACAGGATGAGGAAGAGGCATATGAAGAGACATTTTTTGCTATCGGTGTGGCCAGATTGGCTACATGTTATATATATGAATGTCTAGAAAATAGAGATGCATGTCAAATAAGTGTTGTTGTTTCCCTAGAAGAAGAAGTAGAACCAAAGGTATAGGAAACATATAATGTAACAGAGACAAGAGAGTCTTTATTGCTTAAGAAAGTGTTGCTAAAACCAGAGAATGGAGTTCTTGAACCAACTTAGAGGAAGGCATCATTTAGGTTTGTTTGCAAATTCCAAGGGAAATGCTACAAGATGGTGATTGATAGTGGAAGCACAGACAACTTGGTGTCTACATAAGTGGTGGAGAAGTTGAAATTGGAAGAGATGAAGCATCCAACACCTTATAAGGTGTCATGGATTCAAAAGGGTCATCAATTGTTGGTGAATGAACAATATGAAGTGGAGTTGCATATAGGAAACTACAAGGATAAAATCTTATGTGATATCATTCCCATGGATGTGTGCCATATCCTATTGGGTAGACCATGATAGTTCGATAGAGGTTTTGTCATGATGGGAAGAAGAAAATCTACAAATTATAGAAGGATGGCATTAATCATACCTTGTTGCCTTTACAAGAAGAGGGGACATCTGAAAGTAATGTTTCCAAGGAATTGTTGTTGGGGACATCTGAGGTAAGATTTGATTTGGTGTGTAAACCTAAGGTAATTCTTACTTCCACTATTGTAAATGATTTTCCTTTTGAGATTCAAGATATGTTGAATGAGTATAGTGATATCATAGTGGATGAATTTCCTAATGAGTTGCCACATGTGAGAAGTATAAGTCACCATATTGACTTAATACCAAGAGAAAGTCTACCAAATAAAGTTGCATATAGAATGACCCCTCAAGAGAATGAAGAAATCAGAAAGCAAGTATAGGAGTTGTTAGATAAATGACTGATTAGAGAAAGCCTTAGTCCATGTGAAGTACCTACACTGTTGATCCCTAAGAAATATGGATTCTTTGGCGCATGTGTACAAAATCTAGATCATTGAATAAGATCACAATCAAGTACAAATTTGTTTTACCTCACATAGATGATTTGTTGGACCATTTGAGTGGTGCTAACTATTTCTCTAAGATTGATCTAAAGAGTAGGTACCATCAGATCAAGATTAGAGAGGGATATGAGTGGAAGTCAACCATTAAAACCAATGATGGATTGTATGAATAGTTGGTCATGCCATTTGGGATGTCATATTCACCCAACACCCTTAAGAGATTGATGAATGAGGTGTTAAAGGAGTTGTATTTAGATGATATTTTGGTTTACAACCAATCCAAAGAAGAGCACTTAATGCATTTGATGTATGTGTTAGAGAAATTGCTCATCAATTTGAAGAAATGTTCATTCTTGAAGACATAGCTTGTGTGCTTGGGATTTGTCATATCCAAGGATGGTTTAACAATGGATCCTACGAAGATAAGAGCTATTGTTGATTGGCCCTCTCATAAAAACATTTTGAAGTTAGAATTTTTCATGGTTTGGCTAGTTTTTACAAGAAGTTCATCAAGAATTCTAGCAAGATGAGTGCTCCAATTGTGAAGACAATAAATAAAGACAAACAACCATTCCAATGGACTGCTAAAACAAAGAAAGGGTTTCAATTATTGAAGAATAAGATCACAAAACAATATGTGTTGATCTTGCTAGATTTCTGCAAGCCTTTCCAAGTGAAGTGTGACGCTACTGGAGAAGTGATTGGCATCGTGTTAAGTCAGGAGTGTTGGGTTGTGTTATATTCTTCCATGACTAGCCCATGTAGTTAACCGGGGGGGGTTAGAAGGGGGCCAGAGCCCCCCCCTTCGTTGCGCCAATTGAGTAGCGAGGCGATTCATAGGGGGTTTGAGGGGTGCAGGCAACCCCACTTTAAAATTTTGGTTTTGGACCCTATGTTAGGTTGGGTGGACCTACCTATGGTTTTGTGCATGATTTTCGCACATGGTTTTGGATGCGATGGTTTTCGGTCCATGGTTTTGGACGCGATGGTTTTTGGTCGATGGTATTGGATGCTTAGGCATGTATAAATATGTATTGTAAAATTGAAAGGAACATAATGAAAAATCAAGCTAGTAGTCCTGATTTTGGGATCCGGGGAAAATCTCTGTGTATATGTGTTTTATGTGTTATGCTCTCTCATTTTTTATTTTATGTGTTTTAGAATTCGTATGCAGGTAATTTTTGTACGGGGTTAAAACCTACATTTGGTATCAGAGCTATTTTGGCTTCAAGGGGATGCCTTTGTTGCTGAGGGGTTTCGCTCAGGCCTATGGTAGACCCTGTTCAGTGGGAGATCTGCGAGATCGTTTTTTGGTGGTGAAAGAAGATAGTGAGCAGTAGAAAGATAGAGATTGAGAAATTTAATGGTCAAAGTTTTGAGCTGTGGAAATTCAAGATGGAGGATCTGTTGGTGGATAAAGATCAGTGGATCACAGTAGATCTAGGTATTAAACCAACGGGAGTATCCGATGAAGAATGGAAGAATTTGGATTGGAAGGCAAAGAGCACAATACGATTGTGTGTCTTAGATTCAGTATTGCTGAATGTATCTGGGGAAGCTACGGTGAAGGCTTTGTGGGAAAATTTAGGGACTTTGTACCAATCTAAGTCTCTAGTGAATAAATTGTTCCAGCAAAAAAAGTTGTATAACCTGAGGATGAAAGATGGAGACTCGGTGACAGAGCATCTGAATGCGTTTAATATTGTGGTAAGTCAATTATCATCTGTTGATATCAAAATTTCAGATGAAGATAAGTGCATTAGTTTGTTGTGTTCTCTACCAGATTCGTGGTATAGTCTGGTTATTGCAATAGGTAGCAATGCAACTACCTTGGAGTTTGATGAAATAGTCTCATCCTTGCTAAAGGAGGAGATGAGACAAAAAAATATGGAGAGACAGCATGGTGATGCCTTGTCTGTATGAGGACGGTCCTAGAACAAAAACAAAAATAAGCCATCGAGTGGGAGATCTAAATCTAGAGTGAGATCTAAATCTCCAAGAAAACCTGTAAAAGTGGTGTGATGGAAATGCGGAAAGGAAGGGAACTACAAAAGGGACTGTAAATCTAAAGTTCCTGACAAAGGAAAGGGATTTGATGACGCTACTTCTGCAGAGGCGAAAACCACCTTAGATGAAGGTGGGGATGTATACTTGGCTTCTTCAAATACACATGTAGATCATGAGGCATGGTTGATTGACTCAAGTGCATCCTTTCACTTCACTCCCCATTGAGAATGGTTCTGTGAGTATGAGAAATATGATGGTGGTGATGTCTTCTTAGGGTATGATAGGAAGGCTAGAATCTTTGGTCATGGAAAAGTAAAGTTGAAGTTGCAAGGTGGAAGGGTTAGAACACTTTCGAGTGTTCTGCATATTCCTGGATTGGCCAAAAATCTGATTTCGGTAAGCAAGTTGGATGATGCAGGTGTAAAAACAGTGTTCAAGAAGGATACCTACTAGATGGTTCGGGGAGCACTAGTATTGATGCGAGGAGTTCGGATTGGAACTCTGTGCAAGCTGCAAGGTAGCACGGTTGTTGATGGGTGCAACAGTTCTGTGGTTCTTGAAAGTGGAGAAGAAAATCTAGTGGTCTCTAGAGAGAAGACCATGTTGTGGCATCAAAGGCTTGGACATATTGGAGAGAAGGGCCTTCGAAGACTTCATGGTAAAGGTATGGTATAAGGTATGAGTAATAGCTCCCTGGATTTTGATTTCTGTGAAAATTGTGTATATGGGAAGCAGAATCTGGTGAGTTTCCCCTCTTGTGGTAAGAGGGCGAAATAGATATTAGAGCTTGTGCACAATGATGTGTTTGGACCTGTGAAGGTTCAATCACTGGGCAAGTTTGTGTACTATGTATCATTTATAGATGACTTCTCAAGGAATACATGGATATATTTCCTTAAGAATAAATCTAAAGTCTTTGATAGGTTTAAAGAATTTAAGGCTCTGGTGGAAAAACAGACAGAGAAGAAGATAAAGGTCTTAAGGACAAATAATGGTGGAGAGTTTTGCAGTAAGGAATTTGAAGAATTTTGTAAGAAGTGTGGTATAGCACGATAGAAGACTACTCCATATACACCTCAGAAAAATGGAGTTGCAGAAAGAATGAACAAGACGTTGATGGAAATGGCAAGAAGCATGCTCAGTGGTGTTGGGTTAGGATAGGAATTTTGGGCAGAGGCAGTGGAGACAACATGTTACCTGGTCAACAGATCACCTTCATCAGCGTTGGAGGATATGACTCCACAAGAGGCATGGACTAGTAAGAAACCCTCTCTTTCACATCTGAGGGTATTTAGATGTGATGCATATGTACATATTCCAAAGGACAAACGAACCAAGTTGGATAGTAAATTTGAAAAGTGCATCTTTATTGGGTATAAGGATTGTTTAAAGGGTTATAAGCTTTGGAACCCAGCAACAAGAAAGGTTGTGTACAACCGAGATGTGGTGTTCATATAGGTGAAAGATGTTATTAAACATGAAGTCCAACCAAAGGAACCTGAGAAGATAGAGTTTGAGCTAAAGGAGGAAGAATCAAACTCTATAGAAGAGGAGGAATCAAAAGATGAAGAGCCACAAACTCTGGGTGTAAGAATATCAGTTCGAGAAAGAAGGCAGCCATAAAGGTATAGTCCATCTGCTTTATGTTCAAATTTTGCTTTATCTATTATCGATGATGATCCCAGAACTGTGAAGGAAGCAGTAGATTCAGAGGATGGAAAACTCCAGAAAGAGGCCATGGTTGATGAAATGGCATCTTTGCACAAAAATGAGGCTTTGGATCTGGAGGAGTTGCCGACTAGAAGAAAACCCATTGGTAGCAAATGGGTGTTTAAGAAGAAGACAAATGCAGAAGGAAAGGTGGAGAAATAAAAAGCTCGGTTGGTAGCAAAAGGTTACTCCCAGGTGCCGGGAATTGATTTTTGTGATATTCTTTCTCCTGTTGCCATGGTAACTTCTATTAGATTACTTTTATTTGTTGTTGCTACTTTTGATTTTGAGGTAGAACAGATGGATGTGATCTAGAAGAGGAGATCTACATGAAGCAACTTGAAGGCTTTGTGGTGAAGGGTAAGAAAGAACTGGTATGAAAGGTAAAGAAGTCTTTGTATGGGTTAAAACAGTCACCAAGGATGTGGTATCAGAAATTTGATACATTTATATGGGGACTTGGCTTCACCAGAAGAAAAGCAGATCACTATGTGTATTTTAAATTAATTGGTGACCGTGTTATTTATTTGGTCTTGTATGTGGATGATATGTTGCTAGTTGGAAATGACAAAGAAATTATCCAGGATTTGAAGACCCATTTGTCCTCCAAATTCGACACGAAATATCTTGGTGCTACAAACTTTATTTTCCGCATGGAAATTAAAAGAGATCGGGCAAAGAGGAAGCTCTGGTTAAACTAGAGGAAGTATGTCGAGACAATATAGCAGAGATTTAATATGCAGGATAGTAAACCAGTGAAGGTTCCTATTCTTGTAGGTGTAAAGTTATCTGATGAACAGTGTCCCAAGACACAAGAAGAGGAAGAGGACATGTCCCATGTTCCATATGCAAGTGCAGTTGGTAGTTTGATGTATGCAATGTTCTATACTATACCAAACATTGCACATGCGGTGGGAGTATTGAGCAGGTTTATGTCAAAACTAGGAAAGGAGCATTGGATAGCAATGAAGTGGGTTTTCATGTATTTGCGTGGCACTAGTGATTATGGTTTATGGTACCAACGAAAACCAGGATTGGACAGAGTGTTGGATATGCATGGCTTTGTTGATGCAAACTGGGCTGGAGATCTGGATCAGAGAAGATCTACAAGTGGGTATGTGTTTAACCTATTTGGAGGTGCAGTCAGTTGGATGAGTAAGAAACAATCTTTAGTGGCACTATCAACTACAAAGGTAGAATACATGGCAACCACTCATGTAAGCAAGGAAGCAATTTGGTTGTAGAGATTTTGTTCAAATATGGGGTTAGTATTGGGAGCTATAAGGATAGACTGTGACAGCCAAAGTGCAATTTTCTTGGCAAAGAACCCTGCATATCATTCAAAGACAAACCACATTGATGTTCAGTATCACTTTGTGAGGGATATGATAGAAGACAAAAAAGTGTTGCTAGTAAAGGTGTACACTTTGAAGAATACTGCAGATCATTGACAAAATCTGTGAGCTCTAGGAAGTTCTCTTGGTGTAGAGAAACAATGGGCGTTGTAAGGCTGGATAAATGACTAAGCTCTCTTATGGCCCCTTGTGGAAAGAAAACAACAAGTGGGAGAATGTTGGGTTGTATTATATTCTTTCCATGACTAGCCCACGTAGTTAACCGGGGGGTTAGAAGGGGGGCGGAGCCCCCCCTTTGTTGCACCGATTGCGTAGTGAGGGGAGTCACGGGGGGTTTTAGGGGTGCAGGTAGCCCCACTTTATGGGGTCTAGGGCAGCGTCCCGAAAAATTTTGGTTTTCGACCCTATGTTAGGTTGGGCAGACCTACCTATGGTTTTGTGCACGATTTTCACACATGGTTTTGGATGCGATGGTTTTCGGTCCATGGTTTTGGACGCAATGGTTTTCGGTCCATGGTATTGGATGCGTAGGCATGTATAAATATGTATTGTAACATTGAAAGGAACATAATGAAAAATCAAGCTGGTAGTCCCGATTTTGGGATCCAGGGAAAAATCTCTATGTATATGTGTTTTATGTGTTATTCTCTCGCATTGTTTATTTTATGTGTTTTAGAATTCGTATGTAGGTAATTTCTGTACAGGGTTAAAACCTACAAGGAGGATAAGCCCATAGCCTATTTCAACAAGAAGTTGAATGATTCCAAAGGAATTATACTTCTTATGACAAGGAATTTGATGTTGTGGTACATGATTTAAAGAAATGGAGGCATTTTTTAATGTCTAAAGAGTTTGGTTTGTACACAGATAATCATGCCTTACAATACATTATGCAATAACCCAAATTGAGTCAAAATCATGTCAAGTGGATATCTCCAAAATTTCACTTTTGTTTTGAAGCATACTAGTGGCCAAGCTAATAAAATTATTAATGCATTAAGCAGGAGGACTTTAATTATGTAAGAAATTCAAGTCCAAATCATGGGGTTCGACTTCATGAAGGAGTTGTATGAGGAAGATGTAGATTTTAAGGAGGCCTACAAAGCTTGTAAAAACCCAACAATCCAAGATAGGATTTTGTGGCTTGATTACATGCTTCAAGAAGGATTATTGTTCAAAAATAATCAGCTCTGTGTTCCAAAATGTTTGATGAGGGAGAATTTAATCAAAGAAAAGCATAGTGAAGGTCTTGCAGGGTATTTTGTCCATAATAAGACATATGAGCAGCTAAAGAATTTTTACTATTGGCCAAATATGAGGATTGATGTGGATAAGTTTGTGAGCAATTTTATAATTTACCATCATGTAAAAGGGAACAGTCAAAATACAAGGTTGTATACACCATTACCAATTCTAGACAAACCATGGGATTCGGTAAGCATGGATTTTATATTGGGTTTGCCAAAAACTCAAAAGGGAAATGATGCAATCTTTTTTCTAGTGGACATATTTTCAAAAATGGCCCATTCCTTCCTTGTTTTAAAACTAGTGATTCTACCCATGTTGCTAACATGTTCTTCAGAGAAGTAGTGAAATTGCATGGAGTGCCCAAGAGCATTGTCTCATATCGAGATACCAGATTCTTGGGGAATTTATGGAAGAATGTTGGAGATAAATTAAGCTTTATTTCATCCTATCACCCTTAGACTGATGGAAAAACTAAAGTAGTTAAGAGAATTTTGGAGAATATCTTAAGGAGCTTGGTTGGTGACCATCCCAAGAAGTGTTATCAGGTGCTTACCCAGGCTAAATTTACCTACAATAATTATCCAAATAGAATAATTGGCCAAATTCATTTTCCAATTATGTATGGGATGCATCTAAGAGTAGTGCATGAACTCAAAAAATTGGGGAGAGTGGAACAAAGAAGTGCAGTAGGGGAATACTTTGTTACAACTTTGCAGAAGATCCATGAGCAAGTGAAACAAAAGCTACAAGAAAGAAACCTCAAATATAATACTAGAGAAGATCTCAAGAGGAGAGAAAAAAGCTTTGAAGTGGGAAACTTAGTATTAACACATTTTAGGATGCAAATATTTCGTAAAGGGGAATACATTAAACTAAAATTAAAGAAATTTGGTCCTTATGATATCCAAAGGAAATTTTCAGCAAATTCATATGATATAGAGTTGTCACCAAGGATTGGAATTTCTCCCATATTCAATGTTGTAGACCTATACAAGTACCATCCTAGAGAAGATGTGCAGCCAACAAATGATAGTGGACAACAAAAAATTCAGTGGCAGAAGCAATTATCAGCAATCGGGCCTTCCCAGCCAGAGAGGATTTTAGATAAGATACTAATTAAGAAGACCATGGGAAATGAATATTACGAGTATTTGGTGAAGTGGAAGGATCACCCAATAGCTAATGAAACTTTGGTATTTGTAACTAAATACAAAGTAAACTAAAGCATTATTTTTATACTGCATAAGTGGTAGGTTTGTAGGAGTGACAGAGGAGTGTTAAAAGCCTTAAAAAAGACTATAACATAGTACATGAGTGGGCAACACAATACTTGGTTTTTTAAAGTTTTGGTGGAGTACAACAATTGAAAGTGTTGAGGAATAGAACTTAAAAGCTTTTTCAAGATAAACACGTTAATTGATAGTGTCGAGGTAATGTGTCTCAGAGGATCTTCTCCGAAAGGTCAAAGGGAGAGCACATAAGGGAATAGCTAAGATGATTGGGTGTCAAGCTAATGTATAAAGGTTGGCCAATACAGAGAAGGTCGGGGTGACATGGAAGCTAATTAGTGGAGTCAAGTGAGGTCACGAGTGTCACTGACAGCTCCCATAGAAAAAGGAATTGTGCATTTTTAAAAAGGGCCCGGGATGGAAGATAACAGGAGTCGGGAATGATAGTTTACAAGACTAATTCTCATTCCTCGAAGTTGGGAACGATAGTTGATGAGAATAATTCTCGTTCTATGGAGTCTATCTCTCAGAGCATTCCCTTTTATGTGTACTTTGGTACAATCCAGGTGACGTAAGCCTAGGAGGACGTGTCTCGACTGATAAAACAGTTGTGTGGGACCCAAGCTCTTATGGTGTGGTCGTGTTGCTTAGAGTGGGAGGAAATTTTAAAATCACTAAGAGCTATAAAGAGTGGGCTACTTTTGTATATTAACACATAAAAACTACTCTTTGTGGCTGTTAACAAAGGTTAGAGCCCAGTGGTTTTAATGAATGTAAGCCCTTGTCTTTTGATTATTGATAAAAGGTTCGGTTGTGGTGGTTCTTTGGGGATTTGATTATATTGTATTTCCTTTGGTTTATACACACACACACACACACAGAGTTTCGACTGTGGTGGTTCTAGTTCGACTTTGGAACATCAAAGGGTTATTTTTGGGCCTAGCCTATCATATATAAAATTTTAGTAAAGTTAAGATCTACAACAAAATGGAATTTCAACATTGATTCATGAGAATAATATAGAAGAAGCAACATTAAAGGAGTTTAGGATGGAACTCTACAATTTTGTGAAAACAAGACTAGTTTCAAAGGTATGATTAATTATTTATATCTTCTCTTACTAAATGTCTGCTGGATTATTTTTGAAGAAATTATATTAAATATTGGAAGTAAATGGAGGTGGAGGAAAAAGAAGAAACCATATGTTTTGCAGACTGGTAAATTAGATCCATATGAAGATGGTGAAGGAGGAGCTAGTCAAAAGAACTCAGCTCAAGGTAATTCAATGAGGTCAGAGGATGCTATGAAGGATCAAGGATGAGAAGACAACCAAGAATATATCATATAGGAGGAGGCATTATCACTTCATATGATCAAGAAGGAAATAATATTAGCTTGTGAGGATCATTATGAAGAAGAAAGAATAGACTAAGGCATTTATTTGGAAATCAATGAGAATAGTTATATAGAACAATAAGATGATGTCAAGCGCAGCCTGGATGTTACATAAGATGAGGGAGGAACCTATGTATATGATGAGACATGGAATTATACATTTATCAAAGACAATCAAACATAAGAATGAGATGCATTGGAAATTGAGAAAGTGAAGAATGGGGATAAGCACGAGGGCTTCACTCAATGGGCCTCTGATATATCATGTGAGTTTGTGGCATACTAAACAATAACCTTAATTTGACTACATATTAGAAAATACCTCTAGAGTCACATTATTTAACCCCCTACCAATACGAATCCAATAAACCTTCCTAATTTTAAAAAATACCTACTTTCACTAGATATTGTGGGTATCCATTTTTTCATTAACATTTTTTATACCCCTTTATATTTTTTCATTAACTTTGAGCTCCATCTTTTATACCCTCTAATATAAAAACCGTTTATCCCCTACATATTCCCCAATATATTATGCCATTTTTTCCTCAATATATGTCCCCCAATATGAATGCACATGGTATGGTATTGCTCCCCCAGTAAAGCCCTCGTGGGGATGAGAGGCAATACTCAAAGGCAATGTTTAAAAATTTTAATAAAGAAACATAATTGCTGGAAGAAACGTTATTATAGTCTAAAGTTAAAGATGAAGATATTGAATTGATGAATTTACATGTAGTTCCTTCCATTTTGTTGAATAAATATGAATGTATGCTGACAAAAAGTGAATGAGGGGATTTTTTAAGAAAACAATAAGGTTTTGAGAAAGAATCCTCTATAGGAGAAAAAAATGGATACCAAAGTTCCAGGACTGATTGAGGGAATATTAAATTAGTGCAAAGATCTAGAAAATAATTAATGGGACGTTTCTTTGAAGCAAGCCATCTTACAGGTAGACTTTTATGATGGATTTTTTAAGCAACCAAATATTTTGGAAATTTTTGAATGGAAGAGAATGCTTCAAGGTGATGCCAAATATGAAAAAGGGATTGTATGGAACAACCAATTCAATTTTTTGTTTAATGAAAAGAAAAATGTTTTACCAAGTGACTCGTATCAAAAAGGTAGATTAAAGGTGATAGAGGAATAAGAAAGAAAGGTCTAAGACATCCAAAAGGAATCTGAAAGAAGTGGAGATATGATGGAATTCATTTGGCTTGAAAATTACTTAGATTATAGAATTATAAAATGATTGATGTCGAATTTCACCAATGAAACTATGGAGGAGAAGATAATCATGGAAGAACATGACAAATTTATTGTGTCATGCACATAGCAAAGGAAATTGAAGGAGGAGATGGGTGTAAAGTCCAATTTCATTTTGAATTTTAAAAATTTAAATGTTAAATGTATTTTTCAGAATGAAAAGCAAAATATTTTTGGAAATATGTTTACTTATGCAGATGGAGATAAACATAGGCGTCTTGAAAATGGAAGCAATCAATCAGTCTTATTGAGTCAATAATATGAGACTTGGAATGAAAAAATGAGAGTTTCTACAACTCTTATAGAGGGCATTGTTGAAGAAGAGGAGGATTACCTTAGATATAAAGTTGCAATATGTAAAAAAACTTTGCTATCAAGTTCAAGAGGAAGTAAAGACCAAATAATTTCTTGGGAAAGTAAAATTGGAAGCAGTCTAAATATAATAAACCGTTGGAAAATTTCAAAGGTTCAAGAGAAATGTTTTACAACAACTCGGCAATATATAAAGAATTGGCTTTATATTTTCATACCAAGTGAGGAAATAAGTGTCTTCAAGGATAAAATGATTTTACTTGAAACAATGAACACATGGACAATGGAAGTAGCAAAGAATTATATATTATAACCTTTACATGTCAACAAGCCAAGGAAATGTGGATTGTTACACCTGAGGAACAGAAATCAGAATTTTGGAGATAACAGATTATGATCGAAGCACAAAACGTAGAAACTAACAGATGATGCATGGAGCATTACTGTATATATTTAAGAACCTTAAGAAACCATAGATGCAAGATCCAAATGTTTTTTCAAGAAGTAATATTTCCAATCCAAAGAGGCAACAATCAACAACAAGCAAAAGTGAGAGGTGTAAGATTAAAGGAAAAGACTCCCAAGTGGATGAAACATAACAATCACCACAGCTATGGGAAGATGATTAGTGATGAAAGTTGGAGCAAAGAGACTACACAAAGACAAAATTGGGTTGGGATCCTGGATGGTTGCGGGAAGTAACAGAGCAACAACAAAATAGTAAAGCAAATGGAAATTAACAACATAAGGTTTGGAATTCAGGAGGACTTCAACAATCAGAAGACTCATGATCAAGATATCATGAAAAAATTGTTCCTTGGGAGTATGACACACAAGAATCAGTTAAACCTAAATGATCAAGAATGTCAAATACTTTTACCATAGGATTTGGTTCCTCAAAGTGTAGGATTTGTTACCTAGAATAGGATTAATATTGTTAAATTCCATGGAAACCCTTGCAGTATTAGAAATCCGTTAATATAGGAGGCTCGAGAGATTTTTTTGAAGCTAAAATTGATCCATCCAATCCACTATTCATGGATTTGGAAGGATTCCCATTGTTGTCTTGATTCATGTTTTGAAAGTTAATAAACAGAGTGCATGGAGAGGGATTTGGTGTAAAAATAACCTTTGCGGAGCAGTTTACTATTGCCTCTATAATTCTTGTGTAAGTGTGCTTAATTTTTAAGTTAATTAAATTTTTATTTTGGTTGGACATGGTCAATGATGCTATAGGGGCACCCTGTAAAGTGTGTATTATCCATGTTTAAACCTGTGAACAGAAGGGCGTGCGCAAATTATAGATCATAACAAGAAATAAGGCCAAGAAAAAAGTAAATGTGCAAGGCAAGTAGATGAGGATCATTAAGAGTTTCAGACATTTTCCATCCCAGGACAAACTTATATCTTCAAGAAAAAACTTTGGAGTGCTACATGAAACGAGAAATATTCTTGTCCCTAGAGTTATTTCCCCAGAAGTTTTTTTAAAAATGTCGAGTACAATAGTGTTGGAATCAAAACTTGATAAGAATCATAGTGGAAACTTACAAAGAAGAATCTTTGTCCTGGAGTCCATCTCCTAGAAAGTTTCAAAGGTAGGAAGATTGCACTACATATTTCATCATCAGGGTTTGGGTCGTCGGGACTGAGTTTGGCAGTCATTCCCTAAGTTCATATGAACCTTCTCTCCATAACCCAAGTGATAAGACATTAATTTAAAAGGGTTTTGAGATTAATTCTTGTGGACATGCCATTATTCATATCACGCCTTACCCATTGCTACTTGAGAGCTAAGAAATATTTAAAAAGGATTTGATGTTGACGTTGACAAAAAAGTGAGTTTAATAATCAACAAAAGGGAATCTTCGTCCTGGAAGAAATACATCCAGGGGTTTGGTTTTAATATACAGTTCTAAATATGGTGGTTTTATAAAGTGAGCTTGAATCCAATGATTTTATTAAGTAGAAGAAACCCTCCCACTTGGTTATTTTATAATGCACTTATAATTTGGGACTTGGTCTCAAGTCTTGGTTGCAGTGGTTTTGTATTAGATTTGGGGGTATGACCTAAATTTGGATGGGTATGTATATATTTTAAATTAAAGCCCCAGGCTTATACCGGTGTATTTCTATGCTTTCCCAAGGCATTCTTTGAAACCTAACAAAAAGAACAAATGCACTTTAATACTTTTTCATAAACGCATTTGTAAACCACTGGGCTATAACAAAAATTGTAACTCTAAGATTTCTGGTATATGGATGAAAGCACTAAGGAAGGAAATGTAGGAGAGAAGGATATGATAATAAGCATTTGTAGGAGAGGAAAAAACTCACTAAATACTTCCCATTAATTAACTTACATAAGAAGATAATAATCCAACATGAAGAACTATTAGTTGATTCCTTAAACTTATTTTTTTTGTAAATTAATTTGTATTACCTCAAAATAGAAAATTACATGATT
The DNA here is from genome assembly GCA_031772625.1 of Pinus tabuliformis. NCBI lineage: Eukaryota > Viridiplantae > Streptophyta > Pinopsida > Pinales > Pinaceae > Pinus > Pinus tabuliformis. Next base: position 697,844,428 of record CM062806.1, on the reverse strand, counting down.
CCATCCATCATAGATCAACACAGGACAAGGCAATACATTTACTATAATCTTGTTCTTAGATCTCAGGGTCAATCATGTATATCTCCTTTTTTCCTTTTCTCTTATAGAAGTTAATCCATTTCGAGGATTTGTCGGGAACAAATGTAGAGGAGACAATATCTAAATTTCTTTTAGTCAAATCCATTGCCATAGGTTCTGCAATATTTGTTGTTTTCTTGTCACTATCTGAGTGATATGAATGATGTAGACATTTATGCCCACTCAATAATCAAGCTAATATTATGGGTGAGTATATTTTATTTTCAGCCGAAGGGTGGGCCTCCTCAATTCAGGGATGAGATGGATCTACATATAGCAGAGTTGAGTCTGAATGAGTTGATTTAGTGGTAGAGGTCTTCTGTTGTTGCATGTTTTCCTACTTGTAAGCCAAACAATTATTAGATCCTTTTGTATCTTTTAGTTATTGACATTCACGACTATTTTTCTTAGCATTTGGTTGGCAATAGGGCCCTTGAGAAAAATGGTAGGGATTTTGAAGATGATTGGGTTGTTGACATCTCCTATAACATTTTTTCATAATCCAATAGTTGTGAATTAAATCTACCGCTCTATTTGAGGAGGATTTTATCAGGAAACCCTTTTCTGAGTTCTAGTTCAACACATATGCAAGCAAATGTGACAATTCCTTTCACAAGCCTTTCAACGTTTATCTTAATGAAGAGACCTAGTAAGTTTCCCACATTAGCTAAGATGTTTGGCTATATCAAATGAATGGGCAGGTTATGAATCCTTACCTAGATTACAGTGGCTAGAGTCGTCATGGAGAGAGGACTAAAATCAGGAAACCATGGTTGAAATGAGAGACCAAATTAGCCCCAAAACTAGACTCCCTGATTAAAAACCTTCAATCGGTCCTTTAAATTTTTGAAGAGTACCACAAAGAATCTTTCTGAAGAAAACAACAGATTACAAATTTATATTCGGGGACCAAATTTTATGCACCCACTCTCGAAGTGTAGATGTCGATGGCCAAAATCCATTTAAGCAACAAATAATCACCATTTGTTCATAATCTATGAAATCCAAGTTGGATACAAAATCATCCACTTCAAGATATGGAATGTCTATTGCTTAATCCATAACGAATGTTGGCCCTGAGATGTCTTTGGGATTCAGAGGTGAATATCCTAGCTTTAGGGCATACTTAAAGGATTTGGATTGGGAGGAGGATACACCCCAGCCTTTGGCTTCAACATTTAATCTTGAGACTAGATATATTGAGGCATCCTTGGCTATGCCACACTCACTGAGCGATTTCAGTTCCTGGAGCTTACTACTTCCATGTAGGAGACGAATACAACTAGAGGAGATTCACATTCGATCGTGAAGTATGACAGCAAGTGAAGAGACAAGATATGTGGCTTTGACCTACATACAAAAGGAACCCCCTAAGATCAAACTCACAAAGACCATAAAGTTCATAAGAACTAGGGAGATGGCCTAAGTTTAGATGTAAGAATAACCTTGTGGCAAAAGAAATTGCCCCTAATTTACTAGATCTTCCAGATTATTCCCTGACTAAAACATAGTCAACTTCTCCACGACCTTCATTTTAAACCTAAACAAAGATCCTGTCTCCCATGCAAGATTCTGACCCTTCACCACTAATGGCCCAAACCCACCAAAATTGCCATCAACACCCTCAGAAATTACAGATCCCACTGGCATCAAATCATGGTCTAGGGTAGAAGGGGGATATTTACCATCATGATTTGAAAAATTAGGGTTTTAAATTACGATAAGTCTACCCAGCTTGATAACCCTCTTGAGTTTCAACAACCATTGCTACGTGTGACGTCCAAAGGCCAAAACGAGCTTTAAATCAAGCTACAAATGGCGAAAGACCATTGGTTTGTCATTAAAATATATCAATACGATTTGATTTACCTACCATGTCACTCCTTATATTGAAAGGTATTAGTCCTTTGTATTTGGGAAAATAAGCATTGGCTAACACCCTTATCAAACCTAGAATTCAAGCGCCACAATCTAGCAAACTCATATTGAATTGGCAGCGATGTGTTGAAGATGAAAACAGATTTCCTGCAACCAATGTGGACTATCGTAGAGTTAGAACTAATTTCCATGACCATCATCTCTAAGATTTCCTTGCTTCCCTACAATTGAAACTTTGATTACTTACTATGACAAATTATTTGCAATGAAATTATTATTATTATTATTATTATTATTATTTTCAAGGAGAAAATCTGTAATTTCCATTAATTTCAGAAAAAATTACATGTTGTAGATGCTAAACGCATATGCAAAAGTGGGCAAGGCCACATATAATAACAATACTTCAAGAGAAGTATTCCAGTAAAGCCCACAAACTAGGCAGCAAGTAATGGGTATGTAAACCCCAAACCAGTCTGCAGAAAACAGAACTGTGGAGGATACCCATACCCGTCACAGCAAAAACAACAAATAAAGCAAAAATATAGCTTCTGAGGTAGAAAATGAAACAGTAAAACATCTAAATCTGGCTGCCCAAGCAAGTAGGAGAGGCACGAAATGAGGAAAGAGCAGCCATGGTAGCCACTCCTCCCCCGCCCCCTCAAAACTCTCCTCCTGAAGCCGACGAAACTAGAGGTAGAGACCAAACTGCCCAAACTTCCTCAGCCACCTTCAGAAACCCCAGCAACTAAAACGGCTATGATGATGTGGCACGAAACAATGCAGAGAAATACACCTCCACACCCCTGTTCCCTCAACGCTTCAAAAAACTGCAATGGAATGCTAACGAGCCATCAAAACAAGCACCAACTGCCACGGCAGAGGAACCCAACCGGTCCCAGCCAGAGCAAAGGCAGGTCCGGGGGCAGAGGTGGCTAGGGCATCCACCTCGCCCCCACGAAGAGTGATCTGTAGGCCAAAATAAAATCTCGCTCCCGCTCCGCCACGCAGTCAAAAACACCAAAAGAAACTAAGGCACCGTCGAAGTCTTCAAGGCACTGAGTCTCGCCTCAGCCGCTCGACAGTAGCGATGCAAGGTGCCCTCGACCTCTTCTGTTTAGAGCCCAAGCCGAGCGGGCCTCCAAACCGAAATCTCAGAGCTGAAGCCGAGGAAAAGGGTTCATGTCAGCAGGAATGGGGGAAGCAGGGGCCGAAAGATGAAGCTCCGCCTCAGGCTGAGCAGGAATCGATAGTCGTTCAAATCCCCAACTGAAAATAGCGAAACCCAATTAGACCTCCGGAAGCTTGGCAATGGCGATGATGTTCAAACAAAGGCGTCAAGAAGGGCCGCCAGAACTAGGGGTGGCCCTGCCGCCTCTTCCCAACAGCAGCAGCAGGGGCAGCAGAAAAAACCCTATCTCCGTGTTCCGGCAAATGGGCTTCCTTTGAAACAAGGCATTATATATATATATATATATATATATATATATATATATATATATATATATATATATATATAAACTTTAAAATCTTATATATATCTTGTATTTTATGTAAATTTGATAAATTTAAAAATTAGTATTTTTCAGACCAAAAAAAAAAACAAACAAACAAACAAAACAAAACAAAAAAAACAAAAAAAAAAAAATACAAAAAAAAAAAAAAAAAAAACAAAACAAAACAAAAAACAAAAAAACAAAAAAAAAAAAAATAATAATAAAAAAAAAAAAATAAAAAAAAAAAATTTAATTAATTAATTAAAATACTTTAAATAAATATATTTAATAATAATGAAACTAATTATAATGGACATTAGTTTTAGTTGAAACACAGACTAATTATTAATTTCTTAACCAGTTTGAAAACCTCATTATAAAGAAGAAAACTCCATAAACACCAACCAACCAAAACACAATTTATCTATAACATAATATAATTTAAATTATTTTAAGTTATAATATAAAAAACATGAATCATTAATTAACATATTGTTGCTTTCAAATTATAACTCCATTAAACACCAACAAACCAAAACAAAATTTATCTATAACATAATATAGTTTAAATTATTTTAAATTATAATATAAAAAACATGAATCATTAATTATCATTTTGTTGCTTTCAAATTATTTGGTTAGAAGGTTGCCAATATAGAAAAATCCTTTTTTTCAAAACTCCTTTCTAAATGGATATTTCCCGACTTGTGTTCATTTCATAATGTGTTCATTTATGAAGGAGCCTTGACAAACCCAATCTAGTATAGATGGATTTGTATTATGTATTAACTATGGATTATTGTGATTGAGCAATTGCTCGTGAAGTTTTAATCAAAATCACAAGACACAAATCTACTATACTACTTTGCAGACATTAATTCACAATCTAGATTAAAAAATTTAGACATTCAATAAAAATAACACACATGCAACAAGTATTTTTATCTGGGGAAAGAAATCTGCTAAAAACCTCAATGCCTCTTGCATTAATCAAATTAATAGAGATGTATTACAATTTCTTTGCTCAACTGAGCTCACCCTGCAAGTGCACAATCTATCTTTCTGCTCACTGAAGGTCTTTGACCCAAACTTACTCAATTTTTTCCTTGGCTTGAGCTCCTATATCCTTGCATTGTTCCTTGAGGAATTAGGCCCCTATTATTTAGGAAATTCCTCAAATTGAATTTTGAAATTCCTTAGATTGATCATATGACTACATGCAACAGATGTACACTCAAGACTAGTTTGAAACTAATGTTACACTACCTTGAAATCTCCACCTAGCCTGGGGAATTCAAATTCTCTGCATGCACTAGCTATTTTGGGTTGATTGATCAGTTAGCTGGATGATCAATGAGTTTGACTAAAGTCCTACTGCACAACTTGACCTTCCACTAGTTCTTCCAATAATTGGAACTAGTTTAACTGAAAACAACCTTAGCTAACTGACCTTGATTGCTACAAATTAGCAATCACACATGCTTAACTGAACTCTTACTCTTCCAAATCAAATTTACTGAGTAAACTAGGTGACACTATTGAAGAATCAAGGGAAGTTATGTATAATAAGATTCTTCTAAACTTGATAACAATTTGTGAAGTACTTTTCCAATTTATCTTAGTTTGATATTTTTCCTATTATTAGTGTGTGTGTGTGTGTTTACTTTATCAAAATTCTGCCAAAACATAAGAAACAAGAACACAAGATATTAGTTCTCTGCCAGGGAAAAAACCTCTCTCTCTTACAGAGGAAAAACCTTTTGTAAATTTCTCTTATTGAAGCTTCTTATTGATCAATTACAAACCCTAGTGTACCACACCATAGCACAATCCCTAAAAGCAATTATGAGCTACAAAATCTTTGGATTCTCATCCTGCACATTGTTAACATCCCACACAGTGTCACAAACAAATAGGTGATGTTCAAGGTCCTCATTCCTATCACCATGAAACACTGGTAGTTTCAAAGTATTTTCCATTCTCTTCTATCTACCACCTCCTACTGACGTTCCCTAGATGTAACTATTATTTGTTTCGAACTACTTCCTCCTATTTGGCTTTGGATATTAGGTTGACTCTATATGCTTCCTTGACTAAATATTGTATGCAATACGCTACTAGGACAACATATCATTGTGGAAATAAATACACATGGGGTGGTGGTTCGACATGAGACATACTCTTAGCAAGCTCCTCAGGATGCACAATCTTTTCAAGTCTTAGTTCAAGCTGCGACAAATATCCTTCTTTTGTGTGTGATATGCCAGTGTGTGATCACTTCAGGCTCCTCCAATATCCACATATCTTTCTTGTTCTATTTCCTCTCACCGTCTTCTTCTCTAACCTCCACTATACTAGTGGCATTGATTTCAACCTTTATCCTCTAACACTACCTCCTCGAAATCTCCTACCACTACAAAACACACCTTCTAACTCCATCATATCTTCCTTCTCCCATGCAACTTCAGTAGCTTTACTTGGCCTACTCGTTTCCTCATCATGTATAGAAATCTCTTGCGCCACCTTTATTTTTTTCTTCCTTTTCCTCGTACATCTCGGTCCTTCCTCTTCAAATTATGCTCTCGCCATCCCCCAGCTCACCCTGAGCACACAAGGTGTCTAGCCACTAATGGAATCATACTACATATTTAAAACACCATTCTCTCACAACAACATCTTCACGAATGTTGATAATGTTTGGATAAAGCATCCTCATGGACCTCTCAGTAACTGACATTTAGTAGTTTGATAGGAAATAATGGATTCAATGGAAAATTTTGTGATTTTCCCACTAATCACTCTTTCCATCCATAAGTTGACAGTCTGTGTGATCTGGTTATCCACTAACTAGAGTATATGGACTCGTTGAAGGGTCCAAATCTTCTACTTGTCCAATCTCTAGTGCGGGTTTTGGTCATTCAACCTTCAAATCTACCCTGCAAAAAATTCAACAAATTTGAATATATATTTCTCTAGTCATTTTTCAACATTAATATTATTGTTCTCGATTTCTCCTACATCAAATTCATGTAGTTTAGTTCTAAACTATTTATCATTTTTCTCCTGAGTGGGATTCAACATCCCATTCATTTATAAATCTTGATCCTAGAAATGGAACCATTTGTTGGCGCTTTTGATTGTGTATCTGACCTGGGTTTGTTGCATGTGGCATGTTGAGCAAAGCCCCTAGTGGTATTGGCCCTTTCAAAAACGCCTGTAAAACAGGTAAAGTATCACCAGATGCACGTTAAGTGGAGTTGCGAGAACCAAGTTTCTGCAGCTTAGAAGGGGGTGGGATTTTAATGGACACCATTTTCTCATGAAATTCAAATTCTCAATAGTTACCCATTGGTTTTATCATTCTCAGACCACACACAGTGTATTATTTACACCAGGATTCAGCAAAATAAACAAAAGCACTAACGAAAAAGAAAGGGAGGCTTGAATCCCCATAACAGAGCCAACATTTTTTCCATGTAATAATCTCAATTAAATGCACAATTCACATGAAACATGATAAAAACAAGAATGGCAGTAATAAAATAGTGACAACCTCAAACCATATGATAATAAAAGAAAAATAGAATTTTCCTAATGCTTTCTTCTATTAACTTACGACGGTGGAATACATCATAATTGCCCAGTTCTATATGGGTTTCATGACTAACCAACCTACAGGAATCACAGTTATAGCGCAATTCTCAAAAATCCTAATAGTATCAGAAAACCTAGCTAAGAATTTTCCAATACAAAACCATAGACTGAACCCCTAGCTGAAAAACTCCCTCTATTTTATATATCATTTCATCATCGAAATTACTTCAATATTTTTTCAGTGAAAAAAAAAATTACTCGTAGATATTTTGTGTTTTACCTTTCTTTACCAAAAAATATTTTAAGTCGATCTTGGATTCAAATTGGGTATTTTCCTGCCATGTTGTTCTTATGTGACCACACCCTAACTAACTATGTGGTTTGCCATCATTTTTGTTTTCAAGCACACTTGCATCATTTTTGTGATGCCTCTGTGCACTATGATCTACTTCTCCCTTTACGCTACGCTTCTCCCTTTTACGTGTGGAATCCCAAAACTTAAAAACTTCCGCCAACAAAACCACCATCTTTAATCTCCTCAAGGTATCAACTACATATTTTCCCTATCCTAGGAAAACCTCACTTATCTATTGCCACACCTGTAGTCCCAAAAAGTAGTGCATCATGTTGATTTCCTTCATCTTGAACTCTAGAGAAAGATCTTACTTACATATCTCTATGAGTTTTTATAACCCTGTGAAAAATAGATTGTCAACATAAAGCACCAAGATGAGTGGATCATCTCCAATAAGTATGTAATACAAGTTGGGATCAGCCTCACTCTTGATGAATCCCATACCTAGCATAAACCCATCAATCCTCAAGTACCATCCTCTTATTGCTTACTAGAGTTTGTATAGTTACTTCTTTAATCTTCATACAATAGACTCTCTCTCCCATGCACCTCAAAACCCCATGGTTTCTCAATGTACACCTCCTCCTGTATTACTCCATTGAGGAAGGTTGTCTTGAAATCCATATAATGTATCCTCCACCCCATCTCTGAAGCAATAGATATAACAACACTTATAGAAGTATACATGGACATTAGAGAAAATGTATTCTCCTATTACACTCCCTCCTTTTGGGAGAACCCTCCCGCCATGTACCTAGCCTTATGCTTCTCAATAATTCCATCTGCAACATGCTTAATATTGTAGATCCACCTAGAGATAACAACTAATTTACCCTCTGGCCTCAGCATAATATCCCATACATCATTCTTCATGTTGGAAACATACTCTTTCACCATGTCATCCCTCCAAACTTATTGGCATATTGCATCCTCACAATTACTAGGCTCATAATCAATAATGTATTTCATGAGTGCCACATACTTAGAAAAGTATCTTGGCGTCCTACTCTCTCTGAAAGTACTCTTATGAGCCTCCACATGTTCCTGAGCATCTCTCAGTTTCTGCTCAAGCCATCTCATCCTCCTCTTAACAGAGATAGAAGGAGCTTCCAACTCCTAATATGAATATCGGGTCCCTGTTGATGGTGCTACTAGTCTATCATCAACCTTTGGAGCCTCTCGCTCCCTATCCTTTGGCATTACTAGAAGGCATTAATGTGATTCTTAAATTTTTGACTGTCCTCAAACCTAACATCCCTTCTCATCATAGTCTTCCCTTGTGATGGAATGTACACTCACCTTTGAAGTCGCGTTGTACCCCACAAATATGTATTTTTGTGTTGAGGGATCTAGCTTTATCCTCTTCTCTAAAGGTACATGGATATATACAAGCCACCTAAAAATGAAAAAAATTCCCTACCTCTGATTTCACCCCTCATCACGAGCCTTGTCCCCAAATACCTTATGAGGAATCATGTTCTAAATATACATTGTCATGTTTCAAAGCTCTGGCCAAAGAAACATGGGCATATCCTAATGATGGATCATTGCCTTATCAGATCTTATGACAGATTTGTTCTTCCTCTCTACAATGCCATTTTATTGTGGGTTGTAGGACAATGTCAACTACTTGATTCCTACCTCCTTGCAAAAATTCTTGAATTCATTGGAGGTATACTCTCCCCCATTTTCTAACCTCAAAAAACTAACCTTCCTTCTTGTTTGGCTCTCCACGATAGAAATATCTTCTTGAAACCAACTAAGACCTTATCATTGGTCTTTATGAAGTAGATCCACATCCTCCTAGAGAAGTCAACAGTTAATGTCACATAACAATTGTACCCTCTCAAATATGAAATTGACATGGGACCACACACATACGAATGTACCATATCCAATATTCCTTTAAATTTGTTTTCATCATTAGGAAAGGTCGTCCTGGCATACCTGCTAAGTGCACAACTCTTTCACACACCTTGCTACTCTATATTGAACTCTAGAAGACAAATGACAATATCCCTCAATACAAGAAAGGATTTTTGGTGCAAGTTACCCATCCTGCTATACCAACTCGCACAAACTATTATTTTCATGAACAAGGGCATGCACAAGATGACCCTTCAACATGTATAAGCTCCCTTGTTTAATCTCAATCACTTGGCTTGTGCTCCAAATAGAATCTCTTGGCTTGAAAAGTATTTATCCATATTCAAAGTAAACCTCATACCCCTTTTCCTCCATGGATAAGACAACTATAAGGTTCTTATCCAACCCTGGAACATATAGTACCTCTGTCACCTCCAAAGGCTCTCTTGATTACAGTTGAAATGGTATAGTCCCAAATCCCTCTACTACACACTTGGCATTATTTCCAAGCCACACGTAGCTATTTTGTCACTCTCTGAAATGTTGGTGAACAACTCCCATAATCTCATCATATGACAAGAAGCACCACTATCCACAAACCATGAACCCTTGGATTTGGTGCCATAAAGACAAGAAAAAAAGGGGAACTCCTCAAACCTAATGGAAAACTCATTGGTTTGTGAATCCGGTGAAGTTGCAACCTATGCCTTCCCCTTTCCCTTCTTCTTGTTTGGACATCTACCTACACAATGGCCAAATTTATGACATGAACATAATTTCACTTTGCTCATCTGCTTCTTCTCAATTCCTGGGGTATCCTCTCCTCCAAAAAATTCTTGGTCTTTCCTTTAACCTTCCTTGATTGACTAGCAAAGACAAGGTTCTCATCATCACCTTTTCGTTGGCCACCATGTAGAGACTCCTCTTGAATCTTCTCCTAGATGAATTCATTCCACAACCTCTCCTAGTCTAGAAGCTTCCCCATCTACAATACCCTTAGCGAAGGGAGCCCATGGCTTTGTGAATCCTTTCAAGGTTTTCCTCACCAACTCCTCTTCTGACATGGCCTCCCCAACCGTATCCAAATCATCACAAACTTGTGTGATCCTAGTGAGAAAATATGCTACTATATCTAATCTGGACATCTTGATGCTCCTAATTTTCCTATTGATATTTTCACTTTGGTACAAATTTTTCAAATCCTCCCACGTTTCATTGGTTGATTTCTCTCTTGAAATATGAGGGGTCACATGATCCTTTTCCCCATCCAGAATATTTCTCCTGACTTTCATGTCCTTTTGGTTATGGGCAACACATTGTGTAGTATCAATAGGAGGGGTGAGTCGTTGATCTACAAACTCCCAGATCCCATTCTCCATCAACACCAATGATATAATTTTCTTCCATGGACAGTAATTGGGCGCACCCTCCAACCGATGTTCAAACCTTAACCCAGTTGTAGTGATCCTTACAAAATCCAAACCAAATACTCAACCCAGAAAAATATAACTACTAGAGAATAATTGTTTTATTGAGACCATTGTGACAAAATCAATTTTCCTTCTCCTAAAAGTTTATCACAGCTCCAATGCCACGTTAATTTTCCAATACCGTATCTAGTTTAAATTCCTAACAATTTATTTTATTCCCAGAAAATACATTCACCTAATAAATTATTTTTCTAAAAAATTGATGAATAAAAATACATTAGTATTTTAACTAAATAACTTGACGTGAAAATTTAAAAAGAAAATCATTCACAAATACAACAAAATATTTTCCCTCCAAATTCTCCTTCATTTTTTATTACTCTATAAAATTAAGTGCTCCCTTAACAAGGAAATGACCCTAAGATAATACACAGGAAATATAGCACAAATAGCAACTTGAATTTTCACCTGCTAGAAATTTCAGCCTCCTGAAAAATTCCCCCCCTTAGAAATTTATGGCCCTTGGAAACTTGGCTTCTCCAATCTATAAATCGACCCCCTTTATCATAGCCATGTACTACCCCTTGTAAACTAGAATAAATTCTTCGTTCACCTAGGCCATATGAGTCCCCTATACAAGCCTTTAAGTAGAGTCTCATCCTACTCTATCCAAGATCTCGACTCCTTCAATTTTTTCACACCAAAATATCCTTACTAGATAGTTGTAGGGACCAACCCTATAATTTTTTTATTTTATTTTTTTAAACAAAACTAAAAATAAAACCATACAAAAATAGCATTGGGAACTCAAAAATTATTAAGCACTGTATAAAACATCCTTGAATTTCACTTCATTGAACATATCATCTAATTTACCTATTATTAACTAAATCTATAATGAAGCCATACAAATAATATTATAACAACATAGGTACCATTCATCGGGAGACAAGATTCAAACTTGACTTGACGCTACTTACCTTCCTTTGTTGTCGATCACCTCGAAGTGTGAATGTCAATGTGCTTAATCTAAATGTAGTGACCCACCGGTTGACCTCCCAGCCTACTCCTTGGGTACTCTGCTTCCTCGCAGACCCCCGACCTATAATGGGGTTGTACAATGAAGGAATGTATTAGCTGGTAGAGGAGAGCACTCTTTTGCTCAAGAGTACCCTCTCTAAAGTCCTCTGCCTCACCAAACTCACAATAGCTCGTAGTCACTACTCTAACATAGTCTCATCCATCCAACAATAGGGTAAAGAAAAGTCCTTTCTCCCATGGCTTGCTCCTTCTTTTATAGGAGTCCTCATAGGTGACACTTGGCATTTCATGCATAATTGATTATTTTTGTTAATCCAATAGTTTGATTATTCACCCACCCATGTGTCACTCTCTCATCATGGATCTCCAAAATTATTTACTTAAATATTAATTTAAAAATAATATTTTTCCTCACCTCAACGAGATTCCTATTTCTTCTCCTAGTTCTATTGATCCCCCTTTTTACTCCTTAATTTGTGTTCATTACTAAAGTCAATTGATAAGTCACAGGTTCCATCCCCTATCTACTCCCTAATTTAACTCAAGTTGTCTCTTAGATGGATATTCTCATGTTTGTTGTTGCCACATGGAGGTTCTCTAAATTTCTCTAAAATTTAATTTATTAATCTTATTTTAATTCACCTCCCTCTTCTCTTAATTAGGTTTAACTATTTTAGGATTAATATTTATCCTTAAATTTATGTCCCTCTTTCCTTTTTTTTCCCTAATTAAGTTACATTATCTACCTAATATTTTCCAACATGGGAAGGGTAGAGTTTTTAAGGTCGAATATTTTATTTCTTCCTATGATCCCCTTAACCCAAGTTTTATTCTTGATTTATTTACTTTGGTTCTACCATCATTTACCACTTGATGTGAATTTACATGGTTTTCATATCTTGATTATATTTATTAATTTATTTATTTTTAATGATTCCAAGGATGCCAAGTTTGGTCGTGCCCTTCAAGAACTTCCCTTGAAGTTCCAAGGGTGTCATGCCTAACAGTTTATTTGTGATGCCAAGGGTGCCAAGTTGGTCGTTCCCTTCAAGAAATTCCCTTGAAGTTCCAAGGGTTCCATGCCACTTTCCCTTCCAGTATTCAGTGGCTACGAGGGGAAGTTATAGGTGCAATGACAGAGACCAGTATCATCTATTATGTTGTATGCTATAGTGAGACTAATGGTGTCAGGAATCAAGGAATCTACCTTGATGCGTGCCCCCAATAAAATCCGCATGAGTGATCCAACTTTGGGACCTTCCCCCACGACATCGTGATCTTAAATGCGAAGGTGTTTCAACCTTTCTATCCCAAGTCATGGCGGTAGTGCTAGTGGGTGAGATCAGGGACACTATCCCACCCCTCCCATGAAGGTCCATCCAATTGTACAACCCCATCACCCATATGTGAGTCATTCGACCAAGCAATAAATATGTGCCTGCAACCACTAACATATCATCAGAATATAGATATACATATATAGCAAGTTTCAAAATTGACTTAGAATTTCAAGGACAAACTATATATTTTCATCAAACCAGGTGTCGTCAACTCATCATATGAGAGTGCCTCTAGTGGTTTCCTACCATACTCAATATTCATTGGTAACAAGGTTTCTTAGTGTTAGTCATTTTCATAATAGCATCATCAACATCACCTAGTCATTCTCATCATTGTTCATTGTGAACCAGAACTAATGCAAGTAGCTAACATAGGGGACACATCCATCATGGCTATCATCATCATAACATCAATGGAAGCATACATATCCATCAAATCTATCAACATCGTAACATAAATAGAAAACACACCTATCCATCAAATCTATCATCACCATGATATCAATAGAGAGCATACCTATCCTTTACTGCTATCCTCATGATAAGTTCAATAAAGACCAAATATAACCATTTATGCTACAATCATCATAATATCAATAGAGAACATGCATAACCATTAATTCTATAATCATCATAATACCAATAGATAACATACATAACCATTAATGCTATATTCATCATAATATCAATGGAGAACATACATAGACATCACAACCACTAATAATAGAGTCATGTGTCCGGATCCTCAACCTGAGGTCCTCAAATAATAAAGTGTGGGCTTTAGGGCTAAATAAATGTTAATGTCATATCATTATCAGTCAACTAGAGTGGGGAAATACATACACCCCCCCTTAATAATAGACTTCGTCTCGAAGTCCTTGGAATAGGTAAGGAAAAAGGTGATGCATCTCCTTGGCATCCTCCCAAGTAGCTGAACTGGGACTATAATTGTCCCACTAGACCTTAACCTGGTCCACTAACCGTCATCTAAGCTACAAAGTTCGTTGGTCCAGTATGCAAACTAGTTCGGCCATTATTGTTCCTTGGTACGAAACCTGCAAATGGCCCAAGTCAATAACATGCGAAGGATCTAAAATATAATGACGCAAAGCAAAAACATGAAACACATCATTCATACGCGCTAAACATGGAGGTAAGGAAATCCTATATGCCACCAGCCCTTTCCTTTCTAAGATTTCAAAAGGTCCCACAAATAGTGGAGATAATTTTTCTCCCTTTCCAAATCTTATAGAGCTTTTTTGGGGCTTTACTCTCATGAACACCCTATGTCCCACTTCATAACCTTGATCTACCCAATGAGCATTGGCATAGCTCTTTTTTTCGATCTTGTACTTCTTTTAGTCTCCCCCTAATCATAGTCATTTTTTCTTCCATCTCTTGCACCACTTCTGGTCCTATTAATACTCGGTCCTCTAGTCGGTCCCAACTGAGAGGTGTTTTGCAAGGTCTTCCATATAAGAACTCAAATGGCGCCATCTTGGTGGAACTCTGATAACTATTATTGTAAGAAAATTCCACGAGGGGTAAAAACTCCTTCCATCTCTTTTGTTGGTCCATCACATACATCTGAAGCATGTCTTCAAGGATTTGATTAGTCCTCTCTGTCTGCCCATCTGTCTCAGGGTGATAAGCAGTGTTGAAGTTCAAATGGGTTCCCAAGGCTTCTTGGAACATGGTCCAAAACCTTCTTGTGAAAACTGCTCCCCTATCAGATATAATCTTCCTATGCACTCCATGCAATCTCATAATCTCATCAATAAAAATTGTGGCTATTTCTAGTGCCTTATATGTAGTCTTAACTAGTAAGAAATGGGTGTTCTTGTTTAACGTGTCCACCACTACAAATATGGAATCATGTCTTCTTAAGTTCATTGGTAGTCCCACAATGAATTCCATTGATATAACTTCCCATTTAGATTTTGGTATCTCATGGGGTTGTAATAACCCTGTTGGATGTCTATGTTCAGCTTTTACTCGTTGACACTCTAAGCATATTTCTACCAAGTTTACGATGTCCTCCTTCATCCATTTCCAAAAGAAGAGTGGTTTCATGTCTACACTCATCTTCTTAACACCGGGGTGTGCCATGTATACTGCGCGATGTGTTTCATTCAAGATTAATTGGCATATATCTTCATTCGGTGGTACATATATCCTTCCCTGAAATCGTAGTATCCCATCATTATCAAGGGAGTATTCTTCATATTTTGGGACCCTCATTTCATTCTCACTAAAACTTTTTCTAACCTCCTGGTACAAGGCGTGTTTAAATTGTAAGTCAAGCAATTTCTTCCTCAAATTTGTCTTTAAGTGAATCACTAAAAATATCTGAGGCCTCCTACTTAAAACATCAACCACCCTATTTACGTCCCTTTTATTTAAGTAATATCAAAATCATATTCACTAATTAGCTCAGACCATCGTCTTTGTATTGCATTTAAGTGGTCTTCAGTGAATATGTGTTGTATCCCACAACGGTCAGTCCTAAGATCAAACTTCCTTCCTAGAAGGTAGTGTCTCCAAATATTTAGTGCATAAACAATCGCAACCATTTCTAGATCATGGGTTGCGTAGTTCTATTCGTGGATTCTAAGTTTCCTTGATGCATAAGCTATTACTCTTCCTTCTTGCATCAATACACAACCCATCCCTTCCTTGGAGGCATTAGTGCAAACCAAAAATTCTTGTTCCATATCTGGCACCTTCAAAATTGGTGTTGTCATTAATAACACATTTAACCTTTGGAATGCCTCTTCACATTTTTCAGTCCAAATGAATTTCTTGTTCTTTCTTTGGAGCTTGGTAATGGGGCTTGGTATCTTTGAAAACCGTTCGACAAATCTATGATAATGCCCTACCATGCCCATGAAACTTCGTATTTCATGAACATTTGTTGGTGTTGGCCATTCCATGATGGCCTTGATATTTTCTGGGTCTACTGCGATACCATCCCCAGAGATAATGTGCCTGAGATAATGAATCTTGGTTTAGTAAAAGGAACACTTTGCAACTTCCCATATAATTAGTTTTCTCTAAGACATTGTAGAACTATCTGCAAGTGTTCGTCATGCTCTTCTGGGGTCTTTGAGTAGATCAAAATGTCATCAATAAAGACTTGTACAAACTTGTCTAAGTAATCCCGAAATATTTCGTTCATCAAACTCATGAAAAACCCCAGGGAATTTGTCAATGAAAAAGGTAAAACTACAAATTCATAATGCCCAAATATTGTCTTAAAGGCTATCTTCGAGATATATTCTTCCTTGATTCTCAATTGATGATATCCCGACCTCAGATGCATCTTTGAAAACACAGTTTCTCCCCTCATTTGATCAAACAAGTCATCTATCCTTGGCAACGGGTATTGATTTTTTATCGTCAATTATTTCAACTGGCGGTAGTGAATGCACAGTCGCCAAGACCCATCCTTCTTCTAGATGAAAATCACAAGGGCTCCCCACGAAGATATGTTAGGTCTTATGAACCCCAGTTCCAACAGTTCCTTTATTTGGATTTGAAATTCCTTTAGCTCTAGAGATGACATACAATAGGGTTCCTTTGCAATAGGCTCAATGCCTGGTTTAAGGTCGATGGTGAAATCAATTTTCCTTTTTGGGGGTAGCCCAAGTAGTTCTATAGGAAATACATCCTTAAATTTAACAAGAATTGGATGTTTATCGAGGTTTTCAAAAATAGTATGGAAACACTACTACCTCACCATGCATTGCGTTCATTCTTTGCAGAGATTTAAAATATAGTCGCTTATCATTCTCAAGAAATATATGACACAAGATTCTCATTAAAAATAATTCTCTCAAAGATAATTCAACATTGCATATGGAAACTATAGTAATCATGGAAGACACATCCATATATGAATTTATGTGAATATTAATTTTTCCAAAATCATAAAATATAAATCATTGGCTAAGGTAAATGTTTCCAACCTAACACAAACATTGAAGAGTTTATAATTGACTCTAGATTCCCGTAGTAACTCCACTTGCATGTAAAGGTCATTCAAGCGATTGAATATCGAAATAAAAATAATTTGTTGGGTGAAGCAAGCCTATGGAATCAATATACTTGAACTTTGCAATATATTTATGAGTTAATCACTCATGTGATTTTGAGGTTTCATTATAGTAGCATGACCTTAGTTTTGACACATAGAATAAGATATACTTGTTTTGGCATAGTTGTAATAACAATGGGTTGAATTTGAATATTGTTATGTCATAAATGAGCATTGAGAAGACCTAGTTTCATACATTCCAAATTGTTTAAATCTTGATGTGCAAGTCAAAAAATAAATGCATGTGCTTTTTTATCCACATGTATATTGGTGGCCACCTACCTATTCCACTTGGACCCCCACCATGGGAGCTAGATCCTTAAGCCTAGATATCCAAAGTGATGGATGGTTAGATTATATCATGAGCCTCACTTGAGATCAATGGTAAATACTATATCTAATTCACAAAAGTGAATTAATTTACTTTTCATTAGAAATCCTTAACCCAATAGCCAACATTAATTAATTAATTAATGTGTTTTTCCTAAGTTAGACTTAGAAAATAGATCATAAATGTCACTTACTCAACATGAGCAAGTACTTTAAAAGAGGTTTTTGGACATATTCTACATGCTTGACACATAGCCTATGTAAAAGAACCTATACAAGCTACCATCATCAACGATCTAAAAGGTGAGTTTTCCTTAATTTTTCCATTATTTAGTGTTTTAGACTAGAAAGAAAACACGAAGAAAATCATTGAAACAAATCCTATTTAAACCAACTCCAAACAATGAGAAAAGAAAGAGTTTCTTCAAAAAGTAATGAACAAGCAACAAAATATAGTGTCTTCTTCAAGAAGAGTAACAACGAAAAATCTAGGTGTTCTATGGAGGTTGATGTGTTAAAATGAAAGAATCTCCCAAAATATTGCCCAATGTTGTTTGATGAAGTCCCCTCGTGGAATTTGTTAAGGCATGTTACTATAACATGGCTAGGGTGTATCACCATGGAAGAGAACCCTCACAAATGGATAGAATGGGAGCAAGGAATCCCACCCCTAGAAATCGAACAATGCAATTGTTACAAAATTTCAACAAGATCACGATGATGGAAAATAAATCCTCATATAGAAATTGGGAGAGTCATCAAGGATGAGAAATTTTGAGAACAAGAATCCCATGTTAGAATGACATAATCTCCCTTTCTCCCATGATGCTTAAGATTTTTTCTTCATTGCAAATTAACAAAGATGTCAAAAAATGTGAAATAACAATCCAAGGCTCTAAAAAGCTCTCAAATTGACATACATCTTATTTTTATAGAAAAAACCAATTTAGCGTAATCCCAAAGTATAAGCAATCCTAATAGTAACCATTTCTTATACATTCCATATTATGGGTAACCATTTCAAGGACTGAGTGAAATGATGGGATTTTCAAACTTCAATAAATAAACACAAAACCAAGTAATGCAAGAAACATGAAAAGAAAGGAAGGGTTTTAATTCAGTCCAAAGGAGCAACAAACAAACAAAGCCAAGGTTGCAACAAGAATCCAATGAATTGGCGAGAAGACACTAGCATGTAGTTGCAAAGGATCCTGATGAAAAGGAGAATGTGCATCTATGGCCAAAGAACAAAGCTATAGAGTAACAAAGAGAGGTGAATAGGGTGCAATAACATTAAGATCTAAACTTGGTGGAGAAAACTATTGCATAAAACAACATCATTAAGAAAAATGTGCATATAATTTACAACTACATTTGTTCCCTTGGCATAAGTAAACTAAGTGCATAAAATATTGTGAAGTGTTGTGTATCCAAACAATCATTGGATGGTGGACCAAAATCATTAAATCTCTTTCCAAGTTAAAAGCAAAGTAAAATCTACCTATATTTGTCGTCATTGACCATAACTCTGTTTCAAAGAAATAAGGATTGAGAAGAAATATCATAAGCACCACTCCTGAATCCCATGTGCCAGTTTCAATTGATGAATGAAGTACATGGAAGGCTAGTAAGTAACCTATGTGCATAGATAATGACAACTACTCCCAAATTCCATGTGCTAGCACCATTCAACAAGTGAAAAAAAAACATTTTCACATAAAATTGCAACCATTTTAGAATTTGTTGACCATCCATACTTGAGAAAGTACATAAATATGAGGCATTCATATATGTTTCATGTCAATAATTGGACACCACAAACACCATGGACCATACAAAAAGAGAGAAGTATTGTAATTCAACCAAACAATAAAAAATGTTCTATGAGTATTGCATTTCTATTTCAATTTCCTCCAAAATTCATAGTCACAACAAATCTCAGATGTCAAGGAAAAATAGTATGGAAAAACTACTACCTCACCATGCATTGCATTCATTCTTTGCCAAGATTTAAAATAATTCTTTCAAAGATAATTCAACATTGCATATGAAAACTATAGTGTTCATGGAAGACACATCCATATTCGAATTTATGTGAATATTAATTTTTCCAAAATCATAAAATGTAAATGAATTGGCTAAGGTAAATGTTTCCAACCTAACACAAAGATTGATGAGTTTATAATTGACTCAAGATTCCCGCAGTAACTCCACTTGCATCTAAAGGTCATTCACGTGATTTAAGATCGAAAGAAAAGTAATTTGTTGGGTGAAGAAAGCCTATGGAATCAATATTCTTGAACTTTTCAATGTATTTATGAGTTAATCATTCATGTGATTTTGAGGTTTCATTATAGTAGCATGACCTCGAGTTTGACACGTAGAATAAGATATACTCCTTTTGGAAGAGTTGTAATAACAATGGGTTGAATATGAAGATTGATATGTCATAAATGAGCATTGAGAAGACCTAGTTTCATACATTCCAAATTTTTTAAATCTTGGTGCGCAAGTCAAAAAATAAATGCATGTGCTTTTTTGATCCACTTTTATATTGGTGGTCACATGCCTATTCCACTTGGACCGCCACCATGGGAGCTAGATCCTTAAGCCTAGATCTCCAAAGTGATGGATGGTTAGATTAGATCATGAGCCTCACTTGAGATCAATGGTAAAGACTATATCTAATTCACTAAAGTGAATTAATTTACTTTTCATTAGAAATCCTTAGCCCAATAACCAACATTAATTAATTAATTAATTAATGTCTTTTTCCTAAGTTAGACTGAGAAAATAGATCATAAAAGTCACTTACTCAACATGAGAAAGTACCTAAAGAGACTTTTGGACATATTCTACATGCTTGACACCTAGCCTATGCAAAAGAACCTATACAAGCTACCATCATCAACGATCTAAAAGGTGAGTTTCCTTAATTTTTCCATTATTTATTGTTCTAGACTAGAAAGAAAATATGAAGAAAATCATTGAAACAAATCCTATTTAAACCAACTCCAAACAATGAGAAAGGAAAGGGTTTCTTCAAAAAGTAATGAACAAGAAACAAAATATAGTGACTTCTCCAGAAAGAGTAACAATGAAAAATCTAGGTGTTCTATGGAGGTTGATGTGTTAGAATGAAAGAATCTCCCAAAATATTGCCCAATGTTGTTTGATGAAATCCCCTCGTGGAATTTGTTAAGCCATGTTACTGTAATATGGCTAGGGTGTATCACCATGGAAGAGAACCCTCACAAATGGATAGAATCGGAGCAAGGAATCCCAACCCCTAGAAATCGAACAATGTAATTCTTACAAAATTTCAACAAGATCACGATGATGGAGAATAAATCCTCAAATATAAATTGGGAGAGTCATCAAGGATGAGAAATTGTTAGAACAAGAATCCCATGGTAGAACGACATAATATCCCTTACTCCCATGATGCTTAAGATTTTTTCTTCCTTCCAAATTAACAGAGATGTCAAAAAATGTGAAATAACAATCCAAGGCTCTAAAAAGCTCCCAAATTGACATACATCTTACTTTTATAGAAAAAACCAATTTAGCATAATCCCAAAGTATAAGCAATCCTAACAGTGACCATTTCTTATACATTCCATATTATAGGTAACCATTTCAAGGACAGAGTGAAATGATGGGATTTTCAAACTTCAATAAATAAAAACAGAACCAAGTAATGCAGGAAACATGAAAAGAAAGGCAGGGTTTTAATTCGGTCAAAAGGAGCAACAAACAAACAAAGCCAAGGTTGCAACAAGAATCCAATGAATTGGCGAGAAGACACCGACATGTAGTTGCAAAGGATCATGATGAAAAGGAGAATGTGCATCTATGGCCAAACAACAAAGCTATAGAGTAAGAAAGAGAGATGAATAGGGAGCAATAACATTAATATCTAAACTTAGTGGAGAAAATTATTGCATAAAACAACATCATCAAGAAAAATGTGCATATAATTTACAACTACATTTGTTCCTTTGGCATAAGTAAACTAAGTGCATAAAATATTGTGAAGTGTTGTGAATGCAAACAATCATTGGATGGTGGACCAAAATCATTAAATCCCTTTCCAAGTTAAAAGCAAAGTAAAATCTACCTATATTTGTCATCATTGACCATAACTATGTTTCAAAGAAATAAGGATTGAGAAGAAATATCATAAGTACCACTCCTGAATTCCATACACTAGTTTCAAATGATGAATGAAGTACATGCAAGGCTAGTAAGTAACCTATGTGCATAGATAATGACAACTACTCCCAAATTCCATGTGCAAGAACCATTCAACAAGTGAAAAAAAAAAAAAAAAAAACATTTTCACATAAAATCGCAACCATTTTAGAATTTGTTGACCATCCACACTTGAGAAAGTACATAAATATGAGGCATTCATATATGTTCCATGTCAAGAATTGGACACCACAAACATCATGGACCATACAAAAAGAAATAAGTATTGTAATTCAACCAAACAATAAAAGAATGTTCTATGAGTATTGCATTTCTATTTCCAATGCCCCCAAAATTCATAGTTACAACATATCTTAGATGTCAAGGAAAAATAGTATGGAAACACTACTACCTAACCATGCATTGCATTCATTCTTTGTAGAGATTTAAAATATAGTCGCTTATCATTCTCAAGAAATATATGACACGAGATTATCACTAAAAATAATTCTTTCAAAGATAATTCAACGTTGCATATGGAAACTATAGTATTCATGGAAGACACATCCATATTCGAAATTATGTGAATATTAATTTTTCCTAAATCATAAAATTTAAATGCATTGGCTAAGGTAATGTTTCCAAGCTAACACAAAGATTGTAGAGTTTATAATTGACTCTAGATTCCCGCAGTAACTCCACTTTCATGTAAAGGTCATTCAAGCGATTGAAAATCGAAAGAAAAATAATTTGTTGGCTGAGGAAAGCCTATGGAATCAATATTCTTGAACTTTGCAATGTATTTATGAGTTAATCACTGATGTAATTTTGAGGTTTCATTATAGTAGCATGACCTTGAGTTTGACACATAGAATAAGATATAATCTTTTTGGCAGAGTTGTAATAACAATGGTTTGAATTTGAAGATTGATATGTCATAAATGAGCATTGAGAAGTCCTAGTTTCATACATTCCAAATTGTTTAAATCTTTGTGCGCAAGTCAAAAAATAAATGCATGTGCTTTTTTGATCCACTTGTATATTGGTGGCCACCTACCTATTCCACTTGGACCCCCACCATGGGAGATAGATCCTTAAGACAAGATCTCCAAAGTGATGGATGGTTAGATTAGATCATGAGCCTCACTTGAGATCAATGGTAAAGACTATATCTAATTCACTAAGGTGAATTAATTTACTTTTCATTAGAAATCCTTAGCCCAATAGCCAACATTAATTAATTAATTAATTAATTAATATGTTTTTCCTAAGTTAGACTTAGAAAATAGATCATAAAAGTCACTTACTCAACATGAGAAAGTACCTAAAGAGGCATTTGGACATATTCTACATTCTTGAC
Source organism: Pinus tabuliformis (assembly GCA_031772625.1). NCBI lineage: Eukaryota > Viridiplantae > Streptophyta > Pinopsida > Pinales > Pinaceae > Pinus > Pinus tabuliformis. The sequence goes on along the minus strand of CM062806.1, from coordinate 697,821,370 downwards.
AACTAGCCTATGCAAAAGAACCTATACAAGCTACCATCATCAACGATCTAAAAGGTGAGTTCTCCTTACTTTTTCCATTATTTAGTGTTTTAGACTAGAAAACAAACACAAAGAAAATCATTGAAACAAATCCTATTTAAACCAACTCCAAACAGTGAGAAAAGAAATATCTTCTTCAAAAAGTAATGAACAAGCAACAAAATATAGTGTCTTCTTCAAAAAGAGTAACAATGAAAAATCTAGGTGTTCTATGGAGGTTGATGTGTTAGAATGAAAGAATCTCCCAAAATATTGCCCAATGTTGTTTGATGAAGTCCCCTCACGGAATTTGTTAACGCATGTTACTATAATATGGCTAGGGTGTATCACCATGGAAGAAAACCCTCACAAATGGATAGAATGGGAACAAGGAATCCCACCCCCTAGAAATCGAACAATGCAATTGTTACAAAATTTCAACAAGATCACGATGATGGAGAATAAATCCTCATATAGAAATTGGGAGAGTCATCAACGATGAGAAATTTTGAGAACAAGAATCCCATGTTAGAATGACATAATCTCCCTTGCTCCCATGATGCTTAAGATTTTTTCTTCATTGAAAATTAACAGAGATGTCAAAAAATGTGAAATAACAATCCAAGGCTCTAAAAAGCTCTCAAATTGACATACATCTTATTTTTATAGAAAAAACCAATTTAGCGTAATCCCAAAGTATAAGCAATCCTAATAGTGACCATTTCTTATACATTCCATATTATAGGTAACCATTTCAAGGATTGAGTGAAATGATGGGATTTTCAAACTTCAATAAATAAACACAAAACCAAGTAATGCAAGAAACATGAAAAGAAAGGCAGGGTTTTAATTCAGTCCAAAGGAGCAACAAACAAACAAAGCCAAGGTTGCAACAAGAATCCAATGAATTGGCGAGAAGACATTGGCATGTAGTTGCAAAGGATCCTACTGAAAAGGAGAATGTGCATCTATGGCCAAAGAAGAAAGCTATAGAGTAACAAAGAGAGGTGAATAGGGTGCAATAACATTAAGATCTAAACTTGGTGGAGAAAACTATTGCATAAAACAACATCATTAAGAAAAATGTGCATATAATTTACAACTACATTTGTTCCCTTGGAATAAGTAAACTAAGTGCATAAAATATTGTGAAGTGTTGTGTATCCAAAAAATCATTGGATGGTGGACCAAAATCATTAAATCTCTTTCCATGTTAAAAGCAAAGTAAAATCTACCTATATTTGTGATCATTGACCATAACTATGTTTCAAAGAAATAAGGATTGAGAAGAAATATCATAAGCACCACTCCTGAATCGCATATCCCAGTTTCAATTGATGAATGAAGTACATGGAAGGGTAGTAAGTAACATATGTGCATAGATAATGACAACTACTCCCAAATTCTGTGTGCTAGCACCATTCAACAAGTGAAAAAAAAAAACATTTTCACATAAAATTGCAACCATTTTAGAATTTGTTGACCATCCATACTTGAGAAAGTACATAAATATGAGGCATTCATATATGTTTCATGTCAAGAATTGGACACCACAAACACCACGGACCATACAAAAAGAGAGAAGTATTGTAATTCAACCAAACAATAAAAAATGTTTTATGAGTATTGCATTTCTATTTCCATTGCCTACAAAATTCATAGTCACAACAAATCTCAGATGTCAAGGAAAAATAGTATGGAAACACTACTACCTCACCATGCATTGCATTCATTCTTTGCCAAGATTTAAAATAATTCTTTCAAAGATAATTGAACGTTGCATATGAAAACTATAGTGTTCATGGAAGACACATCCATACTCGAATTTATGTGAATATTAATTTTTCCAAAATCATAAAATGTAAATGAATTGGCTAAGGTAAATGTTTCCAACCTAACACAAAGATTGATGAGTTTATAATTGACTCTAGATTCCCGCAGTAACTCCACTTGCATCTAAAGGTCATTCAAGCGATTGAAGATCGAAAGAAAAGTAATTTGTTGGGTGAAGAAAGCCTATGGAATCAATATTCTTGAACTTTGCAATGTATTTATGAGTTAATCATTCATGTGATTTTGAGGTTTCATTATAGTAGCATGACCTCGAGTTTGACACGTAGAATAAGATATACTCCTTTTGGAAGAGTTGTAATAACAATGAGTTGAATATGAAGATTGATATGTCATAAATGAGCATTGAGAAGACCTAGTTTCATACATTCCAAATTTTTTAAATCTTGGTGCGCAAGTCAAAAAATAAATGCATGTGCTTTTTTGATCCACTTGTATATTGGTGTTCACATGCCTATTCCACTTGGACCGCCACCATGGGAGCTAGATCCTTAAGCCTAGATCTCCAAAGTGATGGATGGTTAGATTAGATCATGAGCCTCACTTGAGATCAATGGTAAAGAGTATATCTAATTCACTAAAGTGAATTAATTTACTTTTCATTAGAAATCCTTAGCCCAATAACCAACATTAATTAATTAATTAATTAATGTCTTTTTCCTGAGTTAGACTTAGAAAATAGATCATAAAAGTCACTTACTCAACATGAGAAAGTACCTAAAGAGGCTTTTGGACATATTCTACATGCTTGACACCTAGCCTATGCAAAAGAACCTATACAAGCTACCATCATCAACGATCTAAAAGGTGAGTTTTCCTTAATTTTTCCATTATTTATTTTTTTAGACTAGAAAGAAAATATGAAGAAAATCATTGAAACAAATCATATTTAAACCAACTCCAAACAATGAGAAAGGAAAGAGTTTCTTCAAAAAGTAATGAACAAGAAACAAAATATAGTGTCTTCTCCAGAAAGAGTAACAATGAAAAATCTAGGTGTTCTATGGAGGTTGATTTGTTAGAATGAAAGAATCTCCAAAAATATTGCCCAAAGTTGTTTGATGAAAACCCCTCATGGAATTTGTTAAGCCATGTTACTGTAATATGGCTAGAGTGTATCACCATGGAAGAGAAGCCTCACACATGGATAGAATCGGAGCAAGGAATCCCACCCCCTAGAAATCGAATAATGTAATTCTTACAAAATTTCAACAAGATCACGATGATGGAGAATAAATCCTCAAATAGAAATTGGGAGAGTCATCAAGGATGAGAAATTGCTAGAACAAGAATCCCACGGTAGAACAACATAATATCCCTTACTCCCATGATGCTTAAGATTTTTTCTTCATTCCAAATTAACAGAGATGTCAAAAAATGTGAAATAACAATCCAAGGCTCTAAAAAGCTCCCAAATTGGCATACATCTTACTTTTATAGAAAAAACCAATTTAGCGTAATCCCAAAGTATAAGCAATCCTAACAGTGACCATTTCTTATACATTCCATATTATAGGTAACCATTTCAAGGACAGAGTGAAATGATGGGATTTTCAAACTTCAATAAATAAAAACAGAACCAAGTAATGCAGGAAACATGAAAAGAAAGGCAGGGTTTTAATTCGGTCCAAAGGAGCAACAAACAAACAAAGCCAAGGTTGCAACAAGAATCCAATGAATTGGTGAGAAGACACCGACATGTAGTTGCAAAGGATCATGATGAAAAGGAGAATGTGCATCTATGGCCAAACAATAAAGCTATAGAGTAAGAAAGAGAGGTGAATAGGGTGCAATAACATTAATATCTAAACTTAGTGGAGAAAATTATTGCATAAAACAACATCATCAAGAAAAATGTGCATATAATTTACAACTACATTTGTTCCTTTGGCATAATTAAACTAAGTGCATAAAATATTTTGAAGTGTTGTGAATGCAAACAATCATTGGATGGTGGACCAAAATCATTAAATCCCTTTCCAAGTTAAAAGCAAAGTAAAATCTACCTATATTTGTCATCATTCACCATAACTATGTTTAAAATAAATAAGGATTGAGAAGAAATATCATAAGTACCACTCCTGAATTCCATACACCAGTTTCAAATAATGAATGAAGTACATGCAAGGCTAGTAAGTAACCTATGTGCATAGATAATGACAACTACTCCCAAATTCCATGTGCAAGCACCATTCAACAAGTGAAAAAAAAAAACATTTTCACATAAAATCGCAACCATTTTAGAATTTGTTGACCATCCACACTTGAGAAAGTATATAAATATGAGGCATTCATATATGTTACATGTCAAGGATTGGACACCACAAACATCATGGACCATACAAAAAGAAAGAATATTGTAATTCAACCAAACAATAAAAGAATGTTCTATGAGTATTGCATTTCTATTTCCTTTGCCTCCAAAATTCATGGTTACAACATATCTTAGATGTCAAGGAAAAATAGTATGGAAACACTACTACCTCACCATGCATTGCATTCATTCTTTGTAGAGATTTAAAATATAGTCACTTATCATTCTCAAGAAATATATGACACGAGATTATCACTAAAAATAATTCTTTCAAAGATAATTCAACGTTGCATATGGAAACTATAGTATTTATGGAAGACACATCCATATTCGAAATTATGTGAATATTAATTTTTCCAAAACCATAAAATGTAAATGCATTGGCTAAGGTAATGTTCCCAAGCTAACACAAAGATTGTAGAGTTTATAATTGACTCTAGATTCCTGCAGTAACTCCACTTGCATCTAAAGGTCATTCAAGCGATTGAAAATCGAAAGAAAAATAATTTGTTGGGTGAAGCAAGCCTATGGAATCAATATTCTTGAACTTTGCAATGTATTTATGAGTTAATCACTCATGTGATTTTGAGGTTTCATTATAGTAGCATGACCTTGAGTTTGAAACATAGAATAAGATATACTCTTTTTGGCAGAGTTGTAATAACAATGGTTTGAATTTGAAGATTGATATGTCATAAATGAGCATTGAGAAGTCCTAGTTTCACACATTCCAAATTGTTTAAATCTTGCTGCGCAAGTCAAAAAATAAATGCATGTGCTTTTTTGATCCACTTGTATATTGTTGGCCACCTACCTATTCCACTTGGACCCCCACCATGGGAGCTAGATCCTTAAGCCTAGATCTCCAAAGTGATTGATGGTTAGATTAGATCATGAGCCTCACTTGAGATCAATGGTAAAGACTATATCTAATTCACTAAGGTGAATTAATTTACTTTTCATTAGAAATCCTTAGCCCAATAGCCAACATTAATTAATTAATTAATGTGTTTTTCCTAAGTTAGACTTAGAAAATAGATCATAAAAGTCACTTACTCAACATGAACAAGTACCTAAAGAGGATTTTGGACATATTCTACATGCTTGACACCTAGCCTATGCAAAAGAACCTATACAAGCTACCATCATCAACGATCTAAAAGGTGAGTTTTCCTTAATTTTTCCATTATTTAGTGTTTTAGACTAGAAAGAAAACACAAAGAAAACCATTGAAACAAATCCTATTTAAACCAACTCCAAACAATGAGAAAAGAAAGAGTTTCTTCAAAAAGTAATGAACAAGCAACAAAATATAGTGTCTTCTTCAAAAAGAGTAACAATGAAAAATCTAGGTGTTCTATGGAGGTTGATGTGTTAGAATGAAAGAATCTCCCAAAATATTGCCCAATGTTGTTTGATGAAGTCCCCTCGTGGAATTTGTTAAGACATGTTATTATAATATGGCTAGGGTGTATCAACATGGAAGAGAACCCTCATAAATGGATAGAATGGGAGCAAGGAATCCTACCCCCTAGAAATCGAACAATGCAATTGTTACAAAATTTCAACAAGATCACGATGATGGAGAATAAATCCTCATATAGAAATTGGGAGAGTCATCAAGGATGAGAAATTTTGAGAACAAGAATCCCATGTTAGAATGACATAATCCCCCTTGTTCCCATGATGCTTAAGATTTTTTCTTCATTGCAAATTAACAAAGATGTCAAAAAATGTGAAATAACAATCCAAGGCTCTAAAAAGCTCTCAAATTGACATACATCTTATTTTTATAGAAAAAACCAATTTAGCGTAATCCCAAAGTATAAGCAATCCTAATAGTAACCATTTCTTATACATTCCATATTATAGGTAACCATTTCAAGGACTGAGTGAAATGATGGGATTTTCAAACTTCAATAAATAAACACAAAACCAAGTAATGCAAGAAACATGAAAAGAAAGGAAGGGTTTTAATTCAGTCCAAAGGAGCAACAAACAAACAAAGCCAAGGTTGCAACAAGAATCCAATGAATTGGCGAGAAGACACTAGCATGTAGTTGCAAAGGATCCTGATGAAAAGGAGAATGTGCATCTATGGCCAAAGAACAAAGCTATAGAGTAACAAAGAGAGGTGAATAGGGTGCAATAACATTAAGATCTAAACTTGGTGGAGAAAACTATTGCATAAAACAACATCATTAAGAAAAATGTGCATATAATTTACAACTACATTTGTTCCCTTGGCATAAGTAAACTAAGTGCATAAAATATTGTGAAGTGTTGTGTATCCAAACAATCATTGGATGGTGGACAAAAATCATTAAATCTCTTTCCAAGTTAAAAGCAAAGTAAAATCTACCTATATTTGTCGTCATTGACCATAACTCTGTTTCAAAGAAATAAGGATTGAGAAGAAATATCATAAGTACCACTCCTGAATTCCATGTGCCAATTTCAATTGATGAATGAAGTACATGGAAGGCTGGTAAGTAACCTATGTGCATAGATAATGATAGCTACTCCCAAATTCCATGTGCTAGCACTATTCAACAAGTGAAAAAAAAAAATCATTTTCACATAAAATCTTAACCATTTTATAATTTGTTGATCATCCACACTTGAGAAAGTATATAAATATGAGGCATTCATATATGTTCCATGTCAAGAATTGGACACAACAAACACCATGAACCATACAAAAAGAAAGAAGTATTTTAATTCAACCAAACAATTAAAGAATGTTCTATGAGTATTGCATTTCTATTTCCATTGCCTCCAAATTCATAGTTACAACATATCTTAGATGTCAAGGAAAAATAGTATGGAAACACTACTACCTCACCATGCATTGCATTCATTCTTTGTAGAGATTTAAAATATAGTCGCTTATCTTTCTCGAGAAATATGACACGAGATTCTCATTAAAAATAATTCTTTCAAAGATAATTCAATGTTGCATATGGAAACTATAGTATTCATGGAAGACACATCCATATTCGAAATTATGTGAATATTAATTTTTCCAAAATCATAAAATGTAAATGCAGTGGCTAAGGTAAATGTTCCCCACCTAACACAAAGATTGAAGAGTTTATAGTTGACTCTAGATTCCCGTAGTAACTCCACTTGCATGTAAAGGTCATTCAAGCGATTGAAAATCGAAAGAAAAATAATTTGTTGGGTGAAGCAAGCATATGGAATCAATATTCTTGAACTCTACAATGTATTTATGAATTAATCACTCATGTGATTTTGAGGTTTCATTATAGTAGCATGACCTTGAGTTTGACACATAGAATAAGATATACTCTTTTTCGCAAAGTTGTAATAAAAATGGGTTGAATTTGAAGATTGATTTGTCATAAATAAGCGTTGAGAAGACCTAGTTTCATACCTTCCAAATTGTTTAAATCTTGGTGTGCAAGTCAAAAAATAAATGCATGTGCTTTTTTGATCCACTTGTAAATTGATGGCTACCTGCCTATTCCACTTGGACCCCCACCATTGTTTCTTTTAGTTTTTCAGTTTCCTTAATGGTAGCATAGTTTACTATTTTTGACAGTTTTTCGGGTCCTGAAATTCCAAAGTGGTTTTGAGGCCCTAAACGAAGTTTTTTTCATAAAATAGGCAGTCATGAGTCTTTAGCTCATGTTTGTAGCTGAAATTTCCAGTCATCGTATATATCTTTCTAACGAGGTATTGTGTGCGTCAAACAAAGATCGTATGCCAAAGTTACAACCCCGGGAAATTGATGTACCAATTTACCCAAACATGGCCCATAGTTTTGGTGCTTCATCTCCTAGGGTTAGGTTTTTGGATGTTTAGGGTTTTCCATTGATTCTCAATAATAAATAGGCCTTCGAGACTCATTATAACACAGTTCACAGGAATGTATTTGTTGTTTTGATGGGGCTTGACCCAAGTTTAGAGTGTGCTAATTACCAAAAAAACCCTCAACTACTCACCCTTTTGGAAACGACCTGCAAGCAGATCGTAGTCTCCCCCTAAGCAGTTATGGGAGGTTGTAGAACTAGGTTTTTGCAGCCGAAGTGATATCCGTGTAGTGGCGCTGTGTAATTACTTATCCTTTATATTGATCTTATAAATTTGCATGCATAAGAACTTCATGCAGATGATTAATTTAAAAAATTCACATTAAACCTATAAACTCTAAAAAATAACAGTATATCGTATAGTTCTTCGTACAATTCAGCAAAAAGCATGCATAACTAGATACATAACAATAGGAAAGAAACACATAAAGAGATGCAACACATCACCAAAAATTCCTCTTTATTAAAAGGATCTTCAATTACATGCACTTCTCTGACCTACGCACCCAACTTGAGGTGGTTTGTGCACTCAGCTGCAGACTCTTCAATCTCTCCGCACAATCTGTTATGGAGTCTTTCCCAAAACTATAGACAAAACAAGGCTCAATTTCTTATGATCTTATATTATGTTCTACTTCCTTCATATCATTTACAAAGTATTAGATCTCCTTACATACATTTCATCTTTACAAAAACCATGGTCCACATACCATGGATCCACAAAACAAGGACTCATACCCGATACTCGTTACAAAATAAGGGATTTTTCCCATCCCCAAAGCCCTAAAAGATTGCGTGATGAATATATCTTTGCCAACTCTGTGTGGTCCTCTCCTTCTTTTGTGGGCTCTTTTACCCAAAACTTGGACCAACTTGGGCCATGCCTAATAGGCCCACAACACTCACCTGTGACTTGTCCCGAGTCACTCAGCTTCAGCGCCCTTGATCTTTGATGTGATCTCATTGTACAGTGTGTTGTAATGTTGGACCATTTATGCCATCAATTTTTCTTCCTGGCGTGCCTCCTTCAACAAATATTTTGTAGTGGGACCAACAGTCTTTTGCATTATTTCCACTTACCTTCTCTTCAATTACTTCAGCCTCACGTCCATTGCCTGTTAAATTTGCAGGGATTCCTCCTACCACAGCTAAGTCCTTTCCTGCAAGCTATGTACTTTCCTCTTAAGATCATCTATTTGTGCCTGGAGGTTGTTTCCTTCAATAATGTTGGCAAGCCTCTACAAGATTGGTAAGGTCTTCACAGTTGCCAGGATCTCATCGCACTGCTTTTGCTTGGCCCGCAGTTCCTTCTCAAGCTTCAGGACATTTGGATCCTCTTGCAGTGAGGTCCAAATCTTCATTGTATCGTCGAGCAATTTTCCACAATCTTCCACCGTATCAGATGTGGCTTTCAATGTTGCGCTGAGGTCCCTTGGTCTCTATTCCCGAACCTCTAGTGGCATTACTAGTTGTCTTATTCGCAACTTAGATCTCTGCACTTCATATTCAAATTTCAACTTAGCCGTAGTATCCTTTGAGTCCTTGATGACAAGGGTGAGCTCCGCGACCTTTTTTGCTGGTGGTTCACCGTCATGAACCTTCACGTTCGGAACTGGATTACAAGTCTCAACAATGGCTTTCTCCAGTTGTTCTCGTTCCTGCCTACTTCCTCCCTATCCTTGGCCAATTGATCAAGTTCCTTCCTCATTGATGTTTTTTCTGACTCCACCTTTGATTTTAACTGTGACATACATTTCTCTTGTTCCTACAATTCTACGGTGATACCTTAGTGAAATTCATGCAGCATCTGGAGGGGTAGCACAACAACATTCATCTGGACATTGTGCCATGCTTTGGCTCACTCTTTCTCTATTGTTGCTTCGAAATTCAATGCCTCAACTGGCACATGTAACATCCTAACTCCGTAATTTGTTTCCAGTCTTTGTTCTAGCTTCAATGGTTGGGTTACCTTCTCTGGTTGCCTCACTTCCTGCAGAACACCTTCAACTTTGTGATGCTCTACTGCACCTTAGCCAAGATCGCTTGCAACAATCATCAATCTTGTCCCAAGTTTTTGTGTTGATCTCCTGGATCTTTTCCACTATCTCGTCGATGTCTCCATTGGTGAGGATGGGCAACACTTCTCCCTTACCCTTATCCACCTTTTGCTTCTTTCTTCACCGCATTTCACCACAAAGGGCTAATATTTTGACACCTCTGCATCGTTGAGGTGTTCTTCATGCCATTTCCTCTGTATCTTCATCGATATCTTTTCTAATCATACCCGCACCTTGCAAGGTATCCTTCTCTATTCCAACTACTCCAACCGCTCTACTGGGTGGAGTCATCCATTCCTTCAGCCAATCCTGCACTACCGTGAGGACATAATATTCTATTACCAGGTATGGAAATGGATTCCATGTCTTCGTTGGGTCCTTCATCGCTTTCACATACACTCTATGAAAGTCTGCCTTGAACTCTGCAATATGAAAATACTATTTATACAAGCTCAGTGACAGTTTGGGATATTGATTCACCACCATATGTAGATCCATCGCCATGACTACAAATAAGATCTTGTTCTTTGTTGCGTGTGTCAGCTCCTTTGTGAACCATAGTGAATCATACCTCACTGCTTCGCATACATCTACCTCAACAGTTGTAAATTGATAATCTTTCGACTCCTTCCATGCAACAAGTGCAATAAGAATTCGCAGCTAGGCATAGTGGAAGGTCTTTCCTTCTTCCTGTGCTTCCCTGCAATCCACCAAAAAATATTTACATATATAATAATCCCAATTGAATTGGATTCCTTTCTCGCACTGCTCAGCCAATGACACTACTGTTGTAGGCACCTCATTGGCCCTGCACTTCCTCATGATCTTCCCTGCTAAGATATATGCGATGAAGTGCACACCCTTATCCTCGATAGAGTTTATCTCATATCCAAGGGATTTCTTCAGTAATCCAACTTTTTATTTCATCATCTGGGCCATCTCCTTATCTTTTTTTTACCCACAAACTCATCTGCAAGGTCCTTATCTTGATATGGCAGTGTTTTTATTCTCTTGATGAGCATATCATCAATTAGTAACCTCATCCCTAGCCAAATGAAATCATCATGTACCATTGTGAGCAGCTTCCACACACAGATTGTACTTAATGGGCTTCGACCGAAGTGTGGCACATTCAACATGTTCAAAGGCCTTTATCTCTACAGTCCCACAACCCATTGTTGCAATTCCAATCTTGTAACTCTGCTCTCTAAGTAGCATACTTTCTTCATGTACCTATTAGGCTCAAAATTTAGGTATTTTCTTCTGTCATTGAAATCCCAATCTTCCATTTTGAGTTGGGGGATCCTCCCCAACACTTATCCTTCAAAAGGTACCTCTTCTGGAAACAATGGAATATAGGTAGAAAAATTCCCTTCCTTTGCCTCCCTAACTGGCTTTGCGCCCGAATTTCTCGATGGCATGTACGCTGGGAGCACAGATGGAAGCTCCACATCCTCTGTCTTCTTCCACTGAAACTCGACTTCTTCTTCATTGTCATGGACCTGCTAAGGTCCCTCCTGCTACATCGGTTTATTTCCTTTCTGCACGGGTTTTTTGCCTTTATCCTCCGTGTTCTTCATTTTCACTTCCTTCTATGACTTCTTTTGCAGTGATGTTCTTAATTCTGGTGAAGAGACCTCAGTTGGTCTCTTCTCCTTCGTCTTCTACAGCTACAATTGTAGTTGTTCTTGTGGTTGTGCTTGCGGTTGTACATGCACCTTTCTTGGCGACCTTAAGCATGTTGGGGACATGAGTACATTCACCCCTGCTGTCTTTTCTGCTTGTGACTCCATGATACCTGCTAGCCCTTTCTTTGTAAATATCCTAACCAATTCTTCCCAACTCCTCTCAGATATGCAATAGCTCTTCTTCAGTTAGGAGCAAGATATGATCTCTCTAGGCAGCAAAGCGTAAAATGTGGCACAGGATGTGATTTTTATAACAATTTTGAATTCCCAGGCTCATGATTGGCTTAGGTTTGGTTGATTTAATGTAGGTATGGGATAGATATAGCCAAATTTTCTTCATAAAAAAATTCTCCCTCACCCCTCAACGGTAGTTTCCTTTTAACAGTGCTCTTTTTCCTTCTAACGGTCATATTTCCAGCTATCTTCATCATATTTCCCCTTTGGTGTAGTCACATATTCTTCATCGTAGCTCCTTCAGACTTCTTCATACTCCTAAGTATCGTGCATTAATCTTCCTTTGGCAAAGTCCCTTCCTTCAGAGTAGTTTATAGTTTGTCCCACTTCCAACTGCAAGTGGCACTAAGATTTCCTTTCCTTCATTTTTCAGTGCGAAGCTCCAGGGATATAGTCATCCTTGTATATCTTCAATCTACTACCATTCACTCGTCCTATAATCATCTAACCATTCAACTTCTTGAGTTGAACAGCACCACCATATGAAATGTTATTAACAATATATGGCCCTAACCAGTGTGTTTTTTATTTTCCCAGGAACTTCGCGAACTTACTATCATATACTAATACAAGATCCCCTTCCTGAAATATCTTCTTCTTGATGTGCTTTTCATTCCAGGCTTTCTTCCTTGCTTTCTGCACCTTCTAACAGAATCTTGCTATGAATTTATCTTCTTCTAAATATAGTATCTGCGACATGCTTTCCTTCATCATGTCGGGGTTTGCCATATGAGTGACAACTACAATTCTCAGACTCGATACAATGTATTCCATAGGTGTAAATGCTTATTGTCCATATACCAACCTGAAAGGTGTTTGCCCAGTCAATTTCTTGCATGTTGTTATGTATTCCCACAGCACCGCTGGAATCCTCAAGTCCCAGTCATCTCTGCTTATGTTGCACACCTTAGAAATGCATTCTCCAGAATCTTAATGAAAGCTTACATTGTCCCATTTTCCTAAGGATGATAGGGAGTGCTCTTCTTATGGTAAACTTGAAATTCCTTAGTTAGTGCTTCAATCATCTTATTCAAAAAATGTGTCTCTCGGTCACTCATCAAGATCTTCGGATAGCCAAATCTGGACAATATATATTTGAAAGTGAATTTCATATGGTTTTTGCGTTGCAATCCTTCACCGTTTTTTCCTTAGCCCACCTTGTCAAATAGTCAGTCACGGTGATGATATATCTTGCACCAATCCTTTTCCCCAGCGGACGGATAGGTCCAAAAAAGTCAATTTCTCATTTATCAAAATCCTACAAAGTCACATGTGGTACTAGTGGAATTTTATCTCTTCTAGATGGTTTTCTTGTCCTTTGACATACATCACATGCTTGACAAAAGTATTTTGCATCCTTATACACTATAGGCCATCGTAACTCAGCTCTCAAAATCTTGTGCGCAGTGGATTTTCCTGCATAATGCCCACTTGTGACTCCTCCATGAGCTTCTGTCATAATGTTCTATCTTTCATGTTCAGCGATGTATCTATGCAGTACTTCATCCAGTCCCATTTTATACGAGTGTCCCACAATCAACGAGAAATCAATTGCTCAAACCACCAATTCCTTATTTTTCTTTGTATTGTAGTCTGTGAGCACCATTCTTGTGGAAAAAGATTGAATAATATTTGCAAAGTGATCATCTTCAAATTTAATTGTGAACAGTTGTGCATCGGGAAAGTTATCTTTAATATTCATAAGTTCTTCTCCTGTCCCTATCCTGGATAGATGATCAAGCCCAGCATTTAACCTTCCTCGCTTCATTGTAACTTCAAAGTCATATTCTTGGAATAATAATAACCATCAACAAATCTTCCCTCCTAAAACATGTTTATTCATGAAGTACTTTAGCGTGAAATTATCTGTGAACATCTTAAAGTGTGCTCCCAACAAGTAATGTATGAACTTCTGTAGTGCATACACCATAGCTAACCCCTCCCTTTCTATCATGCTGTAATTATTTTCTGCCTTAGATAGCTTCCTACTTTCAAATTCTATGGGATGATCAATATCCCCTACTCCCAACTATGCTAGTACTACTCCCAAAGCTATGCAAGATGCATCAACATGCACATGAAACTCTTTCTTCCAATCCGGGAAAACTAGAATTGGCACAATTACCATATTTTCTTTTAGTACGTCCAAGATCTTCTAGCATTCTTCATCCCACTAGAAGGTCACATCCTTCTTCAGCAACTTCTCCATCAGTGCAGTTATCTACGCATATCCTTTTATAAACTTCCTATAGTAACCAGTGTATCCTAGCGTAGTACACAATTGTCTTACTATTTTTGGTGCTGGCAGGTTCACAATGACTGCGATATTCGTGGGATCCACCATTAATCCATGTTTATAAACCACATGTCCCAAAAATATTCCAAATGGCACACAAAAGATGCACTTCTTCAGGTTCAACGATATTTGATACTGCCTACATGTATCCAGCATTAATCTTAAGTTCACCACATGCTTCTTTAATATCCCAAATATTTGTAGGTTTTAACCTCATACAGAAATTACCTGCATACGAATTCTAAAACACAAAAAATAAACAATGCGAGAGCATAACACATAAAACACATATACACAAAGATTTTCCCTTAGATCCCAAAACCGAGACTACCAGCTTGATTTTTCATTATATTCCTTTCAATGTTACAATACATATTTATACATTCTGAAGCATCCAATACCATGGACCAAAAACCATCGTATCAAAAACCATGGACCGAAAACCATCACGTCCAAAACCATGTGCGAAAATCATGCACAAAACCATAGGTAGGTCCACCCAACCTAATATAGGGACCATAGGTAGGTCCACCTTGGACCGCACAGAGGGGGGTTACTTGCACCCCTCAAACCCCCTATGACCCCCCCCGCTACGCAATCAGCACAATGAAGGGGGGGCTCTGCCCCCCCTCTAACCCTTGGGTTAACTACGTCGGCTAGTTGTGGAAAGAATATAACACAATCCAACGTTCTCCCACTTGTTTTTTTCTTTCCACAGGGGGCCACAAGAGAGCTTAATCATTTATCCAGCCCTACAACACCCATTGTTTCTCTACACCAAGAGAACTTCTCAGAGCTCACAGATTTTTTCAATGCATCTACAGTATTCTTCAAAGTGTCCACCTTTACCAGCAACACCTTTTTGTCTTCTATCATATCCCTCACAAAGTGATACTAAACATCAATGTGCTTTGTCTTTGAATGATATGTAGGGTTCTTTGCCAAGAAAATTGCACTTTGGCTGTCACAGTCTTTCCTTATAGCTCCCTGTACTAACCCCATACTTGAACACAATCTCTGCAACCAAATTGCTTCCTTGCTTGCATGTGTGGTTGCCATTTATTCTGCCTCTGTAGTTGATAGTGCCACTACAGATTGTTTCTTACTCATCCAACTGACTGCACCTCAAAATAGGTTAAACACATACCCACTTGTAGATCTTCTCTAATCCAGATCTCCAGCCCAGTCTGCATTAACAAAGCCATGAATATCCAACACTCTATCCAATTCTGGTCTTCTTTGGTAGCTCAAACCATAATCACTAGTGCCATGCAAATACCTGAAAACTCGCTTCATTGTTGTCCAGTGCTCCTTCCCCGGTTTTGACATAAACCTGCTCAATACTCCCATTGCATTTGCAATGTCTGGTCTAGTACATACCATTGCATACATCAGGCTACCGACTGCACTTGCATATGGAACGCGGGACATGTCCTCTTCCTCTTCTTCTGTCTTGGGACATTGTTCAGCAGATAACTTCACACCTATAGGAATAGGAACCTTCACTAGTTTACTATCTTGCATATTAAACCTCTGCAGTATTGTCTCGACGTACTTCCTCTGGTTTAACGAGAGCTTCCTCTTTGCCCCATCTCTTTTAATTTCCATGCCCAAAATATAGTTTGTAGCACAAAGATCTTTCATCTCAAATTTGGAGGATGATTGGGTCTTTAAATCCTGGATAATTTCTTTGTCATTTCCAACCAACAACATATCATCCACATACAAGACCAGATAAATAACACGGTCACTAATTAATTTCAAATACACACAGTGATCTGCTTTGCTTATGGTGAAGCCAAGTCCCTGTATATGTTATGCTCTTAACCTGCAAAGTAATACCCAAACACAGAATATGCGAAGAAAATATACCCAGAACACAGACTATGCGAAGAAAAGATACCCAGAACACAGAATAGCAATGATTTTATTATTCAGAGAGAAATGTTCACAGGCCTCTTCGAGGGGGCAACCTCCAATAGAGCAGAGCTCGATTACAAAAACAAGACACGATACTCCTCGCAGGGAGTCTCTATCCTTTATATATGACTCATACATGCAATACCACGGGCCAATACCGTGGGTTTTATTAATACCATCTATCTAATACTACCGCCCATTTACCATCTATCTAATACTACCACCCATTTGCAACTAACTGTGGTCCCGTCATTAATTTCGGGTTAACCACTTACAAATATTAATATGGGCTTTATTGACTCTTGACTATGACGTGATCCCATGACATAAATAAGGGGGTTAGGGTGGGACCCTAACATGCCCTCCCCCTTAAGACTAGCCTTGTCCTCAAGGCTGAAGCTACGGAAACTGCTGAAGAATAGTAGCTGGTTCCCAAGTTGCATCTTCCGGAGAGGTGTCTTTCCATTTGACGAGGACCTCCTTAATCATGCGGTCGTGCAGGTGCTTGTCTCGTGTGTCTAGAACCTGTTCAGGTTGAAGCCAGATTGACCCTTCTTCGTCCAATTCAGGTAGACTGGTTTGAACTCGGCAATTGTTCCCAATCACTTTCTTGAGGCACGATACATGGAAAACTGGGTGGATTTTTGCTGTAGGTGGCAAAGCCAACTTGTAAGCCACTTCTCCAATGCGCTGAAGTACTTGGTATGGTTCGTAGAATTTTGGAGAGAGCTTTTGACAACCCTTGTCTTTGAGTGATGTTTGCTTATATGGTTGCAGCCTCAAAAAGACCTGATCCCCTTCTTGAAATTGGCGCTCTGAGCGATGTTGGTCGGCCTGTTGCTTCATACGGTTCTGAGCTTGATGAAGATTCTCGCGCAGATGGGCGAGCATGGTTGCGCGGTGTTGTAGGAGATGATCCATGGCTTTTACTTTGGAGCACCCCGTGAGATAAGAAGTAGGGGAAGGCGGAAGTTGACCATAGACTGCTTCATAGGGAGTCATTTTGGTGGTGGCATGATAGTTTGTGTTATACCACCATTCAGCCAGAGGTAACCACTGTACCCAAAGGTGTTGCTTTTCTAAAGTGAAACACCTAAGGTAGGTTTCTAGACATTTGTTGACGGCTTCGGTTTGACCATCTGTTTGCGGATGATATGAAGTACTGAGTTTGAGTTGAGTGCCTTGTATTCTGAAGAGTTCCTACCAAAAATTACTGGTGAAGATCGGGTCGCGGTCGAACACAATAGAAGTGGGCATGCCATGCAATTTGAAGATCTGATCCATGAAAGTTTGAGCAACCAAAGTTGGTGTAAACGGTTGGGGTAGGGCGCAGAAATGAGCATACTTCGACAGTCGGTCCACAACCACCATGATGACTGACTTGTTCCCAAACTTTGGAAGACCTGTAATGAAATCCATGGAGACCTCCGTCCAAATTGACGCCGGAATGGGCAATGGTTGTAATGTGCCTAGTGTGTTGACAGTTTCCCCTTTGTGGCGTTGATAGACGTCACATTCTGCTACGAAAGTAAGGATGTCCTATTTCATGTCGGTCCAAAAAAATGATCTTCTGGTGCGAGCATACGTCTTCTGAAAGCCCGAATGTCCTGCAATGGGAGATGAGTGCAATTCTGCCAAAATGCGACTTTTGAGGGTGGATGTTGGTGATATTACGACTCTGTCCTTGTAGCGAAGAATATCATTCTGCCACGAGTAGCCCTTGCTGGAATTAGGATCTACCTGCAATTGAGAAATGAGTTGGGAGAGCCCGAGATGTGAAAACCATTCTCTGCGAGCCTCTTCAATCCAGTCTGAAATGGGGAGGGAAATTGCGAGCAGAGTACTTTCCTCCTCAAATTGGCGCGACAATGCATCTTCTACACTGTTGTCTTTCCCTTTCTTGTAAATTATCTCATAATCATATCCCAGCATTTTGGCTAACCATTTATTTTGTTGTGGGGAAGATAGGCGTTGCTCCAAAAAATATTTAAGACTGTGATGATCTGTGCGGATTTGGAAACGTCGCCCCAACAAGTAAGGTCGCCAGGTCTCGACTGCATGTAAGATGGCCATCATTTCCTTCTCGTAGGTAGATTGGCCCAGATTCCTCCCACTTAGTTGTTGGCTGGTGAAGGCCAATGGTCGCCCTTCCTACATTAAGACTGCTCCAATACCTGTACCCGAAGCATCACATTCAATGACAAAGGATTTGGTGAAGTCAGGTAGTGCTAAGACAGGAGTGGAACACATGGCGGTTTTGAGAGCGGTAAATGCCTGTTGTGCTTCCTCGTTCCAGAAGAGGGAATTTTTCTTTAGGAGTTGAGTTAGGGGCTTCGCTATGCGGCCATAGTTGCGGACAAATTTACGATAATAGCCTGTGACACCCAAAAATCCTCTCAAGCTTTTCAAGGTCTTAGGTTGAGGCCATTCTTGCATTGCCTGGATCTTTTTGGGGTCCACCTTGACACCTTCACGCCCCACAATGTGGCCCAAATACTCAACTTCTTCCATGCCAAACGAACACTTAGACATCTTGACAAATAATTTATGCGTGCGGAGCAGTTTCAATAGTAGATCTACATGCTGAAGATGTGCCGCCCAAGTGCCACTATAGATGAGGATGTCATCGAAGAAGACAAGGACAAATTTTCTGAGATATGGTTTGAGGAGGTGATTCATAAGGCTCTGAAAAGTAGAGGGGGCATTACAGAGACCAAATGGCATGACCAGGAACTCATAATGGCCTTCATGAGTTCTGAAAGCCGTCTTGGGAATGTCGACTTCCTTCATGCGAATTTTGTGGTAGCCTGAGCGAAGATCCAACTTAGTGAAGAATTGAGCCCCATTGAGTTCGTCCATCAAATCGTCAACCACCGGGATGGGAAATTTATCTTTGACTGTCAACTTATTGAGGGCCCTGAAGTCGGGACACATCCGCCACTCCCCATCTTTCTTGAGGACCATGACCATTGGGGATGAATAAGGACTAATGCTGGGACGAATGACACCTGCTTCCAACAATTCCTTGATGATTTTTTCTATTTCATTGTTTTGGGTGAACAGATATCTCTATTGCCGCACATTTGGGGGTTGGGCCCCTGGAACCAATGTGATGCTATGATCATGTTCCCCTCGCGAGGGTGGAAGCTCATGAGGCTTGTCAAAGACCGTCCGATGTTTATTTAAAATCTGTTGCATCTCAGGATGAACTGGCAAAGACATGGTGTCGACTACCTGGATGGCATTAAATTGAGATACCACTCCATGATGGCCCTTTTTTAACAATTTTTCCATCCTATGCGAGCTGATGATAGAGGGGGCTCCCGCCTGTAGTCCACAGAGGGTATGTGTGGAGTTGTTCTGCTTAAAACTCATATATAACTCCTGGAAATCCATTGTGATTGGCCCAAGAGTGCGGAGCCATTCCGCGCCTAGGACAATGTCGCAACCCCCCATGTGTATTGCAAACATGTGGGTTTTCACAGCGACCTTCACATTTCATTGTGCCCCCATCTGAAATCTGGAATTGGAAGTTAGAAACTGCCCGGACAAAACAATGTGCTGCTTCAGCGATATTTTGATGGATGAAATTATGGGTACTTCCACTATCAATCAAGAGTACTACTGGGCGATGTTTAAGAAAACCCCTGATTTTGAGAGTTTGAGGGGAAGAAATTCCTGCCAATGCATTTAGCGAAATAATTGGTTCATCAGATACAATCTCCTTTTGGTTATCTTCTTCGATCGCCTCTGGTTCCTCAAGTGGTGGATCTTCCTCGGTGGAGCTGTAGTCAGTGGCATCTATTTGAAAAAACTTGGGCTCTTTGCATTTATGACCAGGGGAATATTTTTCATCACAGTAGTAACATAGTCCTTGCTTCCTTCTTTCGGCCATTTCCGCAGGTGACACCTTTTGAATCTTAAGTGCCTGAGTCGTGTTGGGAGCCTGTGAGGGACGACCTTTAGCGGGGAAGTTGGGGCGGCTGGATTGGGCTGTTAATGCACGTTCCACCTTACGAGCTACCTGGCAAGCCTCTGTCCATGTGGGAGGGTGGTGGAGTAGAACCTGAGCTTTGATGGCTTCTTTAAGACCGCTGATAAAGCATTCCATGTAGAACTCATCTGTGAGACCCTTAGTGCGGAAGGCTAAGGCTTCAAAAGCAGTAATATATTCCTCCACTGTACCCGTCTATCGGAGCTTAGTGAGATGCCCCAAAAAAGAGTCTTCCTGTTCAAAGCGATTTCGAAGAGCTTTGGAAAATTGGGCCCAATTCTGAAAATGTCCATTGCAACGCTGATGCCATTCCTTCCATTGCCATCATTCATTGTCCAAGTACATGGTGCCCACCATAAGCTTAGTCCCCTCATCTATGATATGATTCAATTGGAAATACTGCTCCATTTGTGCTAACATGCGGACGTGTGAGAACCGTCAAATTTATGCATATCCAACTTGGGAGGTCACTGACTGGGTGGTGGGTGGGTGTGCCAGACGTGGGGAGAGTGGCTAGACTCACCCTCATGGTATTCATGACCATTATTCGCCTCCTCGTGGGCTGGCTCCTTGCCCTTCAGTGCGTTCTGTATCTGGATACTTATTCCTTTAATCTCATGTTGTATTTCGTTCACCGAAAATTGGATGGAGTTCACCTGGTCTTCAATTTTTTCCATCCTTTCATTGGCCATTGCTTGAGTGCGAGTTTCTACCATACACCAACCTGATGAAAAATTGGGACCGCCAAAAAATTTTTACTAAGAAATTGAATGGTACCACCTTGCTCAGCTCGTCGTCCTGATTCTGATGGGCTAGGTCACCAATAAGCGCCCCGGAAGATCTCAGACTCCTAACGGAGTTTTACTCCTTCCTGATCAATACTGCAGTCGCCAAATCCTCAAAATGTCAATGCCGCCAAAAGTCCTACAAAAATTATATCAAGGTACAGGAACCCTTCACAACTACTCCGATCTGGTGGATCTGAGAGATCTGAATGGTTGAACAACTGCTGCTGCTGATCTGATGGAGCTGCGGGACTGATGTCTGCTGCTGCTGCACTTGCTGATCTGGAATAGATGATGTGTGATCCCCCGATAGAAAGGGAACTATGGTCTTGAGGAGTGTCAGGTGCTACAGATTGCAATATACATAAGGGTCTGACAGTAGTACTCGGCCCAATGTTTCAGGGCTCTAACTAAGGAGGATCGACCGTACCCTTAGCCGTACAACCCGACTACCCTATCGTACGGGCGAGTAATCTCTCTGAGTGCTGTTCTCGGTGTACTGTAGCCACAAGACGGCCGAAGGTTTATCTATGGCGAGGTTTCAAGGGAGCTAGGGGGCTTCCTATATACCCAGAGGGTACGTGGAAGACAGTCTGTGCGCGGTTCTGTCTAATGCGCTACTACTCGAATGGGTACCCACAGGGGTTACAAGGGAGTCCAACAGACGTGACCACCTCTTGTATTTCCTGCGTGCATGCCTCCCCAAATCCGCAGGTTTATGCGCTTAACGACAGATCCCGTGATTTAAAGATGTCGGAACACGTCTCTAGCCAAAAAAAAAAAATTGCTAAAATTTGGAGATCCCACCGAGCCCTGGAAAGTGCTCTGATACCACTTGTTATGCTCTTAACCTGCAAAGTAATACCCAAACACAGAATATGCGAAGAAAAGTTACCCAGAACACAGACTATGCAAAGAAAAGATACCCAGAACACAGAATAGCAATGATTTTATTATTCAGAAAGAAATGTTCACAGGCCTCTTCGAGGGAGCAACCTCCAATAGAGAAGAGCTCGATTACAAAAACAAGACACGATACTCCTCGCAGGGAGTCTCTATCCTTTATATATAACTCATACATGCAATACCACGGGCCAATACCGTGGGTTTTATTAATACCATCTATCTAATACTACCGCCCATTTGCAACTAACTGTGGTCCTGTCATTAATTGTGGGTTAACCACTTACAAATATTAATATGGGCTTTATTGACTCTTGACTATGACGTGATCCCATGACATAAATAAGGGGGTTAGGGTGGGACCCTAACAGTATAAATGTATCAAATTTCTGATACCACATCCTTGGTGACTGTTTTAACCCATACAGAGACTTCTTTAACTTGCATACCAGTTCTTTCTTACCCTTCACCGCAAAACCTTTAGGTTGCTTCATGTAGATCTCCTCTTCTAGATCCCTGTGAAGAAATGTTGTCTTCACATCCATCTGTTCTACCTCTAAATAAAAAATAGCAGTAATAAATTAAAGTAATCTAATAGAAGTTAACTTGGCAACAAGAGAAAAAATATCACCAAAATCAATTCTCGTCACCTGGGAATAACCTTTTGCTACCAACCGAGATTTTTATTTCTCCACCTTTCCTTCTGTATTTTTCTTCTTCTTCAACACCCATTTGCTGCCAATGGGTTTCCTTCCAGCCTGCAACTCCACAAGATCCCAAGCCTCATTTTTGTGCAAAGATTCCATTTCATCAACCATGGCCTCTTTCCAGAGTTTTCCATCCTCTGAATCTACTGCTTCCATCACAGTTCTGGGATCATCATCAGTAATAGATAAAGAAAAATCTTAACAGAAAGTAGATGGACTATACCTTTCTGGTTTCCTTCTTTCTTGAACTAATATTCTCACACCCAGAGTTTGTGGCTCTTCATCTTCTGAATCCTCCTCTGCTGTAAAATCTAATAGTAAAATCAAACTCTATCTTCTCAGGTTCCTTTGGTTGGACTTCATGTTTAATAACATATTTTACCTCTCTGAACACCGCATCTCAGTTATACACAACCTTCCTTGTTATTGGGTTCCAAAGCTTATAACCCTTTAAACCATCCTTATACCCAATAAAGATGCACTTTTCAGATTTACTATCCAACTTGGTTCTTTTCTCCTTTGGAACCTGTACATATGAATCACATCCAAATACCCTCAGATGTGAAAGAGAAGGTTTCTTACCAGTCTATACCTCTTGTGGAGTTTTATCTTACAATGCTAATGAAGGTGATCTGTTTACCAAGTAACATGGAATCTCCACCGCCTCTGCCCAGAATTCTTGTCCTAACCTGGCACCACTGAGCATGTTTCTTGCCCTTTCCGTCAACGTCTTGTTCATTCTTTTTGCAACTCCATTTTGTTGAGGTGTATATGGAGTAGTATTCTGCCATGCTATACCACACTTCTTACAGAATTCTTCAAATTCCTTACTGCAAAACTCTCCACCGTTATCTGTCCTCAGCACCTTTAACTTCTTCTCTATCTGGTTTTCCACCAGAGCCTTAAATTCTTTAAACCTGTCAAACACTTCAGATTTCTTCTTAAGGAAATGCATCCATGTATTCCTTGAGAAGTCATCTATAAATGATACATAGTACATAGACTTACCCAATGATGGAACCTTCATAGGTCCAAACACATCATTGTGCACAAGCACTAATATTTGTTTCACCCTCTTACCACAAGAGGGGAAACTCACCCGATTCTGCTTCCCATATACACAATTTTCACATAAATCAATATCCAGAGAGCTATTACTCATACCTTCTACCATACCTTTACCATGAAGTATTTGAAGGCCCTTCTCTCCAATATTTCCAAGCCTTTGATGCCACAACATGGTCTTCTCTCCAGAGACCACTAGATTTTCTGCTCCACATTCAAAAACCACGGAATTGTTTCACCCATCAAAAATAGTGCTACCTTGCAGCTTGTACATAGTTCCAATCCAAACTCCCCATATCAATACCAGTGCTCCCCAAACCATATTGCAGGTATCCTTCTCGAACATTGTTTTTACACCTGCATCATCTAGCTTGCTTACAGAAATCAGATTTCTAGCCAATGCAGGAATATGCAGAACACCCAGAAGTGTTCTAACCCTTCCACCTTGCAACTTCAACTCTACTTTTCCTCGACCAATGGTTCTGGCCTTCCTATCATCCCCTAAGAAGACATCACCACCATCGTATTTCTCATGCTCACAGAACGACTATCTATGGGGAGTGAAGTGAAAGGATACACCTGAGTCAATCAACCATGCCTCATGATCTACATGTGTACTTGAAGAAGCTAAGTACACATCCCCACCTTCATCCGAGGTGGTTTTCACCTCTACAGAAGGAGCATCATCAAATCCCTTTTCTTTATAAGGAGCTTTATATTTACAGTCCCTTTTGTAGTGCCCTTCCTTTCTGCATTTCCAACACACCACCTTTACAGGTTTTCCTAGAGATTTAGATCTCCATCTAGATTTAGACCTCCCACTCAATGACTTATTTTTGTTCTATTCTAGGACTGTCCTCGTATAGACAAGGCATCACCATTCTAGCTCTCCATATTTTTCCGTCTCATTTTCTCCGTCAGCAAGGATGAGACTATTTCATCAAACTGCAAGGCAGTTGCATTGCTACCTATTGCAATAACCAGACTATCCCACGAATCTGGTAGAGAACACAAAAAATTGATGCACTTATCTTCATCTAAAATTTTAATATCAACAGATAATAGCTAACTTACCACAGTATTAAATGAGTTCAGATGCTCTATCACCAAGTCTCCATCTTTCATCCTCAAGTTATACAACTTTTTCTATAGAAACAGTTTATTCACCAGAGACTTAGATTGGTACGAAGTCCCTAACTTTTCCCACAAAGACTTCGCCATAGCTTCCCCTGATACATTTAGCAATACTAAATCTGAGACACAAAATCATATTGTGCTCTTTGCCTTTCAATCCAACTTCTTCCATTCTTCATAGGACACTCTCATTGGTTTAGTACCTTGATCTACTACGATCCACTGATCTTTATCCACCAACAGATCCTCCATCTTGAGTTTCCATAACTCAAAACTCTGACCATTAAATTTCTAGATCTCCATCTTTCCACTGCTCGTCATATTCCTTCACCACTAGAATCGATCTCGCAGATCTCCCACTAAATAGGGTCTACCACAAGCCTAAGCGAAACCCCTCAGCAACAAAGGCGTCCCCTTGAAGCCAAAATAGCTCTGATACCAAATGTATGTTTTACCCCCATATAGAAATTATCTGCATACGAATTCTAAAACACATAAAATAAACAATGCAAGAGAATAACACATATACACAGAGATTTTCCCCTGGATCCCAAAACCAAGACTACTAGCTTGATTTTTCATTATATTCCTTTCAATGTTACAATACATATTTATACATGCTGAAGCATCCAATACCATGGACCAAAAACCATCGCGTCCAAAACGATGTGCGAAAATCATGCACAAAACCATAGGTAGGTCCGCCCAACCTAATATAGGGTCCAAAAACCAAAATTTTCCAGGGCGCTGCCCCGGAACCCGTAGAGGGGGGTCACCTGCACCCCTCCCCCTAGTTAACTACATGGGCTATTCGTGGAAAGAATATAACACAATCCAACAATATTTTCCAATCGTCGAAGTTAACTTCCAGAAATTTGTGTATGTACTCCTTGAAATCCGCAATAACAACTCTAGAAAATATAGCAAGTGCATCCTTTAATCCAAAAGGCATCACCGTGTACTGATAAGAGCCCCACTCCATCGCAAAAATCATTTTATATCTATCCTCTGGTGCAATTCTAATCTGATGATACCCTGAGAAGCCATCTATAAAAGAATAAGCCTCTTGTCCTCCTACATTGTCCAACACTTCATCTGTAAATAGTGTAGGAAATGGGTCATGCAGGCATGCATCATTCAATTTCCTTAAGTCCACACATATTCTAATTTCCCCTTTCACCTTCTTATCCTGAACTACCATGGGACTTACCCATTCAAATTCTTCGATAAGTTCAATTATCCTTGTTGTTAACATCTTGTCCAATTCTTCTTTTACCTTTTCCTTATACTTTGGATTTAGTCTATAAGGCCTCTGCTTAATAGGCTTTGCATCAGGCTTCAAAGGAATCCTCATAACTCCCAAATCCCCTATGATGCCTTTCATGTCTGAAAATTTAGTGGGAAACAACTCCTGGTATTCATGCAACAAATATGTTATCTTGCTGACAGTGTCTTCGTCCCAGTAATCTCCTATTGTTGCATATTTTGGTTTAGCCTCTGACCCTATATTCACCTTCCTCATCTTCAATGGCTTTGTTATATCAGGCATCTCTATCTCAGGTCCATTTACTTCATGATGTCCCTCTGACTCTTTGATATCAATTTTTTGAGGATCTTCATCCTCTTCTGCAGTGAGATTATAGCATTCTATCACATTTCGTACCTGCGTAGCCCAATTAGGTTGTCAAATAATTGGAATTTCATTTTCAAAAATATTCTTCGTAACTATATTCAGAGCTGCATCTATATGTGGACAGTCATCTTCAAATTTTAATGTCATCACAAATCCATCCACCATCTTCAACCAGCTAGCAGTACCATGTCAAATCTCAATTTCCAGATACCAATTCTAAGGGATTGTCTCCAAGGTATGGATGAAGCCATGCACCCATTCTTCTCGCGTAATTTCTCCCCAAGCTGCCATATAGAGTTGTACGTGGCTAGGATAATTTTTGCCATCATACTTTCTTGAGAGCTTTGTTTCTACTTGTCCAAACCTTACCCACATCAACCTCCTACATTTTTTCCAATCTCTTATATTCTTCTTATGAGTACCCCACCATCTAGCAGGAGTAGCCCTTAGTGCTTGATCCAGAGCTAATAGTCTCTAAAATTTTGGTACCTATATTTCATAATCTCTAAAGAAAGTATTTACATCACGCAAACCATTATATAAAGGTAAATCACATACCTCAGTTGTCATGAAATGCACTACTTTAGTGATCCTTACACATCACCTTGTAGACACATGCAATCTGTTATAATAGTTCTCCAATTCTTCTTCTAAATCTGAGGTGCAGTAGCTAACTTTCTCCCAATCATCTTTCCATTTGCAATGGGATTGATCCACTCTTCTTCCTTCATTGTGATCTGATAGATATTATCAACTTCATCCACATTATATTCTTCTTTGACAGACTTTGTATTCCTTACCCCTTCTGATGGATCAAATGGAACAATAACCCTCATATTATTTCTTTTGAATATCATTTGACTTTTCTTCAGATTAATTATAGCCATGTTAGAAAACACCCAATCCAATCCGAGCAACGCAGGGTAAGGATTACTATCATCTACAATCTTAATCACTTTGAAGTCAATGGTAGTGTGCACTTCGTCGATGTCCACTGTGACATTAGACAACCTTCCTAGGGGTAAGATTTTATGTTGAATTTCCATCTTCAGCTGAATAGTAGACCATTGCAGCTTCTACTTACCC
This sequence comes from Pinus tabuliformis, assembly GCA_031772625.1. Classification (NCBI taxonomy): domain Eukaryota; kingdom Viridiplantae; phylum Streptophyta; class Pinopsida; order Pinales; family Pinaceae; genus Pinus; species Pinus tabuliformis. The sequence goes on along the minus strand of CM062806.1, from coordinate 697,793,849 downwards.
ATCAATTCCCAAGTTTGCCTTGGCAAGACATTGGCATCAGATCCTAAATCCAGGATAACTTGATCCATGTCATACTTCCCAGTCTGCATTGTAAGCATCATTTCTTTCCATGTTCTCTTCTTGTGTCTATGCATATTATTCACTCTGCGCATCTCGCTCTACGGTACCTCCTTAGAAGAACAAGAATCTATCAGTTCCTATAATCCCTCCATAGCCTTCTAATTCCTCAACAACTTCATGCAGGTCTGTATAAAATACTTTAAGATATTCGGATCCACCTCCTGTGTCGCAACCGATACTATCTCACAACTATCCTTCTGAGTCGATTGCGTGGTAGAGGTCGAGGCCCCATCATCCATAAAACTTCGCCTCTCCTCCGTGAATGTTTTCTTTTCCTTCAGGATATCAAATGCAGGAGCTTTTTTAGTATTTTTTCTTACCCATGTAGCTTCATCTTCATGTTTCCCATCTGCCTTAGCATTCCTAGTCACAGTTCTGCTTCTTGTTACAATGACGATGCGTGGTTGATCTTCCATAGATTCAGTAGCCATCGTTTGGAAATTTTTTACAGGTTACTGGTTTCTTTTCTCCTGCATCTTCACAATAAGGATGGGACATTCTTCTATCACATGATCAAAATACTTACAGTAATTGTAGGTTGTCGTCGGGTTTTGACAGTCTCTTGTGAAGTGTCTTGCATGTCCATAGTTGTAACAGATATTCTGGCCACGTCCTCAACCAGCTCCTTCTCCTTGTACCCGTGGCCTCTCTCCTCATGTGTATGTCCTTCATCTTGCAGTCTATAACTATCAACAATGCCCTCCATCTTTAAGTCATAACTTCAGCAATTTTTCTCATCGTGGCCTACTAATCTATAAAAGTTACAAAACAACTGCTTCGGAGTCTGTACATAATTCTGTAGTAGGTAGAAATATTCAAAGTGATTCTAACCTCGCGTTCTATAGATCTCGCACCGTAGACCTGGGTTTACTGGATTAGGTGCTCCACTTGCAATATAATCTCTGAACATGGGACATTTATCCTTATAATGACCTTCTACTTTGCATTTCGTACACCACACTTTTGGTCTTTCTAGTCTAACTTCTTTACCCTTCTTCAAATCATGCAATTCCAGGGTCAACATAGCTAGTTGATTTTGTATCTGTTGTACTCCTATGTGAGTATCTCCAACCACTGAAGCTTCCAGCTTCATTGCAATCTCCAATGCTTCAGCTTGTGTCACGATCTTTTGCTACGTCAATGGTAACCTAATATGTAGCAATTGCACAGCTATGAACCATTATTTATGTTGTTGTGGGGGTATCTAAAAGCTCACTTGACCCATCAACACCTTGAATCATTGATCCAAATCTCACACAGATTCAATTGTTTCTGTTTAATTTCTTTCAGCTCTGTGATGCACTGTGACTCTGATTTTGGCTTCTTAAACTCTCCTACCAATGCTTGCTTAATTTCATTAAACATAGCATTCACATTACTTGTAGAGTATTTCATATACCATGTTAGCACTATCTCCTATAGAGATGTTATGAGTTGTGCCTTATTTACATCATCGTTGTTAATATGTATCATTGTCCATACTCCATCAGCTACGAACCAAAACTAATCAGGGTCCTCTGATCCCAGTTCTTTAAAGACATGTAGCTTAATGTCATCAGTCATTCTTCTTCTCGATGGGATAGGTGGAGGTGGAGGTGGAGGTGGAGGCGGAGGTGTAGGGGAAGTATGGGGAGGGGGATGGGGTGTGAGGGGGGTAGATGGATGGGGGATCCTAAAGACACCCTGATTTTTCTCAACTCTTGCCTTCGAAACACCTTTAGTATGGGGAGAGGAATGTCACGGAGTTGTAGGGTTAATTCTTTCTTCTTCATTTTCAGATCCTAACATAGGGCTATAGTCAGTCTCAAAATAGCTCTTTGGCTTTGTTCTATGTCGCTTCCCACTTCGCGTAGCTCTTGGTTATGGATTATTTCTTATTTTCCCAAACATTATTTTGATTACATCCGTAGAATCCCCTTTTCACAAAATAACATCTTAATCTATAGCTTCAGAGAGTTTAAGAACTTACCTTATGGTCCTTTGAAGAATATTCATTCATATTCGCTATAGGACATGATCTTGTCAATCGCAAACTCAGTGATAAATCCTCCCAAAATGCTATCGATCTAGAAATCAATATCCCTTGAGATATTTTTATCAATTCTTTTGAGACGTTGTATCAAATCAAGGTTCCACTCCTTAGGTTCGTCGCCTTTAAAATAGGTCTTATGCTTAGCTAACTTAGATATCCACTCAAGCAATTCAATGTTGAATGAAACAAAGAAAATCTCATATTGATCTTCGAAGATATATCTCTACAACCAAGCTTCAGTTGATAAACCCGAGTTTCTATTCTCTTTTTCTGCAAATTATCTTTCTTTTTGTTCGACCCACTCCTAGATTTCTTTCTTCAACAGATGCTAAATCATATACCTTTAAGCATATCTCAGTCCCGAAAAGGGAACCATTTTTTGGTTTGAGGGTTCTTGACCCAAGTTCATAGTGTGATGTGCACCAACAAAACCCTCAACTATTGGCCCTTTCAGCAATGACCTATAAGAAGATCACGGTCTCACTAGAAGTAGTTATGGGAGGTTGCAGAACCAAGTTTCTATAGCCCAAGGGATATCCGTGCAATGGTGTTGTGTAATTACTTCTACTTTATACTGATCTTATAACTTCACATGCATAAGAAATTCGCGCAGATGATTAATTTAACATATTCACATTAAACCCATAAACGCTAAAAAATAACAGTATATCTTACAGTTCTTTGCATAATTTAGTGAAAATCATGCATAACTAGATACATAACAATAGGAAATAAACACATAAAGAGATGCAACACTTCGCCAAAACTTCTTCGTTATTAAAAGGATCTTCAATTACATGTGCTTCTCTGACCCACACACCCAATTTTAGGTTTTCTTCGCACTCAGCTACAAACTCTTCAAGGTTTCTGCACACTTAGCTGCGGAGCCTTTCCCAAAGCTACAGACAAAACAAGGCTCAATCGCTTATGATCTTCTATTATGTTCTACTTCCATCATATCATTTACAAAGTGTTACATCTCCTTAAATACATTTCATCTTTACAAAAACCATGGTCCACATACCATGGATCCACAAAACAAGTACTAACACCTGATACCCATTACAAAATAAGGGTTTTATCCCATCCCCAAAGCCCTAAAATACCACGCATGAATATATCTTTACCAACTCCACGCGGTCCGCTCCTTCTGCAGGGTCTTTTACCCAAAACTTGGACCAAGTTGGGCCATGCCCAACAGTAGCCACCACATCTCTTCTCAGAGATAAGCTACCATCGCCCGACCTAGATTATTTCCATTATGTTTGTAAGCATATTTCAATTCTTCGATATTAATGAAATGAAGTATTATTTTTGTTGCATCTTTGTATTTGTAGTTATATATGTATTTCGTTGCATTCTTGTTTAAGTTTGGATCAGTGGTATCAGAGAGGTCTACTCTTTCTCTTTTTTTCTTTGCATGTCCCCAATGAGGTTGGCGTATAAGGAGGGCTCAAACTGGTTGAACCCTTACAACACTAGCCTCTCAAACCTTGACACCCTCCCATGCTAGAAGAAAAGAAAGATGAGGGAGCAAGATATACTTTCAAAATATTTCTCAAAGAAGCCCTCGAGCGCTAGAGGAACACGATGATTTTCTCAGATCCTTTGGTGGCTACCCACAGGTAACACATCTTCTTCTGGCAACCACTCTAGGAGCACCACTCTCTTTAAAGTATAAGTTAACTTTGACATCCCCATATTTCAAGTTCAGATAGATGCGAATGCCGTAGATAAATGGTTAAATCTACTAGAAGGATATTTCTCAGTTCATGACTTTTCCAACCAAGAAAATATTACTCTTCCACTCCTCAAATTCGCCCCCGATGTCAAGGACTTATGGGAAAGCTACTGCGAGAAGAGGGACGAGAGTGAACCCTCACTATCCTCAGCCACACCCACTTTGAATTATTTCTAAGATGCCATTACAGAGCAGTATTACCCTTTTGGGAGCTGTGAATATAAATACATAAATTGGACCACGTTGTGGCTGGGAAGGGACCAAGATGTGCCAAATTTCACAAATATTTTTCATACCCTTCACACGAAGTTGGGTATCAAGGATTCTAAGTGACATTTGGTACTCAATTTCCACAGTTGTCTACACAAGTACATCCAATATGAGATGGAATTCCTAGAAATCTCCTCACTCAACACTTCCTATCGATACACTATCAAGATCAAGTAGAAATTTAAACAGAAGAAGAGAGGCTTTGGATCTATGAATTTGAAGCAAGGGAAAGGCGCCGCCAAGCCACAGAACAAAGGAGAAAGCCAAGTCGAGGTGACCCGGGACAACCCGCAAAAGTCATAAGTGTGAGGACCATAGCTCTCCAGACTAAGTGTGAGGACCATAGCTCTCCAGACTATATACATTTTTTTTTTTTTTTTTTTTTTTTTTTTTTTTTTTTTAAACAGCAAATACAACCAGAAAAGAAACACATTGAAATTCAAATTTATTTAGCACACACATTCCTGCCACTCATTTTAGGAAACATATCATAACATTTTCATACTTTTAACTAAGATCAATAGTAATGAAATACATATGTACCGTTCACCAGAAGGCGAGACTCCACTTGCTCTGTTGTTGCTGGTATTCCCTTGTAGCTGGTCACCTCTGCGAGTGAATGATGACGCACTTGAACCGAATGTGAAGACCCACCGGTTAACCTCCCAGCCTACTCCTTGGGTACTCTTCTTCCCCAGCCTAATTCAATAGCTTGATTATTCACCCACCCATGTGTCATTCTCACATTAAGGGTCTCCCAAAATTATTTACTTAAATTTCTATTTAAAACTAATATTTTCCTCACCTCAACAAGATTCCTATTTCTTCTCCTAGTTGTCTCTTTATTCCCCCCTTTTATTCCTTAATTTGTGTTCATTACTTGAAGTCAATTAATGAGTCAAGATTTTATCCCCAATCTACTCCCTAATTTAACTCCTAGATGGATATTCTTATGTTGGTTGTTGACACATGGAACTTCTCTACATTTCTCTAAATTTAATTTATTATTCTCATTTTAATTCACCTTCCCCTTTTCTTAATTAGGTTTAAATTAGTTTAGGATTAATCTTTATCCTTACCATTATGTTTGTCTTTCCCCTTTTTCCTAATTAAACCACATAATCTTCCTAGTATTTTCCAAAATGGGAAAGGTAGAGTTTTTAAGGTACTCTATTTTAATTCTTCCTATGATCCTCCTTATTCCAAGTTTTATTTTTGATTTAATTACATTGGTTTCTAATCATCATTTACCCCTGATGTAAATTTACCTAGTTTTCATTACTTGCTTATATTTATTTATTATTATTTATTTTTAATGATTCCAAGGATGCCAAGTTTGGTTGTGCCCTTCAAGAACTTCCCTAGAAGTTCCAAGGGTGCCACACCTAATAGCTTATTTGTGATGTCAAGGGTGCCAGTTTGGTTGTGCCCTTCAAGAGCTTCCCTAGAAGTTCCAAGGGTGCCACACCTAATAGTTTATTTGTGATGCCAAGGGTGCCAAGTTGGTCGTGCCCTTCAAGAAATTCCCCTGAAGTTCCAAGGGTGCCACACCACTTGCCCTTCAAGCATCCAGTGATTACGAGGGGAAAATATAGTGCAACGTCATAGACCACTATCATCTCTTATGTTGCCTGCTATAGTGAGACTAATGGTGTCGGGGATCAAGGAATCTGCCTTGATGCGCGCCCCCTGGTAAAGTCCTCATGAGCGACCCAACTTTGGAACCTGCCCTCATGGCATCGTGATCTTCAAGGCGATGGTGCTTCAACCCTTCCAGCCCAAGTCACGGCTGGAGTGCTAGTGGGTGAGATCAGGGACTCTGATCCACCCCTCCCATGTAGTTCCATACACTTGTACAACCCCATCACCCATATGTGAGTCATTCGGTCAAGCAACTAATCTATGCCTGCAACCATTAATATATCATCAGAATATAGTTAAACATATATGGCAGATTCTAAGATCGACTTAGACTTTCAAAGATAAAATAATATGAATTTTCGTCAAACCAGGTGTCATCAACTCGTCATATGCGAGTGCCTCTGATGGTTCCCTGCCATACTCAATAATCATCAGTAACATGGTTTCTCAATGTTAGTCAATTATCACAATAGCATTATTAGCAATTCCTGGTCATTCACATCATTGTCCATTGTAAGTCTGAACTAAAGGAAGTAGGTAACATAGGGGACACATCCCTCATGGCTATCATCAATAATCATCAATGGAGACATACATATTCATTAAGCTATCAACATCATAACATCGTAGAAATATACCTATCCATAAAATTTATCCTCATTATGCTTTTAGTAGAGCGCATACATATTCTTTATTACCCTCATCATAATTTCAAATAGAGACCAACTTAACTATTTAATATTGCAATCATCAGAATACTGATAGATAAGATACATAACCATTCATGCTACCATAATATCAATGGAAAGTATTCATAACATCACAATCATGAATATCTCAATCGCTAATAATAGTGTCATGGGTCCAGATCCTCAATCTGAGGTCCTCGAAGAATAGAGTGTCTAAGATAATGTCGTATTAGGGTCAGGAGACTAGAGTGGGCACTACATACACCCCCTCTTAACAATGGACTTCGTCCCGAAGTCCTTAGAACATAAAGGAGAAACGGCGGCACATAATCTTAGGAACCCTTTCTGAAACTCTTGCCAACCTTCTGGTGGGTAGGTTAAAATTTTCCCAAGGTATCTATAACACGAATTCCGTTATAACTGAAGGACTATATCTGGGGAACATTGCAACCCACTTGTTGTATAAATGTACAAAACATACATTATAGATATTATTAAAATTAATAGTTAAAGGAAGCGTCATACATAAACTTTTCCAACAAAATCATCATAATCAAAATCACAACTATTTAAAGCAACAATTAATAACACCCACCTTCCTTCAAATGACAAATTTGACTAATTTAGGAGAAATCTCTCTAGTTTTATTCATTCAATCATGCAATTAAGATAGCAATAATTTTGTATTAACTCAAATTCATAGGGGATGCCTATGCCTTTTTCATAGGAGGAGCTACCCACCTTAAGCTTGGACTTCAATATTTGTAATGGTCAATAATAATTGTGTTAATTATTGTTTGATATTTCACCTATGACGTAATCCACCTTTGTTTACCATGTTCTAAATCTTCAATTTTGTTAGGAACTACAATCAGTACTTTGAAAATAACATATGCCACTGCTTGCTAGGGGGACCTAACAATGCCTACTACACCTTCTTAGAGACATGATTTACCTTCATGATCCATATTCTGAAATTTCAATGTTGTACAACTACCATTTTCACTTTAAAATAAATGCATACCACTCCTTTCTAGTGGATACCTAATGGTATACACTATCTAGAGATAAAAGATGTTAACTACATAGAACGTAATCATCACTTGCAATGAATGAGTAGTCCAAACCTTCATCCCTTCAAACCCAACTACCCTACTTCCTTTTGCTAGGGTAAGCGAGTGAGGCTATCTGGGGCCTATCTTCATTTAATCCTACTGAATCTAATGATAAGGAGTGCAATATTGTTGCAATCTTTAAAGGTGTTGTGACTATTAAGGCTCTTAATTTCCTGGTGATGAGGAATGCATAATCTCGCAGTTTGGCCATCCAAGCTAATGGAAGACAAAGCATATAGCAAGCTTTACTAGTGACCAAAGATGGCAGGCAGACATCATTTACCAGTCTTTGCTTGATTCCAAGCAGAACTAAAACTATATGGATTGAAGCCAAAGATATGCACAGAATGTAAAAAAATAGAGAGAAACCCACGTCTAAAATGATCATTGACTGTATCGAATGGCATTGGTAGAAGTATGGTGCTCCAGATAACCATAAACCAATACTATAGCTCTATTTCTACATTAAGAACTAGCAAAGAATCCAAAAAGTCATAAAGGCAAAGTTTTCTTGTTACATTACAAAACATTGAACAAAGAAGTCATTCAAATCAAACAAAGGGAAGCTCAAACTCCCTGCGAAATTACAAGAAGAGAGCAGAGAAAGAACGACTAAGTTTGGCATCTAACATTCAAGGTGATGTAATTGAAAATCTGCTGCCTATGGTGGACAATTTTGAAAGATCCAAAACACAGATTAAGATATAAATCATAAAAATTACAATGTATAATATTATCATGATTGTAATATGTTCCTATGTTGCTTCTTGTTGTTCTGGTCCATTTTCAATTGTTCTAATTGGAATTAGTCTCAGTTAATCCTTTACCATTGATAAACAATAAGACCTATTTAGACATTGCATGTACATAATCACTCTTTGCTGGATCATTCTTTTTTGGATAAAATAAATCTTAAATAAGGCTGAACTCTTGGAATCAAACTTCGTCTACCAGCAAGGGGTTTATTCCATTATAAATTTGATAAATTCTTTATAGAAGTTTTCAAGAATAATATAGTTCTATTACTACTATTATGATTTAAGTTTATATATTAGATTACTTTTGATTGTATCAATTTATAGGGAACCAAAATGAGCAAGCTAAACATCAAGAGAAAAATCACAATAAGTCAAGAAAGTTGAATACTTAATAGAAACTAAAATAATTAGAATTACACTGTAAATTTTTATCGGAAATTTTATTTCAAAATAATACCTTCAATATATCTCACTTAAATTCTCCATGGCAAAACAACCTGCTTGAACACATTAAAATATCAAATAATTTACAGACCAAAATACTCGACCAACCGCACAGAATCCATAAAATTGTAAATGCAATTGAAATGGAAAATCGTTGCAAAGAAAATTGCAATACAATTATCGAAGAAAGATATTTTAAATATTCTAGATTTTCCCAATTTTAATGAATGGAAAATGTCGAATGTATATGATTACATGTTCCATGTTTTAATGAATGGAAAAGGCTTCTGAATATTCTTCCCCAACTTTATTTTTCTTTGCCAGTAAAGCAGAGAAACAATATATGTAGGAATTAACTGAGAGTTCTACGACACCATATAATTGGTAAACCCAGAATACAAAGAGATATATGTTCAAGAATTCCTTAAAAAGAAAGCCAGTGAGATGGCTAATGTCAGGCAATTGGAAAATTGAATTGAAAAATATAGAAACTGTTTAAGATATGCCTTGAACCCCTGTTATTTTCTTAAACTGGTTAAGATATGCCTTAGACTTTTTTATCAAATATTTTTATAATGCTTATTATTACTTTTATGAACCCTTGTACGAAAATAGTTTAGCAATGTAGGCACGGAAACAATTTAGAAATGAAGGAGTCGCCAATCCTATCATTCCAATTTACTTTATAAATTGGCTTTCATTAGACGCTAATAATGCTCCTAATTTGCCTGGAGTATTTATAAACAGTTCGTAGAAATCATGAAAGGATTTAATGTTAATGTGGTCAATACTGTTGGAAAACCATTTGATCCCATGCTACACGAAGCAATTATGTGTGAGGATGAAGACTATCACTGACTACCATTTTTATGTACAAATATCTCACTTTAAGTTATGACAAAATACAATCACCTCCCTCGAAATTAATGACTGCCAGATCTACCAACTTCTTACCCTCATTGGGCCCTAAAGCACTGAACGTCTTTCTCCATTTGTCCAAAACAAATTTGCATAGATCTTGAGCATTGAGTCAAATCAAACACTTAACAAACAAATCTAGACAGCGCTTTGTTGTAAATAACGAATTCATAATGTTCTCTCTTCTCAGAAAACGTGTTGAATGTCATGTGCTAGACCATGGAAGTAACGCTATAACCTTGTCCTCCAAACCTATTGGAGTTCATCGACAAGAACATCCTTAAAAACAAAACCATGTGAGAAAAAGCGAGAAGGATTTAAAGTAGAACAAAACCGTTTTTACTATCTAAGGGTAGATGAATGCAGCATATATTCAGATGCCCTCAAAATTCTGGAAGGCTCACCAATTCAAAAGCCACCTCAAGTTCACAAAGCACAATGTGCAAATTTTATATGAAATTCTCAAGATCATCTAGGACAAATATACTGAAACAAATAATGAGGAATGAAAACTTTAAAAGAATATTAATGTTCAAGAGGCAAAATTAATTGTGTTTCATATGCTCTGACATCTTGATCCATGGACTGCTAGACGACAGTTGTATGTAAAGGTGTGTAAAATCTCTTCTAATTGATCTAAATCCACAAAAATCTTCTCTTTCCATAAGTAGATGTATTTTTTAACCATAATTTGAACCCAAAACCTTGAATCAATCACCATATGCGCTATATATATATATATATATATATATATATATATATATATATATATATATATATATATATAATATTCTATAAATACACATTATCTCTTTCGATCTTGAAAAGTAATGTAAAATCTTTTTATATATATAGCTTTCTATCTCTTTAACTAATTTTAAAAATAATTTCATTTTTATTTATAATTTTAAAATTATAAAATTTTAAATTTATATATCCCCATTACAAAATATTTTATTTAAATATATCAATACAATATATAGTTTTGTTAAAAATAATTTTCAAAAGTCAAATGAGATTAAACTTCAAAGTGACCACCTATCCTAATTCCTATAGGCATATACAGGTTGTTTTTATTTCAAGGCAAAGGTTTGCATGTTAAGGCTTATGTTTTGTGCATTCACTTCAAACTGACAACCTATCCCCATGGGCACATATAGGAGGTTACCTTCTTTTAAAAACAACACAATATTTAATATCAAAATCAAATCAAAAACAATTACCACCGGGAAACAGTCAAAAGTAAGTCTTGGAATCTGAATTTGGACATTTACCAAAAGCATGTTTTTCCAAAAGAGTATTTAATAACACATTGCCACATGCCTCGCACACTCGTTTCGATTGCCTCCAAATTTCAAACAACAAAACGAAAGAAACCCTTCCAAAGTTCAAGCAACAAAATGAAAGAAACCCTGAGTGAGACTTGAACCTTTGATCTAATAATTCTTACATTGGGGTATTGGCATTTTGCCCTAAAATTTCAAACAGCAGGCGTGGTTGCAAATTCAAATTTCAAATTTGGGATTTAAGCATTTTGCCTCCAAATTTCAAACAACAAACCAAAATATCAGCTGGTAGCTTGGCAAGAAGGAGAGTCTGCAGATTCAAATTTGAATGAGAAGCGTTTTACTTTGAAATTTCAAACAAAACAAAAATATGAGTTGGTAAGGAGGCGTCTGTGCAGATTCAAATTTCAAATTTGAATGAAACGAACAAATGATACAGGCTGCATTGCATCTGCATGAGTTTTGACAATGCATTGGTGCATATCAAATCATGGCATTGGCAAAAACGGATTTGCCGAGGCGTACCGCGCACGACGCTGACAGTCGATGGTTTATGGAGCGGCGGCGAGAGTTCCACGTGGAGGGCGAGTCGGCGACTACCAATTCGCGTCTATTCCCGGATGCCGACGCCGACAATGGAGTTTAGAAATACTCCACTTAAATAGGGACTCAAGTAGCGATTTGGATTATGAGAGTGCGGGGGATAACGATGAGTCAGGCCCTCCACAAAAGACGGAGTCAACAAGGAGGTTTAGCGTGCAAGATGCGATTAATCTTTTCGAAAGAAAACAAAGGCAACAAGGACACTCCACGGAAGAAATAAAGAAAAATCTGAAGGAAGAAATTCGACGGTTATTCGCTGAAATTGGGGCCTCCGCCACGTGTGAAAAAACCGTTCTAAGAAGGTGGAGTGGAGCTGGCGAAATCGGGAAAGCGGATGTGCAGAGCTCTACCCTTGACCGGGGAATGTCGTCATTGGCCAATGGAAAAGATACGTGCCTGGCTGAAGCACCTCCTCAGAGCGAGTTTAGACCAATAGAGGATAGGGAGGACGTTAGGTCAAGATTCTCATCTGCACCCAAAATAACAAAGTTGCAGAAAATTTCGGTGGGTCTGATGGATAGGGCTGGTTCACAATATTCAACAGGAAGTAGCACTCCCAAAGAAAACAGAGCCAATGATTCCTCAGAAACCAATTATGGCGAGGCCCAAGGGTTAGAAACCACTGACAGCTTTCCCAACTCAGGAAGGCATGGAGGAATTGAGTCCCTTGTGAAGCAGCAGTTCAAGAGCGAGTGTGAGCTCAATCAAGAGCTTCCTGAAAAAGCCCATCAATTGGGGCCATTTTTGCTGCTGATGAAAGCAGAAGCCAGGCTGTTGAAGAGCCCATGTATACAGGTAACCTAAAGGAAGTAAGCCAGAGACCTGGTATGGTCCCAGGAGGAAAGGATGACCTGGAGAAACTATTACAAACCATGCAAAATGTTGAGAGAGATTCTCTGAGCAATTCATGGAGCAACAAAATGGACTTCGACATGCAGATCTTGATGAACATGGTTGATAGCAACCATTCTAATTACGAGGAGCAGTTGGGGGCCCTTGATAGCCAGAAGTCTTCTGATGAGCTTAGAGGGAGATTTTATGACCAGTACAGGGAGAAACGAGAAGCAAAACTAAGAGAGGAACATGTTGCCAAAAAAGCAGAAAAAGAAGCAAAACTTAAAGCTATGCAAGATGCCCTTCAACGGAGGAAAGCAGAAATGGCAGGAAAAAGTTCAAAGTCATCTGAAAAGCGAGATCCTTCGGTGCAGGCTCGACATCAGGCCCAAAAGTTGCAATCTTCAAAGAGCAGGCTGCCCAAGTACAGGAAAGAACTGCATGTAGTTGTAAACCATGACGATGAAGCAGAGGACAATACCAATGATTTGCATGGGAGCACATTTCACAAACATGATCAGAAAAGTACAGTCAGCAGATTTGCTTCTGGTGAGACCCCTTCTTCAACTCCACGCATATCAAAGGACTTGTCAAAAACAAATAGTGCCAGGAAGATTTCATCCAAAAGTCCAAGTGTGAGGACCAGATTCATGAAATTTAAACAGAGGTGTTTTAGATTTCCTCGGCGGATAGAATTTCAAAGGAAAAAACAGGGCAACAGCTAAAATTGACGAATTTGTGAGCAGAGATTATTTAAAATTCCCCGCCAGACGAAATTGCAAGGGATAAACAAAGGAGGAGGTCGGAGTTCGTCACATTAGTTAGAGATTTTCATCATATTATTTAACAAAACTAGCCATACATGCATGGGCCCATAGGCCTCAAGGGTTCAACATAGCTCTGATACCAAGTGTGAGGACCATAACTCTCCAGACTAAGTGTGAGGACCATAGCTCTCCAGACTATGTACATTTTTTTTTTTTTTAACAGCAAATACAACCAGAAAAGAAACACATTGAAATTCAAATTTATTTAGCACACACATTCCTGCCACTCATTTCAGGAAACGTATCATAACATTTTCATACTTTTAACTAAGATCAATAGTAATGCAATACATATGTACCGTTCACCAGAAGGCGAGACTCCACTTGCTCTGTTGTTGCTGGTATTCCCTTGTAGCTGGTCACCTCCGCGAGTGAATGATGACACACTTGAACCGAATGCGAAGACCCACCAGTTAACCTCCTAGCCTACTCCTTGGGTACTCTTCTTCCCCGCGGACCCCCGAGCTGCAATGGGGTTGTACAATGGAGACAAGCACTAGCTAGTAGAGGAGAGCACACCTTGGCTCAAGAGTCCCCTCTCTAATTCCTCTACCTCACCAAACTCACTATAGCTTCGTAATCACTGCTCTCACAACATCTCATCCATCCAACAATAGGGTTCCCAAAAGTCCCTTCTTCCATGGCTTGCCCCTTCTTTTATAGGAGCTCTCATAGGTGACACTTGTCATGTCATGCATAATTAATTATTTTTTTATAATTCAATAGCTTGATTATTCACCCACCCATGTGTCATTCTCACATCAAGGGTCTCCCAAAATTATTTACTTAAATTTCTATTTAAAACTAATATTTTCCTCACCTCAACAAGATTCCTATTTCTTCTCCTAGTTGTCTCTTTATTCCCCCCTTTTATTCCTTAATTTGTGTTCATTACTTGAAGTCAATTAATGAGTCAAGATTTTATCCCCAATCTACTCCCTAATTTAACTCAGGTTATCTCCTAGATGGATATTCTTATGTTGGTTGTTGACACATGGAACTTCTCTACATTTCTCTAAATTTAATTTATTATTCTCATTTTAATTCACCTTCCCCTTTTCTTAATTAGGTTTAAATTAGTTTAGGATTAATCTTTATCCTTACCATTATGTTTGTCTTTCCCCTTTTTCCTAATTAAACCACATAATCTTCCTAGTATTTTCCAAAATGGGAAAGGTAGAGTTTTTAAGGTACTCTATTTTAATTCTTCCTATGATCCTCCTTTTTCCAAGTTTTATTTTTGATTTAATTACATTGGTTTCTAATCATCATTTACCCTTGATGTAAATTTACCTAGTTTTCATTCCTTGCTTATAATTATTTATTATTATTTATTTTTAATGATTCTAAGGATGCCAAGTTTGGTTGTGCCCTTCAAGAACTTCCCTAGAAGTTCCAAGGGTGCCACACCTAATAGCTTATTTGTGATGTCAAGGGTGCCAGTTTGGTTGTGCTCTTCAAGAGCTTCCCTAGAAGTTCCAAGGGTGCCACACCTAATAGTTTATTTGTGATGCCAAGGGTTCCAAGTTGGTCGTGCCCTTCAAGAAATTCCCCTAAAGTTCCAAGGGTGCCACACCACTTGCCCTTCAAGCATCCAGTGATTACGAGGGGAAAATATAGTGCAATGTCATAGACCACTATCATCTCTTATGTTGCCTGCTATAGTGAGACTAATGGTGTCGGGGATCAAGGAATCTGCCTTGATGCGCGCCCCCCGGTAAAGTCCTCGTAAGCGACCCAACTTTGGAACTTGCCCTCATGGCATCGTGATCTTCAAGGCGAAGGTGCTTCAACCATTCCAGCCCAAGTCACGGCGGGAGTGCTAGTGGGTGAGATCAGGGACTCTGATCCACCCCTCCCATGTAGTTCCATCCACTTGTACAACCCCATCACCCATATGTGAGTCATTCGATCAAGCAACTAATTTGTGCCTGCAACCATTAATATATCATCAGAATATAGTTAAACATATATGGAAGATTCTAAGATCGAATTAGACTTTCAAAGATCAAATAATATGAATTTTCGTCAAACCAGGTGTCATCAACTCGTCATATGCGAGTGCCTCTGATGGTTCCCTGCCATACTCAATAATCATCAGTAACACGGTTTCTCAATGTTAGTCAATTATCATAATAGCATCATTAACAATTCCTGGTCATTCACATCATTGTCCATTGTAAGTCTGAACAAAAGGAAGTAGGTAACATAGGGGACACATCCCTCGTGGCTATCATCAATAATCATCAATGGAAACATACATATTCATTAAGCTATCAACATCGTAACATCGTAGAAATATACCTATCCAGAAAATTTATCCTCATTATGCTTTTAGTAGAGCGCATATATATTCTTTATTACCCTCGTCATAATTTCAAATAGAGACCAACTTAACTATTTAATATTGCAATCATCAGAATACTGATAGATAAGATACATAACCATTCATGCTACCATAATATCAATGGAAAGCATTCATAACATCACAACCATGAATATCTCAATCGCTAATAATAGTGTCATGTGTCCAGATCCTCAATCTGAGGTCCTCGAAGAATAGAGTGTCTAAGATAATGTCGTATTAGGTTCAAGAGACTAGAGTGGGCACTACAGTAAGCAAAGAAAAACAACACAAAGGAAAAGAAAGACACCAGGAAATGGTGTGAGTTCCATAAGAGCCCCACTCCCAACACAAGTGAGTGTCGGTCCAAGCAGCCATTGGTGGCCAAACTGAAGGCTTCCAAATCTAAGTCCGAACCTGATAAGGGGAAGCACAAAGGGAATCATATTATTGACGTAGATCCCAGTGCCACTATTTCCACCTCCAAGATCCAAAATAATGAGCCTGAAGATCCAGAGGAGGGGGAGCGCCTCTTCCACTCCCATATGCGGGTGAAGGGTTCTTCACTACAGTTCATTGTCGACAAAAGGAGCCAAAATAACCTCATTTCTTCAGAGGTCATGAATAATATGGTCCTATTGACCACAACACACTCGCAATCGTACACCATCAGGTGGATTCACCAAGGGCGAGATCTTCGCGTCAACCAGCAGTGTTGCCTTCCCTACAATATCAAGCCCTTCATAGATGAGGTATTGTGTGATGTTTCTCCTCTTGAAGTTTGTGATTTATTATTAGGACAACCATACTTGTGGAAGTGACATGTTGTGTATGAGTCTAGGTCCCGGATTGTTATTATTAATTTGGTCAATAAGTTGTACAAGATATTGGAGGTAGCGCCACCTACCACCATCTCTTTTATCACTGTGAATCAATGCAATAAGATCATTTCCCATACTCAGAAATTTGTTTTCCTTATGATTCGCCCTCAGGGCAAGAAGAAGATTGTGGCCACAACCTCCAAACTAGGCTTCTCCGCATGGAAGAATCATATAGAAAAGGTTGTGGAGGAGTACAGGTACATCTTCACCTCACCCACAGGGGTACCTCTACACTACCAGGTCAAGCACTCCATTGATATGACCCCAGGTGTGTCGCTGCCTAATGGACCAATCTATTGATGCTCTATTATGGAGAACGATAAAATCAAGAGGTAGATTTAGGAGTTATTGCATAAAGGGCACATCAGGCCAAGTTCATCACCTTGTGGGAGCCCGATTGTGTTGGTATAGAAGAAGGATGGGACCTGAATACTTTGTATTGAATATCAAGTGCTGAACAAGATAAATGTCAAGAATATGTATCCTATCCCATGGATTGATGAAATTCTGGACCAGCTCAAGGAGGCCAAATATTTCAGCAATATTAACTTGAAGTTCGAGTATCACTAGGTACCAATGAAACCCTCTGACGTGTGCAAGATTTCTTTTATATCCAAGGAGGGCCTTTTTGAATGGCTAGTCATACCTTTTTGGTTGAAGAATGCCACCATAAACTTCATGAGGCTAATGTATGACATATTGCAACCCTTCACCAACTCATTCATGGTGGTGTATTTGGATGACATCCTGATCTTCAGACAGAGTTGGGAATATCACCTCCGCCATATTCAACAGGTACTCCAAACTTTGTGACAACACAAGTTGTGTGCCAATTTGGAGAAATGCACTTTTGGTATGACCCAGGTTCAATATATTGGGTACATCATTGATGAGTAGGGTATGCATGTGGACCCAGCCAAGATACAAGTCATTCGGGATTGGTCAGCCCCAACCACTCTAACGGAGCTCCGCAACTTTTTGGGTCTTGCCAATTTCTACCACAAGTTCATGTTGGGGTTCTCTCATATCACTTGGCCTTTGATTCAAGTCACCAAGGGTGAAGCGAAAGAAAAATTATTTTGTTTTTTGAATCCCAACAGAAGACGTTTTTTGAGTTGAAGCATCACCTTTTCTCTGCAACAATGCTCACATTACCAGACCTGTAGCAACCATTTGAGATTGAGACAAATGCTTCTGACTATGATATTGTTGCAGTTCTTACTCAAAAGGGGCATCCAGTGGAATATCACAGTGAGACACTTTCAGATATAGTCTGAAAGTATCCCACCTATGAAAAAGAGATGTATTCCATGGTGCAAGCCCACCAAAAATGGAAGCATTACATTCTAGGGAAGGAAAAGCTCATCCACATAGACCACGGACCCCTACAGTTCATATAAATGCAAAGGGAAGTTGCAGAACGATCGCAATCATAAATGGTCCACATACCTACAACGGTTCCATTTGAGTATTAAGTAAAAGAAGGGAAGCATTAATAATGTTGCATACTACCTCAGTCGACAGCTAGTCATGGCGCTCACCACTATGCTCAAATCTTGTGGGAATGAGACTTCGGGTTGGCAGCATCTGTACAAGAGAAATCCAGAATTTGGCAACACATACCAGACGCTCCTTGAAGGAAAGAAAGTTCCAAATTTTCACCTCCAGGATACGTTGTTATGTCACCTAGGACACTTATTTCTTCCTTCAAGTGAGTGTGCCAAGATGATTTTGGAGGCGCACTACAATCAGTTCGTTGGACACTTCGAAGTAGAGAAAATAGTGGAAGTGCTACAAAAGTATTTTTATTCGCTGAACCTTCGACAGGATGTTGTGAAGTACATTAGATCTTGCATTGCCGGCACCATTTCCAAACTGACCATCAAGAAGCAAGGCCTATATACTCCTCTACCTACTCCTATTCAACCTTGGGAATCCATCTCCATGGATTACACATCGGGCCTCCCTTCTACTAAGCATGGCAACAACTGCGTTTTCGTGGTTGTCAACAAATTCTCTAAGATGGCCATTATGGCAGCCTGCAAGAAGAGTATCACAGAAGAAGCCATTGCTAAGCTCTTCTTTGAACGAGTATGGGTACACTTTGGGATCCCACAGTCCATTATCTCATATTGGGACAGCAGGTTCCTAAGTACATTTTGGTCAAATATCTAGTCGATGCTAGATACGAAGCTCACTAAGTTCATGACTTTCCACCCGCAAACTGATGGCCAAATAGAGGTCATCAATAGGATGATCATACACATTCTACCCATGTACAACTCAAAGCATCCATGCACATGGGACGAAATAATCCCTTATGTCCAGCATAGCTACAATAGAGCTCTCCATAGCTCAACTAGCCACAGCCCCTTTCAGATAGGGTCAGGATTCCAACCACTATGTCCCATTGATGTGGCCATACCATTTGCAGCTCAGGCAGCTTCGGCGCATGTCAAGTCCAAAGATAGCAAGGCTTACAGCTTCATTGAGCGCATCCAGCACATCCACCAGTGGGTCCATGACATATTAGACAAATTCAATGCAAAGTACAAGCAGCAATAAGATCAGCATCAAGTGCCACACAAGTTCCAAGTGGGCAACAAAGTTTGGCTACATTTGCAGAAGGAGTGCCTTGTTTAGCCCCATTATAAGCTTTGGCTGCTTCGATATGGGTCGTACACCATCACCAAGGTTGTAGGGGATAATGATTTTGAGCTCAGCATTCCATCGTTCCTTGGCATGCACCCAATTTTCAATGCGGACCGCCTTCGGCCATACTTTCCACCATTACTGAACACATATGACATTACAAAACAGCTCACACCAATAGAGTTAAACCCAGACTACATGGAATATTCCACAACTGATTGGATCATGGACACACAGATCAATAATACTCGCCAACAAAAGATCCAACTGTATTGGGTTGTCAAAGTTGGCTAACTCTTGCACCAAGGCAAGTGGCTCACCAGGGACCAAGTTCAGCAAAAGTTTCCCCGTCTCATGGAGGCACTCAACGCAATGGGGATCATTGCTTCTATTATCACTGAGAACTGCAGTTGCATGTATATAAGTTAAGTCCAAAATTTCATGGGTAAAAATGAATGTTAAATGGTTGTTCTCCTATGTTTACCACTTAGGGGTCATGTTCTTCAATGATATTGTTGAGAATCATTTTCAAAACCGTTAGTCATCCTCCATCATGATTGATTAAGACATGTCTTGTCTCGTATATGTCATTTGTCCTTTTCGCAGTTTCGCAGCACCTTTTCGCAGTTTCGCAGCACCGTTTGATTGGCTGATTCTGAAGCATAGTAATGTTTTAGCCTTTTCGTAGCGCCAACCATTTCGCAGCACATGTCACTGAATTATAACTGTCTGCGCTACGAAATCGCGGATTCGGGGATTTTGCAGCGCACATTCTTGAAATGTCATGTCCAGGGATGAGTCATTGTGTCCGGTCGGATTGTTGTCAGTTAATGTACCTTCCAAGCACTTACGAGGCATCATTCCACCAATAGGTTCAGAGTCATGCACATTAAGTTCATTTAAATGTTCTTGTCATGCATGATTGTGTCATGATGTTCTGTTATTATTACTTGAAGTGGCCAGCTTATATGTTAAGTTATTTGAATTGAAATGAGCCCGAGTTTCTTCTTCAAGAGAGCTGCATTGCAAGCGAGCCTGTGTTCTAAAGTTTGAAGTTTCTTTTCGAGTTGAAGTTGCCGGTGTTACTGTGTGCAAAAGTTTTCAAGGCGTAATGGAGAAGAAGGAGCATCGGTCAGGAAGGTGTCAAAGGGCAGAACCCGAAGGATTAGACTTGACATTGAGGGAGGAAGGTGTTAAAAAGGCCTTCAAAGACGCTGGTTGCTGGAGTTTTTGTGAAAAGCTGAAGGGAGGACACACTTAGGTAACAAAAGAATTTTCCTTGAATTTTACAGGCTTGAGTTCCAAGGTATCTATGTTATAATTCCCAGTATCTCCAGAGGCTATTACTAGGGTAACTGAGATTCCTAGAGGAGGGCAGGAGTGGTTCAAAAATTTCAAATTTGATATGAGCCCCTGTAAAATATTCTTGAAGGAAGCCTATGTGAATGAAGATTTAACCAAGGCTGTACCTAGAAGTTATGTTAAGGAGAGTTATGCTATGCTTCTTACTTGTATTCAAAAATATTTAACTTGTGAGGGCAGATATAACAAAGTTTATTCATATCATTTCAAGTTGTTGCTGCATTTCACGGGTAAAGCATCTATAGATCTCCCATTTTACTTGTTTCGAAGCCTCAGTAAGATGTGTGATAAAATTCAATTGAGGAAGGATGATTGTGAGTCATCACTGTTTCATCATGGCCTAGTTAAACTGTTAGTGATGGATGGCTTGCAGAAGATTGGTAGGGATTGGGATTCTTTCATCTATATGGCCGGTTTCCAGAGTAAGACAGGCCTCACCCCACAGCCACTTAGAGAAAGAGAAGAATTAATGGAGGAACCTACTATTGCTGAGCTTAGGAAGGAGGCTAGGGAGAAAAAGAAGGTTAAATCTCAGTTGAACAAACCAGTCAAACCCTTGGTTATTAAAGAACCACCTCAGCCACCTCAGTCATCATCAAAGGAAAAGGTCAAGCAAAAGAAGGATGTTCATGGATCAGCTGAATCTGAAAAAGCATCAAGAGTTAAAACTAGGGGTCAACTAAGCAAGGAGAAAGGTAAATCAGTAGCTGTGGAAGAAAGTCCAATTTCAAAGGCCAGTCTAAGTGACCTACTTGAGGCTATTGAATTTGAGCAGGGAGAACCAGTGCATCTTGAACCCATGCATATTGATTTGACCCAATCTTCTCCTGAGAGCACTAAGAAGTCAAAAGCTTCGAAAAGATTAAGGTTTGATGAGCCTAGTGAGGTGTTTATGTTCAAGCCAAGAAGGCCAGTTACAAGGAAACCAATTAAAGAAGCTGAGAAAGTGAATAAAGAAGAAGAAGCTGTAAAGGAGAAAGTGCATAAAGCAAAGAAAGCTGTAAAGTCACCCAGAACAGAGGTAATTGAAGTATTGACAAAAACAGTGAAGACAGCCATAAAGGATCAGGTGGGAGCAACCAAAGAAGAAATTATCAAAGCCAAAAATGTGATTAAGGAGCGTGCAGTTAGGTATGCCAATTATAAAAGAGCTGTGTTAAAGGGCAGCAAAAACCTAATGGCTCAGACAGATTCCGTGGCTGATGTATATACCTGGACGGTCCCAGCCCTCAAGCAAGCTAAACTCCTCAGACAAATGAACCTGACCCTGAGAGCTAAAAACAAAGCTTTAAAGGAGGTTTCAAATTTGAAGATGCGGCTAGGTCAGCTAGCTCATTGATTTGAGGAAAAGGTGATATTTTCAGTTTTGGTCAATTTTGTTTGAGTTCCACTATTTTGAAGTCATCTAAGTCTTTGGCACCTGTAGAGGAAGTTTGAAAAGTCAAAAGTTCAAGCAAAGGAAGCTTTAGTGCAAATGCATTCTGTTTTAGTAAAAACAGCAGTTTCGTAGCGCGCTACGAAACTGCTGTAGGTGTTGTTTTATAAGAAAAACAAGGAGTTTAATGATGAGGTCAGCAAATTTTTGAAGGAAAAGCCTCAAGGACATAAGGGAAACCATAAAAGACTCTCCTAGCCATTCAGAGAATGACAGATGTGCATTTTGAAAAGGTGAAATATTTTGTTTCTAGCTCAAGTCTCGTTAAAGGTACTTTATGACCAAATTGTTAGGGTTCCTGTTAAGGTTATCAGAGATTTTTGTTTGTACACTTGTTCAGCACACAAAGCTTCCAGCTCATTGGAGAGTATGGTGATATGCGTTGTTTATGAAGAATTAGAGAGCAGGGGACATGTTCTTTAAGAGATGAAGAATGTTGGGAGACAGGGACCGTAAAAATAGAGCACATCTCTTGGTTAATTAATGAGCCATCTGTGCAACAAGAATCCAAAGCTAGCTCATTCAGTGTATTCTCCTCCAAGTTACCTCAACCAAAGCAGATAGAGGACATGTGTCAAGACTCAGAAAAGCTTCATGCTACGAGGAGGACAGATTTTGGGTTTTGAGTAAATTAAGACCATTTGTAATTACAGTTCAGCAATCATGTAATTAATGAATTAGTTATATGGTAGATAAGGATAGTGAATAGCAACCTTCGATGCTCCCCTCATGCTGGAGGAGGAAGCTCGAGGTGGTTAAGCATGTAGTCCTATATATGAATCAAACTGGGATGTAATAGAGGTTGGATGTTTTTTTGGAAAAAACAGAGTTTATATTGGCTTATGTAAAGACTTGTTACAGTAATATAAGAGACTACTTTTTTCTTCTCAGGATTCATACTTTGTTCAGATGCTCAAGATGTATGTGGCTTTGTCTTATCCTTTATGTTTTACAGCTCTATAGATATACAATCACTCTGAATTCACCTAGTTGCTCAGATTTTCTGTGTATATTTATGAGTTGAGGTTCATTTGAGAAATGTTTTGAGTGTTTAGACTTTACATGCCCTGACTTCCATGAATGAGTAGTTTATAGTTTACTGAAATGGTGTTTGACTCCATGAGCCCAATGGAAGAAATCTTATGTTGTCTGTCCAACCAGCATGTTTATTAAGTTTTTTCATTTCAAGAGTTAGCCCTCTTAGTGTTAATCATGATCAATAGTTTGTTTTGAGAGAGCCCTCTCAGGTTAGGGAGGCTAATCCTTAGCCAAGAGTCTGGTCTGAAATAGTTACATAGAGTCTAACTGATTAGCAGCCATCAGTACATGATTTTGTGATAACATTTTGGTGCGTCTGCCGGGAGTCTGAAGATTACTCATTCCCGTAGTGATAAGATTGAATTTCTGAAGGTAGCAGGTGTTCAAAAAAGGTTTTCGAGGCTGCATTCTACCTTGGTGACTCCATGAATTTTAAAGTTTGAAAGGTGGCTTCGAAGGGAAGATATACAAGGAGTAATCCTGATCCAAACCCACCTAGTCCTGTGGAGAATCCTAATATCATTTCAAGGAGTAAACAAAGATTCTTTGATATACCAGGTACTTCAAATACTTCAAGATCTTTGTTTCCTAAGTTTGCTAGAAGTCCAGAGAATAAAATTGTTGATGATAAAATCCAGGAAGTGTTGTTGAGGTCTGAAAATGAAGAAGAACTTATTGGTATCATATTAGATTTACAAAAGAAAGGTATTGATACTTCATCTCTAGTGTCACAAAGAGATAAAGAAGAGTTTTGGAAAATTGTCACCTCTGAATTGTTATTAGAGGAGGAAGATTTGAAACAGCTTAAAGAGCTTGACCCTTTTGAAGTTTTACTTAAATCCAAAACTGGTTTACCTCTTCCAAATTGGAGTTCTTTTGTCAGTGGCTTACAAAGTCCCAATAGCCCTTTCCGTACTCATACTTTATCTTCTGCCTCTGCTAGTCCAAATACTCCTCAGTCAACATCTCATACTAGTTCTGGTCCTCCTAGTCACACAGTACCTGTTATCCCTGCTCCTCTTTTCATTATGGCTGTGCCTGCTAGGTATGCTCCTCTAGCCCTCCCTGCTGTTTTGCATGATCTTCCTAGTAAGTATGCTGCTAGGATTCCAACATGGGGAGGAGATGATGAAATTTCAGCTGAGGAACATGTGGATAGATTCAATGACTTTGTTGATAGGGAAGAAGTAGATGATGAAGATGTAAAGTTAAGACTGTTTGCTCAAACCTTTATTGGGGAAGTCCGAAAATGGTTTAAAACCCTTGGAGCTGGTAGCATTCATAGTTGGCTTGAATTTGAAGATAGTTTTCTGAGAAAATGGGGAAATAGGACCAATCCTGTTCAAGCCCTCAATGAATATAATAGTTTAAGAAGAGCTCCAGATGAAACTGTCCAAAATTTTTCCAAGAGGTTTAATAAAGTATATAATTCCATTCCAGCACATTTGAAGCCTCCTGGAGCCTTGGCACAGTTAAGATATGCTGAGTCTTTTGATTCAGATTTCTCTCTTTTACTTAGAGAAAGAGAGTCTGCTACTCTTGCTGACATGCAGAATGATGCAGTTAAGGTAGAGGGAAATATACTAGCTGCTAAGAAGTCAAAGATGGCAAAGGCTAAGATAAAAGAAGAAGAGAAACCTTCTACCTCTGCTCAAGAAGACAAGTTTGAAGTCATGATGAAAACCATGGAGAAACTAATGGATCAATTAGCACTTGGGAACGCTGCTGCTCCTCAAGCTCAACAAGAACCTCGGTTTAGGAACCCTCAATTTAGAAGGCCTCAAAATCAGCAAAGGCCAAGGGAAAATAGAAATCAGCCAGCAGATGCTCCAGTGAGACCTCCTTTCCAACAAAACATGGTAGATGAAGAGGAAGATCCTGAGGTACCTGAGGAGTCTATTCATTGCTTTGGTGAAGAAGACTCAGAAATTTTCTTAACAAAAGAGGAACATGATGAGTCTAGTTTGGTAAAGGCAGAAGAGGAACCCTCTGATTTCTTAAAGGGTTATCAGCATGCTATATTTGAAATTCGGAAGCAGTACAATCTCAAAAACCAAGATGTCCCTATTACAGCAAATAAAGTACAGCCCAAGAAAAATGTTTCAAAATCAGTTGAAGACAAAATGGAAAAGTCAAAGCAGACTGATGGTAAAGGTGATACTTCTATTGATAAAAAAGATATTCAGAACCCTGCAGTTCTTAAGGAGATTGAAAGGTCTACTTTTGTTTTTAATATAGAAAATGAGATTGCTAAGATTAAAATATCAGTCCCATTTAATGAAATTCTCAAAGTAGACAAATATAGAAGTAAGATTGTGGAAATGCTTAATTCTTCACCAGGAGGGGCTAACATTTTAAGTGTGCAAGAGGATAATCCTATTATCTGTTTAGGACCAAGACTTGAAGATGAGCAGAGTGATGAGTTTCCTCCTTTTTATATCAGCATCAATATCCATGATATGACTCTGCATAATGCCATGCTGGATTCAGGGGCGTCACATAACCTCATGCCCAAGGTAATCATGGAGAGGATGGGATTAGAAGTAACTAGACCATACAAGGATTTATTTTCTTTTGATTCAAAAAGAGTCCATTGCATTGGGTTGATAAAAGATGTTGTTGTGGCTTTAACACAAATCCCAGCAAAAACAACTGTCATGGACATTGTTGTTGCAGACATTCCACCTAAGTTTGGGATGCTCCTTTCAAGATCATGGGCTGCAAAAATCAAGGGTACTATGCAAATGGATCTGACATATGCTACTATTCCAGTATTTGGCGAACAAAGGAGGTTGTATCGTGAAACAAGGATGGCATACATGGTAAGCAGCAACGACAAGCCTCAAAATTTTCCTATTTACTCATGTGATACAGGCCTGGGGTCAGCTATCTTGTTTCATGAGTCGGTTGATAGAGAATCACAAGATGAGCATGCAGAAAATCAGTGTCAGGAGGAACAGCAAAGTAATGCAAGAGATATCAATGGTTGTTGGTCCTTATACTTTGATGGAGCAGCAGGAAAAGATGGCGCTGGGGCTGGAATTTGGATTATTAGTCCAACAGAAGAAAGTAAGTTTCTATCATACAAACTTAACTTTGATTGTACCAATAACATGGCTGAGTATGAGTCTCTGGTGTTAGGCTTGGAAACCTTGATAGAGTTGAAGGCAAAGAACATTGTTGTTTGTGGAGATTCTGAATTAATTATTAAGCAAGTACAGGGTACATATCAAACAAAGGATGTCAGGATGAGAGCCTACAGAAACTTAGTATTGGAGTTGTTAGAAAAGTTTCAATCCTACTCCTTCAGCATTAAGAATAGAAATCAAAATTCTATTGCAGATTCTCTTGCTGTAGCAGCCAGTCTTTTTGTTATTCCCAAACATTCCTCTGACAGTTATGATGTGAAAGTTCGCCATAGACCAGTCATCCCAGATAATATCATAAATTGGCAAGTATTTGAAGATGATCAGCAGGTAAGAAATTTTCTTGAGTTGAAAGAGGAGTTTGAAAATAATCAAATAGATCAGCAGAATATGTTGGCTGAGACAAAGGGAAAGTCTGAAGTGTTGCAGCTGCAAAATAACTCAATCCCCAAAGGCCTCATTCCTCTTGAAAAGCTATTTGATCAGAATGATGTGTTTAAAGCGCCAAGGTTGCAAGCTAATGAAGAGGAAATAGAAAGCTGTAATTTAGGTGACTCAGTTGTGCCTAAATTAGTCAAGATTTCAAAGTTTTTATCAGCTGATTTGAAGGTCAAGTATGTTGAAATGATGAAAAAGTTTATTGATGTTTTTGCATGGAGCTATGCTGATCTGAAGCAGTATGATTCTTCAATCATACAACACACTATTCCAATTAAGCCAAATGAGAAGCCTTTTAAGCAGAAATTAAGGAGAATTAATCCCCTTTTGATGCCACTGATTGAAAAGGAGGTGAAAAAGCTTTTTGATGCAAAGATCATTGTTCCAATCAGATTCTCAAATTGGCTTGCTAACTTGGTTCCTGTCAGGAAAAAGAATGGGGAGATTAGAATTTGCATAGATTTCAGGAACTTGAACAAGGCTTCACTGAAAGATAATTACCCTCTTCCTAAAATGGATCTTATTTTGCAAAATATTGTTGGCTCCCAAAGAATGTCTATGCTGGATGGTTTCTCAGGGTATAATCAGATCCTTGTTCATCCAGAGGATCAGGAGAAGACAGCTTTCACCACACCTTGGGGCACATTTATGTATGCAAAGATGCCCTTTGGTCTCATGAATGCAGGAGCGACTTTCCAGAGGGCTATGGACATTGCTTTTGCTGAAGAAAAAGATAAATCAGTGGTGGTATATCTTGATGATATCACAGTATTTTCTAAGAGGGAAGAAGACCACTTAAAGCACCTAGAAAGGATCTTGTTGAAGTGTAGAAGGTTTGGTATTTCCTTAAATCCAACCAAAAGCATCTTTGCTTTAACCTCTGGTAAGTTACTTGGGCATATTATTTCTGAGGGAGGTATTAAAATTGATCCTAATAGAGTCAGTGCTATTCAAAGATTGGATTTGCCAAGAAGCAAGAAAGAAGTTCAATCTTTTCTTGGAAAGGTTGATTTTGTTAGAAGATTTATTCCTAATTTTGCTGAAGTGGTCAAACATATAACCAAGATGTTAAAGAAAGGATCAGATTTCAAGTGGACAGCTGAAGAAAGGAAGTCATTTGAAGAAATTAAAAAGGCCCTCACTCAAGCACCAGTCCTCATCAGCCCGGATTTTACCAAGGAATTCATAATTTTCACATTCGCCTCTGAAGATACAATTGCTGGAGTTTTACTGCAGAAAGGAATTCAAGGTACTGAACAGAAGAGCTTTAGCCCAAGGAGAAGGCCCACAAAGCTTGAAAGAGATGCTTGCCAATTGTGTGTGTGTTTTGTTTTTTTTTAGAAAATGGACAAGGCACTGGTTCTACGAGTTCTTAGTGTACTACAGGAGCACACTATCCCAAGTGGAGCCACTGTTATCACTGAGAACTGCAGTTGCATGTATATAAGTTAAGTCCAAAATTTCATGGGTAAAAATGAATGTTAAATGGTTGTTCTCCTATGTTTACCACTTAGGGGTCATGTTCTTCAATGATATTGTTGAGAATCATTTTCAAAACCGTTAGTCATCCTCCATCATGATTGATTAAGACATGTCTTGTCTTGTATATGTCATTTGTCCTTTTCGCAGTTTCGTAGCACCTTTTCGCAGTTTCGCAGCACCGTTTGATTGGCTGATTCTGAAGCATAGTAATGTTTTAGCCTTTTCGTAGCGCCAGCCATTTCGCAGCACATGTCACTGAATTATAACTGTCTGCGCTGCGAAATCGCAGATTCGGGGATTTTGCAGCGCACATTCTTGAAATGTCATGTCCAGGGATGAGTCATTGTGTCCGGTCGGATTGTTGTCAGTTAATGTACCTTCCAAGCATTTACGAGGCATCATTCCACCAATAGGTTCAGAGTCATGCACATTAAGTTCATTTAAATGTTCTTGTCATGCATGGTTGTGTCATGATGTTCTGTTATTATTACTTGAAGTGGCCAGCTTATATGTTAAGTTATTTGAATTGAAATGAGCCCGAGTTTCTTCTTCAAGAGAGCTGCATTGCAAGCGAGCCTGTGTTCTAAAGTTTGAAGTTGCTTTTCGAGTTGAAGCTGCCGGTGTTACTGTGTGCAAAAGTTTTCAAGGCGTAATGGAGAAGAAGGAGCATCGGTCAGGAAGGTGTCAAAGGGCAGAACCCGAAGGATTAGACTTGACATTGAGGGAGGAAGGTGTTAAAAAGGCCTTCAAAGACGCTGGTTGCTGGAGTTTTTGTGAAAAGCTGAAGGGAGGACACACTCAGGTAACAAAAGAATTTGCCTTGAATTTTACAGGCTTGAGTTCCAAGGTATCTATGTTAGAATTCCCAGTATCTCCAGAGGCTATTGCTAGGGTAACTGAGATTCCTAGAGGAGGGCAAGAGTGGTTCAAAATTTTCAAATTTGATATGAGCCCCTGTAAAATATTCTTGAAGGAAGCCTATGTGAATGAATATTTAACCAAGGCTGTACCTAGAAGTTATGTTAAGGAGAGTTATGCTATGCTTCTTACTTGTATTCAAAAATATTTAACTTGTGAGGGCAGATATAACAAAGTTTATTCATATCATTTCAAGTTGTTGCTGCATTTCACGGGTAAAGCATCTATAGATCTCCCATTTTACTTGTTTCGAAGCCTCAGTAAGATGTGTGATAAAATTCAATTGAGGAAGGATGATTGTGAGTCATCACTGTTTCATCATGGCCTAGTTAAACTGTTAGTGATGGATGGCTTGCAGAAGATTGGTAGGGATTGGGATTCTTTCATCTATATGGCCGGTTTCCAGAGTAAGACAGGCCTCACCCCACAGCCACTTAGAGAAAGAGAAGAATTAGTGGAGGAACCTACTATTGCTGAGCTTAGGAAGGAGGCTAGGGAGAAAAAGAAGGTTAAATCTCAGTTGAACAAACCAGTCAAACCCTTGGTTATTAAAGAACCACCTCAGCCACCTCAGTCATCATCAAAGGAAAAGGTCAAGCAAAAGAAGGATGTTCATGGATCAGCTGAATCTGAAAAAGCATCAAGAGTTAAAACTAGGGGTCAACTAAGCAAGGATAAAGGTAAATCAGTAGCTGTGGAAGAAAGTCCAACTTCAAAGGCCAGTCTAAGTGACCTACTTGAGGCTATTGAATTTGAACAGGGAGAACCAGTGCATCTTGAACCCATGCATATTGATTTGACCCAATCTTCTCCTGAGAGCACTAAGAAGTCAAAAGCTTCGAAAAGATTAATGTTTGATGAGCCTAGTGAGGTGTTTATGTTCAAGCCAAGAAGGCCAGTTACAAGGAAACAAATTAAAGAAGCTGAGAAAGTGAATAAAGAAGAAGAAGCTGTAAAGGAGAAAGTGCATAAAGCAAAGAAAGTTGTAAAGTCACCCAGAACAGAGGTAATTGAAGTATTGACAAAAACAGTGAAGACAGCCATAAAGGATCAGGTGGGAGCAACCAAAGAAGAAATTGTCAAAGCCAAAAATGTGATTAAGGAGCGTGCAGTTAGGTATGCCAATTATAAAAGAGCTGTGTTAAAGGGCAGCAAAAACCTAATGGGTCAGACAGATTCCGTGGCTGATGTATATACCTGGACGGTCCCAGCCCTCAAGCAAGCTAAACTCCTCAGACAAATGAACCTGACCCTGAGAGCTAAAAACAAAGCTTTAAAGAAGGAGGTTTCAAATTTGAAGATGCGGCTAGGTCAGCTAGCTCATTGATTTGAGGAAAAGGTGATATTTTCAGTTTTGGTCAATTTTGTTTGAGTTCCACTATTTTGAAGTCATCTAAGTCTTTGGCACCTGTAGAGGAAGTTTGAAAAGTCAAAAGTTCAAGCAAAGGAAGCTTTAGTGCAAATGCATTCTGTTTTAGTAAAAACAGCAGTTTCGTAGCGCGCTACGAAACTGCTGTAGGTGTTGTTTTATAAGAAAAACAAGGAGTTTAATGATGAGGTCAGCAAATTTTTGAAGGAAAAGCCTCAAGGACATAAGGGAAACCATAAAAGACTCTCCTAGCCATTCAGAGAATGACAGATGTGCATTTTGAAAAGGTGAAATATTTTGTTTCTAGCTCAAGTCTCGTTAAAGGTACTTTATGACCGAATTGTTAGGGTTCCTGTTAAGGTTATCAGAGATTTTTGTTTGTACACTTGTTCAGCTCACAAAGCTTCCAGCTCATTGGAGAGTATGGTGATATGCGTTGTTTATGAAGAATTAGAGAGCAGGGGACATGTTCTTTAAGAGATGAAGAATGTTGGGAGACAGGGACCGTAAAAACAGAGCACATCTCTTGGTTAATTAATGAGCCATCTACGCAACAAGAATCCAAAGCTAGCTCGTTCAGTGTATTCTCCTCCAAGATACCTCAACCAAAGCAGATAGAGGACATGTGTCAAGACTCAGAAAAGCATCATGCTACGAGGAGGACAGATTTTGGGTTTTGAGTAAATTAAGACCATTTGTAATTACAGTTCAGCAATCATGTAATTAATGAATTAGTTATACAGTAGATAAGGATAGTGAATAGCAACCTTCGATGCTCCCCTCATGCTGGAGGAGGAAGCTCGAGGTGGTTAAGCATGTAGTCCTATATATGAATCAAACTGGGATGTAATAGAGGTTGGATGTTTTTTTGGAAAAAACAGAGTTTATATTGGCTTATGTAAAGACTTGTTACAGTAATATAAGAGACTACTTTTTTCTTCTCAGGATTCATACTTTGTTCAGATGCTCAATATGTATGTGGCTTTGTCTTATCCTTTATGTTTTACAGCTCTATAGATATACAATCACTCTGAATTCACCTAGTTGCTCAGATTTTCTATGTATATTTATGAGTTGAGGTTCATTTGAGAAATGTTTTGAGTGTTTAAACTTTACATGCCCTGACTTCCATGAATGAGTAGTTTATAGTTTACTGAAATGGTGTTTGACTCCATGAGCCCAATGGAAGAAATCTTATGTTGTTTGTCCAACCAGCATGTTTATTAAGTTTTTTCATTTCAAGAGTTAGCCCTCTTAGTGTTAATCATGATCAATAGTTTGTTTTGAGAGAGCCCTCTCAGGTTAGGGAGGCTAATCCTTAGCCAAGAGTCTGGTCTGAAATAGTTACATAGAGTCTAACTGATTAGCAGCCATCAGTACATGATTTTGTGATAACAGCTCCTTAGGGGAAAGGGCTGATCCAGGTGGATATTGGTGGTCACTTGCGTATTCCACTTGGACTCCCACCATATTTTCTTTTAGTTTTTTAGTTTCCTTAATTGTCGCACAATTTACTATTTTTGGCAGTTTTTTGGGACCTAAACTTCCGGAGCCGTTTTGAGGCCCTAAACGATGTTTTTTTGGAAAGCGGGAAAACATGAGTCAAATTTTGTAGCCAAAATTTGTATTCCTCGGATATATATTTCTAACGAGGTATTGTGCACGTGAAATGGAGATCGTATGCCAAAGTTACGACCCTGGGAAGTTAATGTACCAATTTGCCCAAACAGGGCCAATAGTTTTGGCGCTTCATCTCCTAGGGTTAGGTTTTTGGATGTTTATGGTTTTCCATTGTTTCTAAATAATAAATAGGCCTACAAGCCTCATTGTAACACAGTTTAGAGGCATGTAGCTTCCACATATCTTTTTAGAGATAAGCTACCATCCATAGAAAATTTTAGGGGCGAATGTTCGCCCTTTGGGGAAATTAAGGGGTTTTAAATTTTTAGTGGGCGAATATTTTGTATCATAGTACATTTTTACAAATCACCTCAAATAGCCCACCTTATTTTAAGGGAGAGGGTAAAAAGGTAAATTTAACCCTTGAAATTAGGAGTTACAACCTTCCATTCGCCCATTTTCAAGAATAGGTTTTATTTAAGTGAATCCATTTGCCCATTTTCAAAAATAGGTTTTATTTAAGTGAATCCTATGGGCCAAAGGCCCAAATACCATATTTATAAAAGAGGTACGGTAAATTAATAAAAATATAAATAAATGAGAGGTATGGTAAATTAATAAAACATTTTTTATATTTACTCCATAAGTCACCTTATATACATGCAAGGGTGTAAACAAATATAAATATAAGTAAAGTGGAGGTATGGTAAATAAATAAAACGTCTTTTTATACTTACTTAAAAGGTATGGTAAATAAATATAAATATAAATAAACTAGACGCATGGTAAATAAATAAAACCTCTTTTTATATTTAATCCATAACCCTCGTTCTATTTATAAAGGCTCAATAAAGAGGTTTTATGTAAGTGAATCCTATGGGCCAAATACCATATTTGTAAAAGAGGTATGGTAAATTAATAAAAATATAAATAAACGAGAGGTATGGTAAACAAATAAAACATTTTTTATATTTACTCCATAAGTCACCTTATATTTACGAACACTCAAAAAATGGGTTATATTTAGGTGAAATATGTGGGCAAAATACTATGTGACAAATACCATGGACTAGATTGTTATTAATACCATGCAAAAAAACATTATTAACTCTAATATTAGTATTAATAAAAATAAAAATGGCACATGGTATTGACCCATGGTATTCACCAAAATGGCACATGGTATTGACCCATGGTATTCACCTGGAATGTAGCCTATTTAAATGGGGGAATTAAACCAGCATAGATCCATCATTACTCTGGATCTACTAACCCCCGAGAGGTATCAAATATCGTGATATGCAAACTAGCATAGAGTGAAAAAATATTTGATCCGATCAAGAGTAAAAATGGATGTTGTAATTTAATGTATGTTAAACATTTTAGCTTGGTTAAAATAAAAATCAACTATTAATTTTATTAATTTTTATAAATTACTAATAGTAATTTTTAAGCTGCAGGTTTATGATAACCCAGGGTATTGACCCATGGTAATACCATGGTACTCATGTGAGAATAGACTATTTAAAGGGGAAATTCTATCATCTTAGATCCATCTTAATTCTGGGTCTACCATGTGCTCAGAGGGATAAATAGATTTCATCCCCCTAAGAGTGGTAGATGTGGAGTTAAGATAGATATAGGTTGGTTTTTATGATAATGAAGATATTAGATAGACTTAGGAAATTATATTGTAAAAACATCTTAAGGTGAATGGTTAAAGCATAGACATTGGACAAGTATATTTGTATACTTCTATTTTAAACTGAAACAAATCCAAGGCTAAAAGGAATGGATTGATTGCACTAGTCATCCTTCTATAAATTTCCAACATATGTTGGAGTAAATAGATTGTAATTTGGGTAATTTTTCTAATTGCAAACAGGAACATACTTGTGTATTGGCAAGGTGGTTACGAGGTCCCTAGAAGTGATGAATTTGAATTTTTCTTGGTTTTATTTATAGTATTAGGTTTTTTCTCATGCTTTCTGTGAATGGCACGGGTGAATTTTATCCTACACCCACTAGGTTATCGATATATAATTTTGGTAATTTTGATTTCAAAAGATATTTTAAAGAAATGCAATGATTTCATTTGTGTATTCAATAAACACATGATTTTATAATTGAGTAAAATATTCGCCATGCCTAGTGAGAGATTCGTCAAAAAATTATATATACATATCATATTATTGATAAAATCACCTTCAATTTTTCCTATATACCATGGAGATTC
The DNA here is from genome assembly GCA_031772625.1 of Pinus tabuliformis. NCBI lineage: Eukaryota > Viridiplantae > Streptophyta > Pinopsida > Pinales > Pinaceae > Pinus > Pinus tabuliformis. The sequence goes on along the minus strand of CM062806.1, from coordinate 697,759,650 downwards.
ACCCATTTATTATACATGTAAATTTAGGGTGGTTCTTAAAATTTTCCCTGCTACCATCACCTGAGCTAGTTTATTTCCATTATGTTTGTAAGAATATTACAGTTCTTTGATATTAATGAAATGAAGTGTTATCTATGTTGCATCTTTGTATTTGTGGTTATATATGTATTTTGTTGCATTGTTGTTTAAGTTTGAACATTGTTATTTTTCACTGGAATTTTCAATTCCTCCATGCCTATTGATACCTATGGATCCAAGACTTCAACACAAAAGTAACTTAAGAAGGTTGTCCATTGTCACCTCAACAACTCTTCCACTCACTTTACGCTTGTTTTTTTCCATCACAAATGAAGGAAACCCTAGAATAAAATGTGTTATTATAATTTATTTAGGAATAAAATGGATGGTGGAATTTGAAGACCAATGCATATCCAACTTAGGTTATGGATTTGGCATAGATTTAGAACAATAGGGTTAGAATTTGAGGGAGAAGGCATAATTAAGCCATCATAGGTGTGTCATGATTAGTCAAAAATAGATTTCAAATTATGCAAGAATACAGTGATAGCCTTTAAACAAAATGCACCATCAAAACCATGAAATTATTGGTGTGTGTAACTATCATTAGTCTTTATAATGTATGGACGAGTCATTATGAATTTGTAAAGCATATTTAAATGTTGAGTCAAAAGAAAATTATTTTGAGTCAAAGTCCCATTATGACTTTCAAAATAAATAAATTTTAATTTTTTGAAATTAAAGTCTTGGCTCCAAAATGTAAGGTCGTGCTCCTCCTAGTCAAGTCAATTCGAGCAAGGGATGCACCCATTTAGCCTAAGGAAAAACTATATAAAGGGCTAACTCATACCTCCATGATACTATGATAGACTCGCACCTTCTGAGGTAACTTCGGCCTACTCTGAAGCAACAAATCAACTCACATATTTGAGGTATGTGAGCTATAGAAAGTCATCGTTTTGAGATCTGTGAGCTATATAAAGTCGTTGATCTACGATATAAGAGCTACAAAAAGTCACTTTTCTCTAAGTTATATGAGATACAACAAGTCATCATTCTAAGATCTGTAAGCTACAGAAAGTAGTTATTTTACGGTCTGTGAGTTGTATAAAGTTGTCGTTTTGTGGTTTGCGAGCTACAAAAAGTCATCGTTCTATGGTCTGCGAGCTACAAAAAGTCTTCGTTCTACAGTTTGTGAGCTATAGGAAGTCACTTTTTCTCTGAGGTCTATGAGCTACAAAAATTCATCATTCTACGGTCTGCGGGCTATAGAAAGTCACTTTTCTCTAAGGCCTGTAAAGAAAATAAGGTTGACTTCTGAGTCTATGAAAAGTAAAGAACATAGCATGTTTTTGGGCCAACTTGACATGACTAGGAGGATGGACGAGGGACCATGTTTTACCTAGTTGATGAATTATATGTGTCTCTATTGAATTGAAGAATTCTCTATTGAAAAAGTTTATTGGGTTTTCCCCATGAGGGTTTTCCTATGGTAAATCTTTTTGTTATTTGCATGGACTGTCTCTTTATGATTTTTATTGTCTCATATGTTTTATGGTTGATGTATTCTATGTAATTATTGAATTATGGAACTAATGGATAAGAATGAAAAATATTAGACTCATCAAAGATAATTATCAGTATAGAATACTTCTTAAAAATCAACATGGTATTAGAGCTATGGTGAATTCTTGCAAGCCCTAGCTGGAGATCAAATATCATAATTATAATTTTAGTAGTCTAAAAATATTAATGGAGGATTGAGCACAAATTTAAACTGTAAACACATCAAATAAGACATGATGAATTATGGGACGAAATCCCTCTCATCTAAAGACTTCAATAAAAATCTCAGTCAAAATAGGCAGAAGTCTCTATTGTATACAACTCAGTAAATCTGAAAGGTGTTCTTCTTAATGATACAAAGAACCTCAAGACCCTCAAAAATATTCAAGAATAAGGTCAACCTACGTTTTGATTGTGAAGCTAAAAGATGCCTTGTCTTGTATTGAGATTCTCTGATTGGATTTTTCTCTATGAAAAATAAATTCTCTATGCAAGGCCGAAAAGGTTTCAAATTATTCTGTGAGGATTCTTGTGGTCCTCAACTTCAATATTCCAAAGCATACCTTGATGGTCTGAATTAGGGAGAGATGATACCAAGTTCCTTTCCAAAAGTATAGAACTTGTTACTTGGATTGAAGGAGCCAAATCAATTCAGAAATCAATGTAATGTCAAAGGATCTTTAATCTATTCATAAGAGAATGACGAAATGTAAGGAGCCGACCTGATTGATTTGGGAAGAAGACCTGACTGATATTGGTACGTATCCTTATAATCCTCACATGTCTATTATTATTTTTGCATCAGATTTTTTCCAATATAAATATTGATCTCCAGTTCAATGGAAGTAAGATCTTTGTAACCCATTTTTCTCATTTTTGATGTCTTAGTGTTATTGACAATTGTGAATGTGTTTCATGTATGCAGTAGTTTCTAATGCTAACTTACTTTGTCCTCCATGTAAATGATGATAAAAATTGTATGAGAACCAAGAAGCTAAAGATCTGGATTGCAATGAAGTTTGAAAGGTATGAGTCTAATTAAAAGGGTATGATGTAGGACTTGTGTTGAAGGCTCTCCTTGAAATTAGTCAAGGGACTGTAAAGAATCCTTTAAGGACAATGATAATAATTAAAGAAATCCCTGATTACAAAATCATAATCTATGTTTATAGCTAACTTATTTGTAATATGTAACATTATGTTTAGAAGCAGGTCCTGGAAATATGTCGAGTCATCTCTCAAGAAGCTTGGCTCATTATGTCTTAAAGATAGAAATGTTTTTGCAAAGCTGTCTGAATGGTCATGTGAAGAACATTAACGGATCTTGGATAGTATGAGATTCCAGGAAGTTCATGATATCTCATCTATGATCTTAAACAGTTGAATAACTATGGATTTGGATGATATATGTGTACCACTGTGTGAAATAGGTCACGATCCAGCTTATTATGGTGACAATAGTGAATTGTTGACAGAAATTCTAGGGTTTTGAAATATCTAGGGTTTGTAAATCCTAGTGAGGATTTGAACAAGAAACTTCTAGTTTTTGTGGGCAAAACCATATGAGTGATCATTTCTTCTAAAAGGAGAAGCCCTAGCATATATAAGGGAGGTATATCATCATTCTAATGATTAATATGAGGATAGTGAAGTTGAAGTCTAATATTAAGAATTGCTTGACTTCTCATAACAAATATAGGTATTTTATATATCGTTGTCACTATTATTGTTGATTGTACTAATATCTAGTCTCTTTCCCTTAAATTATTTTCTTGCTTGTGATTGTTATTCCTTGGATTCCTAATGAGGATTATAGGTACATGATGAAGGTTTTCAAAGCCTTGGGAACAGATTGAAGAACAGAACAAAGTGGTGACAAAGAGACTCTTTGTGTTGAGAGATATTGTAATGGACAATATCTGGACTCAGAGGGAGGAGAATGCCTTATGATTAGATGGCATAAAATTCGAAGTAAAAGATTATCTCAGCAAGAGGAAAGAAGGCTATGAAGGGACATCTTGTCAGGTACACTTCTATAAAAATCATATTTCTCAATGAAAGAAGTGAAATACCTCAAGATAATGAGGTACATGAAGAATTCCTACACTTGTAAGTAGAAAGAAGGATTTGTATAGGCTCCTCAGGTTTGATGCACTAAGATTAGTGATTGATCCTACATGATTTGTTAACGGAAATAATAAAACTCATATGTCAGAGGGAGTTGCGTTGACTGGAAGATTTTATATAAAGGAAGAGGTATATCTAGGAACTATTTCTCATCTTAAGAGGGATGGAAGGATCTTGACTAGGTTGCTGACAATACCTATGACAAAGGGGAGAAAATCATGATTGTTATGACAAGATATGTTTTAGGAATAATATCCAGAAAAGATGGCGGATAAATAAAAATGAATCAGATCAATTTATGTTTGAGCCAAGGAATATATCTCAACATGTGTTAAAGTACTAGCATGGTACAGTTGATCATATCATAGTTAATTATGGTTTGAGAGTGTTGTGGCCAGCAGCATCCCCCCTTCTTATTTGGTGTTATTACTAATAGTAAATAAGTGGGGACCCGTAGTCAAAAATTTAGAAAATTAGTTAGTGCTTGTATTTCCTTTTTAATAAAACTTACCGTCATAAGCTTAGAAGAATATCCTTGAAAAGTCTAAAAAGCCTAAGTTTTATGATAAAGTAGAATTATTCCTTGGGAAATATCGCATCACAAAAAGATAATGGATACCTCCTTACAAGTAGAAGTCTAAAATTGCGAGATCGTGATGCGGAACTACACATTAAGAAAACATTTATCGCATCGCATGTCTAAAAAATCACTTACGCTGAAAAATTATAAACTGCCGATCTGCGATGGCGCATATCGCAAATCGCATTTCGCAGAAAATAGATTGACGAATGATTGCCAAATATTGTGATCCAGCGATATTGCAATATAGGGATCCAGCGATATTGTGATATAGCGATCCAGCGATATTGTGATATAGATATCTTGCGATATAGCGATCTTGCGATGTTGCGATCTGCAATATTGCGAAGCAAATCACAAAATCGCTTCATCGCAAATCTTTCGGGCTCATGGTTCGAAAAAGTATTTTCCATAAACTGAGACCTGGTTATGCGCTTTAATGCTAATTAATGAGTTAGTTTCCAGTCATTAATGGAATATGGTTTTGTGCTTATCGAAAAGTCATTTCACGTAAGGTGGTGTATTTTATATGTCTTCGGCATTTAAAACTTTCCTGTCACCTTTCCTTATCATTATTCTCACTTCACTTGTAAATTGTAGGAACGAAGAACAGAGAAATATACAAAGCAATACGCAGGATATTATGGGAAATAAAGGCAAAGCCCTGAGCTCTAAAGATAAAGAAATGGTGCCCTTGTATACAGACACTGCCTGTAACAGAGACGCTGGTATTGCTACTTGGGAAGGCATGTATAGTCTACTTGAGGAAGAGAATCCTAGAGTGATGGAAGTTGCGGCTACTGCAGGCTCACATGGTTCTTCTGAGGCATCCATTATAGAGCTAGCTTGTTCATTTTTACATCGGATAGCGGCGAGGCCCAAAATTCTCCCATACACAGACATGGTTAAATGGGTACTAGACAGTGCTGACATAAAAAACAGACAATTTAAAACTCAGGATCAAGAGCTTACAGAATCATTATTTTCACAAAATTTGAGCTTTATATCCACTAAAAGAAAACGCGCAAAGGCGAAAAATGCATCAAGGAAGCCCAGATCAAGAAATGGAGGTAGTTTCTGAGGCGCTAATCGCGCTTCGCTGGGCAAAACTTCTTGAAAGGGAAAGCCTCTAATTGCTCAGTCACCTGTAAGCCCAGAAATTTGTAAGAAAGCAATGCTAGAGGTAAAAAGTAAAACTTGAATCCTAAAACCAGTGGTATTTGTCATAAATATCTTCAAAATGGTATGTATATATGCACAGCAACTGCAAAAAGACTGGAGACAAAAGACTTAAGAAAAGGCAGAATCAATCAAAAGATTAACTAAGTTGAATTGGGATTCTTACTAGGCATACTTGGTAAAACCACACAGCCAGTGCATGACTCTCAAGTGTATCGTCAATTCTGCCGAGAAGATGGTGCCAGCTCTTGCCAATGTCGTTTTCATAGGACAGTTAAAGTCTGAAGTCAGTGAGCCGACTCTTCTCAAGAAAATGCTGAATGCTTGTGATTTCAAGGATCATATACAAAAATAGTTAGTAGTTTTAATTTTAGATTCAGTTTTAGTTTTAATTTTGTTTTATTTTTGCCTGAAATGAGGATGGTCATTTAAACCGTATCCTACATTTTTGTAATAAGTTATTTTTAGATTTAGTTAGTAGTATTTAAACCCTTCTCATGCATTTAGAGAAGGGTCCTAAAATTTTTCAAAAACTTATCCCCAGAACATGCACTTTTGTACCCTCTGAGGAGGTTTTGATGAATGAATGGAACAGGATTTATTGATATCTGTATTTAATATCTGCTACTGATGTTGCACTTCTGTACTCTTAGTGGATGTTGGATTAAGAAGAGATAAATCATTATCGCTTGAAGCGCATGAGTAGAACTAGTTATAAATGGTACTTTTATCTCTTAACTATTTCTGCCTTTGTGTTAAAGTGATATTTATGTTTAGTTGTTTATATATTGATGTGTGAATGCTTGAGTTATCATTTGGCACTTTTGTACGGTGATAGCTATTTATTTATGCTTAATATATGAGTATCTTATTATGCGATATGTTCTTCACAACTATTTCGTCTAACTTTTTATACAAAGTGGTTCATCTGTATTGAATTATTTTCTCATAACAGATGAATGATCTTTATTTTTTTTAGACAAAGCTTGGGTGCTATATATTGATCTGAAAAAAAGAAGAGGCAGTTCGCCATACATATAGTGCTTCCTGAGCATTCTGGATCCAAGGAATTACAAAAAGGGTCTCTTCCTTGATCCTTGTTCTAGTATTCCTGCCTCTGAGGCTTCTTAAACTACTGTAAATCCGAACATACTGCAGACACCAAAATTTACAACTACATAACATAATTAATCTATCTCTATGTGACTGATCTTCCTTGCAGTGGACGCTTCTGGGTTAGGATCTGGCTCATTCTGTTTAGCACTAGAAGAGGAAGGAGCATCTTTGAACTTTTTGTCCATCATGAATTTGAGGACAGTTATCGATTCTTCAGCATGGCTACATCTATTGGCCAGGCTGCTAAACTGCTCATGTAAGGAGCTGACTCTGTGAAGGAATAGATTTATCTCAGCCCGATATTTCTCATTAAGAATTCTGTATTGGTCTTCCAGTCTTGCCTCCAGACTTCGAACTTGATCCTCCAGGGCCCGCTGTTGAGCTCGCAGTTCCTCAAATTCAGCCTGTAGATCTCTGCAGTGAAAGCAGTCTTCTGGGCGATCCATTGACGCTGGATAGTTCTTGCCTGTTCTGTTCACTTCTTTAACACAGGAACTCAGGTCTCTCTGCTTATTGCAAGCTACGTCCACAGCGCGCGCAGGGCTGCTGTGTTTTTGTTGGCTACCTCGGACTGCTTGAAGATAGGCGGGAGCGGATTTACTCTTCTGCTCGTGGGCATAGGCTTTCTCAATGTATTGGAGGGTCATGTAACCCAGGCTATAAATAGAAACTGTCCGCAGGCTAGAAGAGCGGGAAGGAGCCCATTTACATCTCCCAATGCTCCAGCTCATGGTCAAAGACTTATCTTGAATTGCACAAGTGATCTGTCTGCGAGGACGATTTTCTCCTGCGTTTCGCTTGATTCCCATACTCTGAGTAGATCTCCCAATCTTATTTCTGATCAAAATCTTGTCTACCATACCTGTTCTGCCAACTGAACTGATTGTTTGTCTGCTGTCATAGATTCTATTATCCACGGTACACCTGCTGTTGACTAGATGTGGAATATTCATGGTAACGGTTGTAAGGAGGAATTGTTGTTACAGCACAGAATACCTTTGGAGCGCTCGCATGCCCTGTTGGCGCACTTGTCAGCCTCCTTGTTCAGTCCACGGAGGATGTGATAAAAGATGACTTCTTCCATTGAGGCGCGAAGGATCTGGTTCCTATAGTTTATCTGCTGTAGTAGGATGTTCGGCGTGCTCTGCCTCTGCGCCATGAGTCTAATGATGATTGTTGAGTCCCCAAACACTATTACCTTCCTTATCCCTAACTTGATCAGCTGAGTGAGGCCCTGGTACAATGCCAATCCCTCTGCCCTGTTGTTGGACATCTCCCCCAGTCCCCATTCGAACTGAAGTATTCTTTCTCCGTTAGCATTGCAGATGAGACCCCCTGCACCGGCTTGGCCCGGGTTTAATTTAGAAGCGCCATCAAAGAATAAGTAGAACTTATTACAGTTTCTCAACCAGCTCGCAAATTCCGCTTCCTTTAATCTCAGCTTCCAAGCCCTGTTTGTTTCTTTCGTTTGTGTCTTTCCTTGGCTTAATTCCTGTGCGCTAGTTATGTTCTCTTGGACATAACTGATCAGGTTCCTCTCTTCCATGCTGTAGTTAGTAGTCTCAATCTTACCTTTGGTGTGGTTTGTGACTGTCTCCACCGCTAAGAACTTTGCCTTGTGACACATAACTCTGATGTTATAGCCTTTCTCCTGGAAAACCCTTCTATTTCGTGCCAACCAGATGCGCCATAGGAGGGTTAGAGGAATGGTATTCCATATCCTTTGCGTCAATTTACTTCTTTTCTCTTTCCATGGACAATTCTTTCTCCATTTGTGAATTGTTTCTGCAATAGTTGCCTGAGGCTCCCATGGAGCATCCCCAATTGAGGCCATCTTTCTCCAGCATTCATCAGCAACCGGGCAATCTATAAACAAGTGTTGTATTGTTTCCTCTGACCTACAGCAGTTCGGACATCTGGATGGTCCCATTATGCCTCTTTTCTTTAAATTCTCTGCTGTTAGTATTTTCCCTTTCAGGAGCAACCAAATGAAAAATTTGACTTTGGGGGGTGCTTCTGCTCTCCATACAAGTTTCCATTGGTTCCATATATCCTGTGGGAAGGTGCTGTCACATAGATGTTGGTGCCCCGCTTTGGCCGTGTATTGAGTTCCTGTTGGGTCCCAACGATAACCATCTTGCTTGCCTTTCTGAATCGGAGCTTTGCTGTGGAGGAGGTTCTTTAAGGCAGCAAGACTGGTCTCTAGCTCCCTGGGGTAATCCGGGAACTTCCAACCTATCCATGCTTGGGAGTGATTGTCCCATTGTGATATTTGAGCTAAATACCATATTCCTTTTCCATTGAGCCAGTTTATGGCAGGGGTTGCCTCCATTTTTGATTCAATTGGATGCTGTCCTAGGATTCTGTCTGTGGAGAAATTGATGCTACTCCCCCCTCCTGGGACTTTTGAGATATTTTGAGACATAAAGGGTATGACTTTCTTGCAGAGTTGCCAAATTTTTGTACTATCTCTGTTGGGAATATTGGTTTCCAGAAGTTGTTGCCTTGAGCTGTTCAAGTATTTTGCCTCTAAAACCTTCTTCCACCATGCTGTAGGTCCTGTGATCATTCTCCATATTATTTTAGCTCCAAGAGCTAAATTCAGCAATTTTGGAGATCTTATTCCTAATCCTCCCTTTTCCTGAGACTGGATGACATTCTTCCAACTGACAAGGTTGAATTTTCTTTTTTCCGTTTTCCCTCCTTGCCAAAGAAAATGTCTGAGAGCTCTTTCCATTTTATGATGGAAAACAGCAGGAGCTTGACATAAAGAAAAACGATAAATGGGAAGAGAGGCCAAACCTGATTTGAGAAGTACAAGCCGTCCTGCTGGGTTCAGCCACATGGTGCCCCATTGTTGGATTTTTCTCTTTATTTTGTCAAGGATTTCGTTCCATGTGTCAGCTTTCAGCGGTCCCATACTTACTGGCATCCCTAGATAGGTGAAGTGGCTCCAGACTAGATTGTAGGAGACTCCTAATATACTTGCAATGCTATGGATGGTGTGAGTTGATGTGTTCCAACCATATATGCAACTTTTTTGCTGATTGATCTTCCCTCCTGAGTATTCCATGAATTGGTCTAAGATCTTTTTAAAGCGCCTTGCTATAGTGGTGGACGCTCCTCCAATTAGGAGGGTATCATCCGCAAATTGAGAGTGGTTGATGTTCTTTGTTCCTTGCTCAAATTTGATGCCCGTGATTAGACCTATTCTCCTATTGAAGTCCAGGGTTTGGCTAAGGGTCTCGGCCATGAGGATAAACAAGTAAGGAGACAAGGGACAGCCTTGTCTAAGGCCTCTAGAGGATTGAAAAGCAGCACATGGCCTCCCATTGATCAGAGGAGAGATCCAGGGTTCCGATATACAGGCTTTGATCATTGTGATGAAGGAGGAGTCAAAACCCATTTTGTGAAGGACAGCAAATAGAAAGGAATGCCTTACCCTGTCAAAGGCATTGGCAAGATCCAGCTTTAGAACAAACCCTTTCTCCTTTCTGCTTATGCTTGAGTGGATAGCCTCTTGCACAAGAAGGATAGAGTCAGAAATGTGCCTATTGGGAAGGAAGCCTCCTTGGTTTTCTGAGATCAGAGAATGAAGATGGGGCTTGAGCCTAGTTGACAGAATTTTTGTGATTATTTTGTATGCTGAGTTACATAAAGATATTGGCCGAAATCTTGAAAAAGTGGAAGGTCTATTCTCTTTTGGGATTAAGGCTAGGTAGGTAGAGTTGGTAAATCCCCCCATTTTTCCTTTCTTTAAAACCCAGCGTATCATCTTGATGAGATCTTTTTTGATCATCTGCCAATGCTCTCTGTAAAAGCTAATTGGAAACCCATCAGGTCCTGGAGCTTTATCTGGGTGTAGACTCCAAATCGCTTTTTGGATTTCTTCTTCTTCTACTTCTTTCTTGAGGTTGTTGTTCATTTCTTGTGTGACTCCTTTGGACAGATGTTGTAACAAACTTGAGTAGTCCTCCTCACCTTTATCCTCAGTCAGAAGGTTTTTGAAGTGAATGGTGGCTGCTTCCTTTATGGAGTCCTGAGTATTGTAGTTGTACCCTTCACTATCCTTAATTGTGCTCACAGTGTTTCTGGCCTTTCGAACTGTAGCCTGCTTATGAAAGTAAGAAGTATTTTTGTCTCCCTCCTGAAGCCAGAGCTGTCTTGACTTCAATCTCCATTTTGTTTCTTCGTCCCTTATAGTTTGTCTCAGCTGAGAGTATAGTCTTGTTTCGTTCTCTTTGGCTTGCTGGGTCAGCCCAAAGGCTTCAATGTTTCGCTGCACTTCCTCCAGATCTTGCTTAATTTTCTTTTTGCTCAACTCAGGCTCTTGGTAATTGTTCTTTGCCCAATTTTTTAAAGCCTGTCTTACTCTCTTTAGTTTTGTCTCCCAGATATAAGTTGGGGAGCCTTCCACGTGTTGTATCCAAGCCTGCCGCACCACGTCGTTTGCTGCAGGGATACGATTCCAAATGGAACAGTATTTGAAGGGGAGAGGTCCTAGCTGACATTGACTATGCAGAGTGAGCGTTATTGGATAATGATCAGAGGCGGAGACATTGAGAATATTTGACTGACCAGTAGTGAAAGTGGACAGATAAGCTATGCTTATGAGGAACCTGTCAAGACGCTCCATGATATTGCCGACTCCTATTCTTCTGTTGCTCCAGGTGTATCTTCGATTCTTGGGCCTGATATCTACAAGGTCTTGCTCCTGCATAATGCTCTCAAGTCGATTTCTGAAAGGATCTGGGGTGAAATGTCCCCCTCTTTTCTCGTTTGCATGCAATACCAAATTTAGATCCCCTGCAATAATGAGATTGTTGTCCTGCTCTTCTTCTATACTAGCTTCCAAAGTGTTCCAGCATACTTCTTTCTCCCTATACTGATTCGGAGCATATATATTGTAGATTACTACCACTGCTCCATCTGTCTTACTTTCTAGATTAACACGGATCCAGTTCTGGTGGAGTTACAGTTCCATTTATTACTGTCCCACATTGTTAGAATGCCGCCTGAGGCTCCTCTTGCTTTGCTTGCACATCCACTGTAACGCTTTTGCTGGTTGATGACTCTATTAATTTCTGATTGATCTTGCTTTGTTTCTTGGATAAGAACGATTTCAGGATTTTCACTTTGAATTAGATCCTTGAGGGCTACTATCTTGGAGGGGTGCCCTAATCCCCTACTGTTCTAGGATAGTATTTTCATCATGATTTACTGGTTACGTGGAGAGGTGCTCGCCTCTCTTTTCCCTTGTTATTATTTTCTTTGTCCAAGTGCCCAAGAATAAAGGATTCTATAGGAGTCTGAGAGCCCATTGCAATGTCTTTCTGGGTACTTTCTTCTCTCTGTTGTTTGGCCGATTTTCTGCCAGGCCCATGTTTCTTTGGAACATCGTTGGGCGCTCCATGATCCTTTGATGAACTTCTGGTAATCCTGGTGGAGGGGGTGTCAGGGGAGGGGTGAGAAATGAGAGGGGGTGAGGGGTGGAGAGGAGGGTCAGAGGAGGGGAAATCAGGCACTGATTCTTCCTCAGAGAGGGATGCGAAGGGATTAGAGGATGGAGGGATGGGAGGATCGGGAATCCGAGGAGGAGAAGAAGGATGTTGAAGGGGGGGCTGCTGGGAGGAGGAAGAAGGATGCTGAAGGGAAGAGGGTTGGGGGGGGTGCTGATGGGAAGGACCAGGGGCTTCAGAGTCCAAAGATTTGAGGGGAAGGGATGATTTTTTCCTTTTAACAGTTTCCCATTGCCCATCTTACTCTTCTGGTTCAACATTAACTATTTTAGGACATCTATTTGCAAAGTGACCATATTCGTGGCATACCTTGCATTTGAAGGGTATTTGCTCGTAATCCAGCTGCTGAATATGGCACCAGTCATCTACTTTCAGTTTGATTGCTTCCGGCAGTCCTCGGCCCAGATCAACTTCAACGCAAATCCGCGCACAAGCCTGCATGTTGTCTTTGGGTTCACTGCGGTCTATGTATTTTCCAACCGCGTTCCCTATTGCTTTCACAGAGTCATCCCCCCAGCAATGAAGTGGGAGGTGAGGCAGTCTGACCCAGACTGGAACCGCACTTGGTATATCAAGTTCAGGATCGAAATCTGGGGTCCATTTATTGAGATAGAGGCCCCTGGAATCCATAAAGTAAGGCCCGTTTCTGAATATTAGATCTTTATCCTCTTTGGTTTCAAAATGAAAGGTAAAATATCCTCTACCACAGAATCTGATGGATATTTTGCCCTGGATCTTGTTCGACCAATTTCTTTCAACCCATCTTTGCACTGTCTTGGGTGATGGCCATAGTCCTGTAAATTGCCCGATTAACCCTTTCTCTGCTAAGGAAATGGCTGCCATGCGTGGAATGGTCGGAGGCAGAAGAACTTCCTGTAAAACATCCAGCTTCTTCACAAACTTTGTTGTTGTTGGTCTAGGTCTTTGCGGAGGGAGAGACTTTACCAGGTTTGAGAAAGCTCGTTGCAGCTCCGGATCCCCACTAGGCGGATCCGGAGGATCCATGATTCAGCTCGATCAGTCGGCTCCAGGCAGGCTCAGGCGCAGGCTTCAGGCGCGCGCGCAGCAGCAGTCCTAGATAATTGAGATCTTCAATCATACCTAGATGAATGATCTTTATTACCAATTGTTATCTGAAATCATTTTAGATCGCATAACGGAAGGATTACACCCCGGGTTAGTGTAGAATTAGATGTTTCTGTTTATTAGAATACAATTGCATGTTATTAGATTAGAGTTAGAATTAGAGCATCTCATTTAGGAACTTTTAGAAAGGAAATATCAATTCTTCACACACACACACATAAATTGGGGAACTAGTCCCATATCCCCAGTCAAACCCACTATACCCAATGGAAAAGGAGCTGCTAACCAAGGTCCAGACCGGGTGGGTATCCCCCTTGTTGTAGACCTGATTTTCGGGGCTTCAACATATTTGGCGCTAGAAGGAGGGTCTCGAACTGTGAATGGCAAGCAAGTCTAAATATAAATACCATTCTGAGAGTAAATCACCCTCACCATCTCCCCCGACTTCTCCATTGCATTTAGAATCCTTAAATCCAGAGCCAGAAGTCGCAAGAGCAACAGCCACTGCTACAAACCCTGACATTTCAGAACAATCTACTATTGAAACTCCTAAAGTTGAATCTTTGATTCAAAAAATTCAGCAATTTTCTATATCTCCTCAAAGATCTGATAAATCTCAAGGCAGCGTGACTTCGCAATATAACCCTGCTCATCCTCTTACCAGATTAAAGAGCGAAAAATTTGGCGTTCAGCCAACTGAGTTACCTCTACCTACAAGGAAGAGAGCAAGGAAATCTCCTAAAGGGTCCGATAGCAAGACTCTTTCATCATCATCATCCATCTCAACCTCTCCACCGTGAAGTCAACCATCCACTCCTCCACTTCAGATCATTGTCCATCAGTCCACCAGTACTCCCACATCTCCTTTTCAATCATCTGGAGTCATAATATCCTCATCTTCTCAACCGCAGGGATCATCTTCTGCACTTTCCTTTGTTAGTAGTTTAGCGATGGCCCAATCTCCATGAAATAACCCAGGGGCAGTCTTAATAACTACACCCTTGAGTCAGTTACCAGCCCATCTTGAAAAATGGCTGCCTAAGTTTAATCCTAAAGCAAGCATGCTAGCGGAAGAGCATATAAATAACTTTATGTTATCCATAAATCTCAATGGAGTTACCAACGAAGATGTTGTCGTCCGAATTTTCCCTTATACTCTGCAAGGAGCAGCTGGATCATGGTATTTCTCATTACCATCTGGATCTATCACTAGTTGGGATATCTTCCGAGAACAATTCCTAACTAAGTTCGATGATGACAGGTATACATCGACACTAATCAACGACTTGTCTAACCTTAGGGCCGAGTCAAAAGAACCTATCAAATATTTCAATTCACGTTTCAATAAACTGTTAAACAAAATTCCTACTGCTTCCAAGCCTAGCGAAGAAGTGCGAAGTGAATGGTACATCATTACTTTACCATCAAACATAGCAATCTTTGTTGATAGGGCTAACAAAACAACTTTAGCCGAAAATATGAAAGAAGCAATAGCAATAGAGAAATGTATTATAGCCCTAGAAAAGAAAAATGCGATAAAAGAATGAAAATCCAAGAAGGTTACTTTCAAGGAAGATCCCAAGAAAAAACAATCGAAAGATCCATTCGATTTAGAAGGATTACAAAAAGTTTTGAAAACCATGTCTAATGAGATGGTTGACATTAAGCAACAAGTAGCAGAAACTTCTTCTAAAAAGCCGTACAAGCTTTATAGAATAAACCCTTCAACCGATTCAAAGCCACCAAATGCTATTACAAGTGCTGAATGAGAAGAAGAAGAAGAAGAAGAGAATGCTATGGAAGAACCTACCGAAGAAGAAGAAGTCGTGGAAGTACAAGGCATGTGGGATTTCATCCTCCCAGATGAATAGGATCAAGAGGCATCCCCGGTTAGTACTTGTAGTAGAAATCAACTTGATCCTCCTCAACCTACACCTAAGCTAAAGAGCGCAAGCTCGATGACTAAGGATAAAGTCGCAACCAAGAAAATGACATCTAAAGCGACTAAAACTAGCCCAGTCCAAACAGACACATCAACTCCATCTAAAACGCTGATCGTTTCGGATGAAATGGAGTATAATATCATAGAAGACATGAAAAAGACTAGGGCCAATATCACTTTTTACGAATTGAGCAAGTTAAAACACCAACAAAAGATACTTTTGAAAGAATTACATGATGTACTAGTTGCACCTTTTTCCGCCATTGTAATCTCTCAAGCTTCCCATGACATGGGAAGACCTCCAGCTAATGCGATTAATAAATTTGATCCAAACGATATCGCCTTAATTGGAGGAAGATCGAGATCTCATACTCCCCCATTTCTTCTTACTTATGAAATTTTCAATAAAAATTTGCATAATTGCTTAGTGAATTATGGAGCTTCATCGAATATTTTACCAAAGTCAATATGTGAAAAATTGAACGTTCAACCACAAAAATCCGTTGTGCGCATAATTCATCTAGATCGATCGCAAGTCGAAGTGATTGGTGAATTAAATCAGGTTACCATAAGGCTGTCATCCAATCCAAAGGTATGTCAAGTTATCGACATTTTAGTTGCTGATATTCCGGAATTTTATGGCTTAATTCTTAGCAGAGATTGGTCAGAAAAACTTCACGGATACTTTGCAACTGACTGGTCGCACATGTGGCTCCCTTACAATGGTAAACCAAATCAAATAAAAGTTGAGCGGGAAAGACATCAGAAATACATAGTAACAAAACTGGAGGGAGAAAATGAACCAGTAGCATACATCAATAACATTATTGGCAACTACTCAGTAGATTCTTTCCTAGGAAATTTTAATGCTCATACTTCGCCTTACTTAGAACATTATGTTTTATCTCAAGTAGAAAATTTCTCTCAAACAGATAGTTCTAAATGTATTAATTTTATAGATAGTCCTGTAAATAAATCTTTATTTTGGAAATTATTTTTTGACGGTTCTAAGTCTAACGAAGGAGCAGGAGCAGGATGCGTGTTAAAAGGTCCAGAGGGAGATAAAACTATGCTAACTTGTAGACTCGAATTGGATTGCACCAACAATACCACAAAATACGAGGCTTTAGTGCAAGGGTTATACGAAGCAATCGGATTAGATGTCAAATACCTTCAAGTTTTCGGAGATTCTAAAATTGTAATCAGACAAGTACGTAATACTATACATTGTTTATTAGGTCATTTAAAACATTACCAATCTTTAGTTCAAGATCTGATTGAACACTTTATAGCATTTAATATTTCATCAATTCCCAGACTTCAGAATGCTAGTGCAGACCTCTTAGCTAACGTAGCTTCCAAGCTCATTCCTTCAGAAGATTTTAGCCCTGATCGATTTTCAATTGAATTAATTTTTAGACCATCTATTCCTGATAACATTACCAATTGGAGGATTTTCAACAACGATCCTGATATCATGAGTTTCCTCACATCTGAAGGATCCTACACCAGTCAAATAATTGATGAAGACCAATAGGACCGAAAATTGCAACAAGATAGCACTAACAATGCCATACCTAAGTCAGTAGTCAAGTTAGAAGACCTTTATGATTTGAAAGATCGATTCAAAAGATCTACCAATTCAAAACTGCAAAGTTCAACTTTGAACTATGAATTAGTAAATCTAGGAACTGATGCCAAACCACAGAATATCAACCTAGGCCTTGGCCTATCTCCTGAAGAAAAATTAGCGTATATTCATGTCTTGAGACAATAGAAAAGTGTCTTTGCTTTGAATTACGATGAACTCAAAACTTATGACACTTCTATCATCCAACATACTATCTCAATGATAAACGATGAAAAACTTGTCCAGCAAAAGCTGAGAAAGATCCATCCCAATCTAGAAAACCAGATCAAATCTGAACTCAATAAATTATTGAAAGGCAAAATAATTTTTCCCGTTCGACATTCCAAATGGGTTTCCAATGTGGTTCCCATTAGAAAGAAAAATGGAGACATTAAAATTTGCATTGACTTTCGAAATCTTAACAAAGCCTGTCAAAAGGATAATTTTCCTTTGCCTCCATGGAACAAATACTGCAGGCAGTCGCAGGGTCAGAATTAATGTCATTCTTGGATGGATTCTTATGATAAAACCAAGTGTTGGTACATCCCGATGATCAATTAAAAACCACATTCAAAACCAAATGAGGCACTTACGCATACCAAAATATGCCTTTTGGTTTGATCAACGCCGGTGCCACATTTCAGCGAGCTATGGATATCACATTCAAAGGATTAGTTAACAAATCAGTGGTAATTTACCTGGATGATATAACTATATATTCCAAGAAACGAGGCAATCATCTTAGAGATTTAAAACAAATCTTCCAACATTGTCAAAAGTATGGAATTTCACTTAACTCGAAAAAATCATTTTTCGCATTAAGTGAAGGAAAACTTCTTGGATTCATAGTGTCAAAATCTGGAATTCATATTGATCCTGACATAATCAAGGAGATTTCCGAAGTTCCTCTACCTCACAACAAGAAAGCTATGCAATATTTCCTTGGCTAGATTAATTTTGTAAAGAGATTCATTCCAGATTTTTCTAGAATCATGTCTCCTTTACAAGCAATGATTAAAAATAACTCAAACTTCAAATGGGGCCAAGACGAATATGAGGCATTCAATCTGATCAAACAAGCAATTGTTAACACTCCATCTTTAGCAACTCCAAATTTTTCCAATCCCTTTATTTTATATACATTTTCCTCTAATAGATCATATGTTGCGATACTCACTCAAGCAAATCAAGACAAGGCAGAAGCCCCAATTGCTTTTTTCAGTTCAAATCTACAGGGAGCTGAGTTGAATTATTCAGATGTAGAGAAACAAGCTTATGTTGTTTTCAAAGCAATTAAATATTTTAGGCCCTTTTTACTCAAAACACGTACAAAAATCATAGTATCGTTTCCAGCAGTAAGAAATCTTCTAGTACAAAAGGATGTGGGTGAAAAAAGAACCAATTGGGTTACCTCCTTACAGGAATATGATATAGAAATCAAACCAGCAAGTATTGTAAAAGGTCAAGGCCTTTTCAAAATGCTGGCTGGAGCATCACTTATTTCTGAAATACCATCTTCCAAGATTCAAATGTATGAGGTAAGCCTAAACGATGTTGAGTCATTATACGCTGATATCATTTATTATTTAAAGAATGGATACGCTCCTTCAAACCTCGATCATACCAAGAAAAGAGCTCTAAGGTTGAAAGCCAAACAATATCAGCTCATGAACGATGTTCTTTTTAGAATAAATTATGATTATGTTCTCCTTAGATGTCTTGAGAAATCTGAAGCTGAAAAAGTCTTGTAGGAACTCCACGATGGGCCAGCAAGCGGACACTATGCTGGAGACGCTACTGCTCATAAAATCTTACGCGCAGGCTATTACTAGCCCACATTATTCAAAGACTCACATAACTACGTGAGGAAATGTCAAGTCTGTCAAACCGCTGCTGGGAGACAAAAGAAACCATCCTTGCCACTACAACCAGTTAACATTGAGTAGCCTTTCGATCAATGGGGATTGGACATAATAGGTGAGATCGTTCCTCACTCTTCCAAACAGCATAGATATATCCTTATAGCAACAGATTACTTTACTAAATGGGTAGAAGCAGTTCCACTCAAGACGGCTAATGCTGAACATATCATCGAGTTTATAGATCAGTTCATAATCACCAGGTTTGGGTTGCATTCTGCTTTAATGTTTGATAATGCATCATATTTTTCTGGTAATGCAATGACTGAATTTGCACTCAAAAGGGGTTTCAAGTTTAAATACTCTGCCAATTATTACCCACAAGGGAATGGGTTAGCTGAATCTACAAATAAAAACTTAATCAGAATTATTAAGCGAACCATTGACCAAAATCATAAAAATTGGCACAAATCTTTAATATATGCTTTATGGGCAGATCGAATAACGCAGAAAGCCTCCATCAACACTTCCCCCTTCAATTTAGTTTATGGGAAAGAAGTGGTTCTTCCAACTCATTTGGTAATCCCTTCTTTAGCCTTGGTTCAATATATTGATGAAGCACCAACTTCTTCCTTACAACTAAGGCAGCTGGAAATAATTAAGTTAGAAGAACAACGAGAACAGGCTAAAATAACTCACGCTCATTAGCAAGCATTAGTAAAAGCCTATTTTGATTCAAACATGATATCGAGAAAAGACTTTCAGATGGGAGATCTAGTTTTAAAATGGGACAAGGCTCATGAGGAAAAAGGGAAACATACAAAATTTCAAAGAATGTGGCTTGGCCCTTTCCAAATCATAGAATTTTTAGGTCCGTCTACTTTTATGTTACAAGATCTAACAGGAAAAAGAGAATCTTTACCTGTTAACGGACAGATCCTCAAAAAATACTTTCCATAGGAGATTATTCTTCTATTTTGTAGATTAGATGTTTTAGTTTTATAATAAAACCAGTTGTAAATGGTTACATTAGGAATTCATCGAAAAGACACAAATTCTCTTTTATATTTTTTTTTTTCACTTGTATAAATAGAATTCTTTTAGAAAATTGATTATTATTATTGAAAGATACAGTTAAAGACTCTAGGCCTAGAAATGATACTAGTTTCAACTTTGTAAATTTTGACAAAAAATTACCTTTAGTAAGAAATTGTTTTATATCAGTCCAATGAAAGGTATCAATAATAAAAATGAAGATTCTCTGTAGAAAAGCTCTTTCCAAAAACTCTACCATTGTCGTCCAGAGCTGTCTTAAGGAAACAATGACTTCCTCCCCACCTAGGAAACTTCAACGTTCAGAGAATAATCCAATGATACACTTTAACTTAAAGAGTAAGAGGTCTCATCACGATCCAGCTTATCATGATCATAGATATTATAGCTTGCTGACTTTGCCAATACTGCATACCACAACAGGGCAATGACTCAAGATTGTTGCAATCAAAAGACAAGGGGTCTCATCACGAGCCAGCTTGTTCAGCAAAGCCATAAATCAAGTGAATGACTGTGTCATAAATTGGCTATCAAACCAAGACATTTTTCTTTAAGGGTAAAAAATAAAATGAAAGCAATAAGTCTGGATATGGATTTCTCTTTGAAAGTTGTAAATTTCTCTAAGTAGGATACAAGATCATTGCTGGGTAATAGGTAACCCTGTCGAGGCTATAAACGCATGCTGGCAGCAGAGTCTCTACCTACGACAAATGAGCATATTCAAAACTGATTTACAGAGAAGGCTTTGTTTTTATCTTTATAAACCAAGTAATGACTAATGTACATACAAGGACTAGCTTGAGGGAGTAAATAATCAAAGTTGAAGATAGAAGAAACAAAATATCATTGATAGGTAAAAGCATAATGTACTTTGTCTTTCTGTAATAAAGTTTAATTTTCTGGAAAATTTTCTGTTTTGGAAGTTTAGAAAATCCAAAAGAAAAGCAAATATAATTGGTTCTTCCAAGTGAATCGCCAATTGTTGTGGCCAGCAACAACCCCTCTTCTTATTTGGTGTTATTACTAATACTAAATAAGTGGGGACCCGTAGTCAAAAATTTAAAAAATTAATTAGTGCTTGTATTTCCTTTTTAATAAAACTTACCGTCATAAGCTTAGAAGAATATCCTTGAAAAAGTCTAAAAAGCCTAAGTTTTATGATAAAGTAGAATTATTCCTTAGGAAATATCGCATCACAAAAAGATAATGGATACCTCCTTACAAGCAGAAGTCTAAAATTGCGAGATTGCAATGCGAAACTACACATTAAGAAAACATTTATCACATCGCATGTCTAAAAAATCACTTATGATGAAAAACTTTAAACTGCCGATATGCGATGGCGCATATCACAAATCGTATTTCTCATAAAACAGATTAACGAATGATTGACAAATATTGCAATCCAGCGATATTGCGATATAGCGATCCAGCGATATTGTGAATTTGCGATATTGCAATATAGCGATTCAGCGATATTGTGAATTTGCGATATTGCAATATAGCGATCTTGCGATATAGTGATCTTGCAATGTTGCGATCTGCGATATTGCGAAGCAAATCGCAAAATTGCTTCATCGCAGATCTTTTGGGCTCGTGGTTCGAAAAATTATTTTCCATAAACCGAGACCTAGTTATGCGCTTTAATGCTAATTAATGAGTTAGTTGCCAGTCATTAATGGAATATGGTTTTGTGCTTATCGAAAATTCATTTCACGTAAGGTGGTGTATTTTATATGTCTTCAGCATTTAAAACTTTCCCATCACCTTTCCTTATCATTATTCTCACTTCACTTGTAAATTGCAGGAATGGAGAACAGAGAAATATACAAAGAAATACGCAAGATATTATGGGAAAGAAAGGCAAAGCCCCGAGTTCTGAAGACAAAGAAATGGCACCCTTGTATACAGACACTACCTGTAACAGAGACGCTAGTATTGCTACTTGGGAAGGCATGTATAGTCTACTTGAGGAAGAGAATCCCAGAGTGATGGAAGTTGCGGCTACTGCAGGCTCACATGGTTCTTCTGAGGCATCCATTACAGAGCTAGCTTGTTCGTTTTTACACCGGATAGTGGTGAGGCCTAAAATTCTCCCATACACAGATATGGTTAAATGGGTACTGGATAGCACTGACATCAAAAACAGAGAATTTAAAACTCAAGGTCAAGAGCTTATGGAATCATTATTTTCACAAAATTTGAGCTTTATATCTGCTAAAAGAAAACACGCAAAAGGTGAAAAACGCATCAAGGAAGCCCGAATCAAGAAACGGAGGCAGTTTCTGATGCATGATTAGTGCCTAGCGCTAATCGCGCATCGCTGGGCAAAACTTCTTGAAAGGGAAAGCCTCTAATTGCTCCATCACCTGTAAGCCCAGAAATTTGTAAGAAAGCAAAGCTAGAGGTAAAAAGTAAAACTTGAATCCTAAAACAAGTGGTATTTGTCAGAAATATCTTCAAAATGGTATGTATATATGCACAGCAACTACAAACAGACTGGAGACAGAAGGCTCAAGAAAAGGCAGAATCAATCAAAAGATTAACTAAGTTGAATTTGGATTCTTACTGGGCATACTTGGTAAAACCACACATCCAATGCATGACTCTCAAGTGTATCGTCAATTTTGCCGAGAAGATGGCGCCAGCTCTTGCCGATGCCGTTTTCACAGGACAGTTAAAGTCTGAAGTCAGTCAGCCGACTCTTCTCAAGCAAATGTCGAATGCTTGTGATTTCAAGGATCATATACAAAAATAGTTAGTAGTTTTAATTTTAGATTCAGTTTTAGTTTTAATTTTGTTTTATTTTTGCCTGAAATGAGGACGGTCATTTAAACCGTATCCTACATTTTTGTAATAAGTTATTTTTAGATTTAGTTAGTATTTTTTAAACCCTTCTCATGCATTTAGAGAAGGGTCCTGAAATTTTTCAAAAACTTATCCCCAGAACATGCACTTTTGTACCCTCTGAGGAGCTTTTGATGAATGAATGGAACAGGATTTATTGATATTTGTATTTAATATCTGCTACTGATGGTGCACTTATGTACTCTTAGTGGATGTTGGATTAAGAAGAGATAAATCATTATCGCTTGAAGCGCATGAGTAGAACTAGTTATAAATGGTACTTTTATCTCTTAACTATTTCTGCCTTTGTGTTAAAGTGATATTTATGTTTAGTTGTTTATATATTGATGCGTGAATGCTTGAGTTATCATTTGGCACTTTTGTACGGTGATAGCTATTTATTTATGCTTAATATATGAGTAGCTTATTATGCGATATGTTTTTCACAACTATTTCGTCTAACTTTTTATACGAAGTGGTTCATCTGTATTGAATTCTTTTCTCATAACAGATGAATTACTACCAATTGTTATCTGAAATCATTTTAGATTGCATAACGGAAGGATTACACCCCCGGTTAGTGTAGAATAAGATGTTTTTGTTTATTAGAATACAATTGCATGTTATTAGATTAGAGTTAGAATTAGAGCATCTCATTTAGGAACTTTTAGAAAGGAAATATCAATTCTTCACACACACACACATAAATTGGGAAACTGGTCCCATATCCCCAATCGGACCCACTATACCAAATGGAAAAGGAGCTGCTAATCAAGGTTCGGACTGCGTGGGTATCCCCCTTGTTGTAGACCCGATTTTCGGGGCTTCAACAGAGAGATGTCTCAAACAAAAGAGTTCAACTACAGGGAAAGGAGTGTTAAGAACATAGAGAATCTATATATCACTTCTGATTGGGGTCTGATCTCGCGGATGAGCATAAAGAAATACATTTGTTTCACTCAAAGGAAAAGTATGTTGCATCTTGAAAGGCAAGCTATGAAGAAGCATTAGTTGATTAGGTGCAAGTGACAACATGATGATAGTTCAGGGAACCTTGAGATCTAGTACCACTACATCCATGACATGGTGCAAAGGAGAGTGATGACGCTCAGGTACATCTCTACCGATGAGTATCCAACTAATGTTCTGATGAATTTGTAGCCCAGAGAGAAGTCTGTGTACTCCAGAGACATGTTAGGGCCTCTAGAGATTACCCCTCTCATTGAGAGGGAGTGTTGATTTGACACCAGAATGGATTGACATTCTCCCACTAGGGAGAATAGGTTCAAGAGGCCCATAGAGCTCAACAAGTAGAGTTGAGTGAGTGATGTTAGAAAATTACAACATTTTACAAGGAAATTTTACATCTATTTTTAGCTTCGGGGGCGATGCCCCTGATCCCCCGCCAAGTGGGGGCTCTAAATAATCGTCGTCGGCCCCGCTGGACCCCCCTGGCAGCGTAAATTTATGGGCGGTGTTTCCACCACATTACAAACTGGGGTCCAATGCGGCGATACCTCTTAATAAAGAAGATAGTCAGCCTCCACACCCAACAATCTCCCACTTGGAGACTGATTATAGAAACTCCACCGCTGCTTCATTTGTTGGACAGTGACTTCACTTTGGACTTGGTTGTTTCTCATATTCATCATCATACTTGAAGACCAATTGAAACCGAGCATAATCTTAGTTTCTCTGTGGTTACAACTTTTGTTAACATATCTGCATGATTATGGCTACTATGTATCTTTTCCAGCTTCAACGGTCCATCTTCCAACACTGATCATATGAAATGGTACTTGAGATGTATATGTTTAGTCTTGGAATGAAATGCAGAGTTATTTGCAAGATGTATGGCACTGTGGTTGTCACTATATAACCTTCCCAACTCCTGCTTCTTACCCAATTCATCCAGAAAACTTTGTAACCAAATCATTTCTTTACTAGCCTCTGTAGCAACAACATACTATGCTTCCATTCTTGAGAGTGCAACAAAACTTTGCAGTTTTGAAACCTAACTGATAGTTGTTCCACCTATAGTAAACACATACCCTTTGGTGCTCCTCCTGTTATCTCTATCACCTGCCATATTTGCATCAACATATCCTTGTAGAGCAATGTTTGAACCACCAAATCATATTGATTTATTTGTGGTACCTCTCAAATACCTGAGAATCCACTTCACTGCCATCCAATGTTCTTTTCCTGGATTGTTCATGTACCTGCTTACAACTCCCATTGCATGTGCAATATCAAACCTTGTGCAGACCATTGCATACATTAAGCTTCCAACTGCTGATGCATATGGAACTTTAGACATATAATCCATTTCTTCCAGAGTCTTGGGACACACCTCCTTACTTAGTTTGAAATGGCTAGCCAAAGGTATACTAACTAGTTTTGCATTCTACATATTAAATATTTTAAACACTTTTTGTATGTACTCACTCTAAGACAATGTTAATTTGTGATTCTTCCTATCTCTAGTTATTCTCATACCAAGGATTTGTTTTGCAGCACCCAAATCCTTCATTGCAAATGAGTTTACCAATTTTCTTTTGAGAACATTTATTTCCTGCATGTTAGAACCTACAACAAGCATGTCATCTAAACAGAATAACAATATAATATAGTTTCAATCATTTTTCCTTTTGAGATAAACACAATGATCAGAGTGACATCTAGTATAACCTTGTTTAGACATAATCCTATCAAATTTTAGATACCACTGCCTTGGAGCCTATTTTAAGCCATACAAGCTCTTCTTTAAACTGCACACTAGTTTCTCCTTCCCTTTTACCTCATATCCTTGTGGTTGCTACATATATATCTCTTTCTCCAAATCTCCATGAAGAAAGGATGCATTTACATCTAACTACTCATGATGCAAATCTTCAGTTGCTACTAGACTTAAAATAGTTTTAATTGAAGTCATTTAAACAACAAGAGGAAATATCTCATCAAGGTCTATACCCTTTTTCTGTGCAAACCGCTTCACCACAAGTCTAGCTTTATACCTTTTTCTACCTCCATCTTCTTCCTTCAACCTGTAAACCCATTTATTCTGCAATGTTGTTTTACCTACAGGCAACCTGACTAAGTCCCAATTCTGTTTGTGCTAAGGAGTCCATCTCTTCTTTAATGGCTTGCTCCCACTTCTTCCTGGTTTCTACCTACACTGCTTCTTCATAACATTTTGGTTCACCAGAATCAGTCAACAATACATAATATAAGGAAGGAGAGTATCGTTCAAGGGGTCTACCTATCCTGGTAGATCTTCTAACACTAATTTCAAGTGTTTGAGGTGCTTGTTGTTATTTTTGTTCTAGATGTTGATCATTATGATTTTCAGGCACCTTCACTTTTTCCGTGATCTCATCAAGCACTGTGTATTCTTTGTTTTCTTTTTCCTGTTTCTTTTCCTACATTTGATCCTTATACAAACCTTTTCATTGAATATGACATCTCTTCTTCTAATAATTTTGTGTTTTTCATAATCATAAAAGCGATAACAAAAATCATTATCACCATATCCAACAAAGATACATTTCTTTGATTTTACCTCAAGCTTTGTTGTATTTTCTTTATTAATGTGGACAAAGGATTCACAACCAAAAGTATTTGAAAATGCGTAGTTTACCTTTTTACCTATCTATGCCTCCTCCGGAATACCACCATCCAAGGAACTCGAAGGCCCTCTATTTATTACATAAACAGTAGTATCTACAACGTCTACCCAAAATTGTAAAGCCAATTTTGCATGCAATATCATGCACCTTGCACGCTCCATGATTTTCCTATTCATCCTTTCTGACACACCATTTTCTTGTGGTGCTCCTGGGATTGTCTTCTCTCTATCAATTTCATTCTCTGAATGGTACCTATCAAACTCTTTCCTGCAATATTCACCTCCATTGTCTGATCTAAGACACTTCAACCTTTTTCTTGTCTCTTTTTCAACCAAAGCTTTCCATTTCTTGAAAGTATTAAATACATCAAATTTATTATGAATACAATAGATCCAAGTTTTTCTGGTTGCATCGTTAATAAAAGTAACATAATAACGAGAGCCACTGAGAGATGATACCTTAGCAGGTCCCCATACATCTGTATGCACAAGCTCTAATTTTTCACTCTTCTTTTCTTTCCCAACTCTGAGGAATCTAACTCTCTTTTTTTTTCCATAAACACAATTCTCACATAATTAAAAATCAACATGCTTCAAACCTGGCAACAAATTTCTTAAGTGAAGAATCTGCATCCCCTTCTCACTCATGTTCCCAAGCCTATGATGCCACAATGTTGTATCTTCTCCTGTAGGGGTTAAAGCATTAACAGAATTAGAAATATCATAGCATAAATACAATGTACCAACCTTTTCTCCTTTTACTATTACTAGGGCTCCTTTAGTGACCTTCCAGGTTTTATCTGTAAAAGTAGTTACACAGCCTTCACCTACGAACTTCCCTATTGAAATTATATTTTTCTTCATATATGGAACATGCCTTACCTTCTTCCCCAGCCATTGATTTCCATTCTATTGTTTTATGAAAACTGTACCCATTTCAATGATTTTACTCGGTTTATCATCACCCAATCGAACCTGTCCAAAATATCCTTGAACATAATCATGAAAATGTTTCTTTTCATGTGTGGCATGGAATAAGACCCCTAAATATACCACCCAGGAATCAATAATATTTTCTAATGAAAAAATAAAATCATCTTGCAACATCACTTGTCACATTCGCTTCATGATTGTTTTCTTGTTGTGTGTCTCCTTCTTTTCCCTTTCGAGACTTGCAGTCTTTCTTCAGGTGTCCTTTCTTGCCACATTTCCAGCACACTATCCCTGATCTGGACTTGGATTTGCCTTTCCTTGACTTACTGTGATATCCTGGGCTCTTTCCTCTATCCATTTTTCTTCCCCTAGTCTCTGCAGTCAAAGTATTACCTAATGTCTCACCAAAGCTTTTCCATCACATTTCCTCACTAAGGATTGCACCAACAACATCATCAAACTTTAAAGTACTAGATCCAGAGACAAAGTTACTAATGGCCATAACTAAACCATTCCATCTTTCTACCAATGAGCATAGAAAAAACAGAGCCCTAACTTCATCATCAAAAGTTACCCCTACAGAACTTAAGTAATTGGTAATTGTATTAAATTCATTTAAATGATCAGCAACAGATCCACCATCTGACATCTTCATATTAAATAAATTCTTCATAATAAATACCTTATTTGAGGCTGATGGTTTTTCATATAATTTGGCTAATGTTGACATTAAACCCTCTGTTATCGTTTCCTTTGAAATATTAAAGGCTACTGATGCCGCTAGGCATAGCTGTATTGTTCCAAGTGTCTTTCTGTCAAGAATATCCCATTCTGTGTCTGTCATACTTGTCAGCTTCTTTGTTTTTCCGCTCAATGGTAGGTACAAATCTTTCTAATACAAGTAATCTTCCATCTGCATCTTCCATAGCTGGTAGTTTTGGCCATTAAATTTTTCAACCCTAAACCTACCATCTTTCGCCATTGCTCCCACTTGAACCAGGAACCCTTCTCTCCTGCGACTTTATCAGCCAAATAGACCTTCGGCTCTCATAATAATTGTTATAAAATCACAACATTTTACAAGGCAATTTTACATCTATTTTTAGCTTCAGGGGTAATTCCCCCGATCCCCCGCTTGGGGGGGCTCCAAATAATCATTGTCACCCCCCCTTGGACCCCCTGGTGGCGCACATTTACGAGCGACATTGCTACCACATTACGAACTAGGGTCCAATGTGGCGATACCGCTGAATAAAGAAGATAATCGCGCTCCACACCTAACAAGTGCCTCTCAAAAGAGACCTGGTCATACGCCAAGAAAGGATGTAATGAGTTTTTTGGACCCGATCACACACCAAAAAGGGTATAGTAGTGTTTGTGGACCCTATCACACACCAGGAAGGGTGTCGTGAGGTCCTTCAGAATTTCGACTCGATCACCGACCAGGGAAGGGTTGAGTGAGGTCCTAGACTCGATCACACACCAAAAGGGTGTAGTGAGGTCCTTTAGCATCTAGACCCGATCACCAACAAAGGAAGGGTTGAGTGAGGTCCTAGACCCGATCACACTGGAAGGGTTTAGTAAGGTATTTTAGTATCTAGACCCGATCACCAACCAAGTAGGGTTGAGTGAGGTCTTGGCCCAGAGTACTCACTAGAAAGGGTCAATGAGTGCTAGCTAGTTGAGGTCTCACAATTTTGGCCTAGGGAAATCCTATGGGAACCGATCGCTCTATAGGAGTGAGTCCATATATGCTAATGACATTTTCATGGGTTTGATACTACCACAGATATTGTTACTAGCAGATGTTGATGGTAGAAGATGATGTTGATGTCAAAGATGCCTACTAGTTAACGATGACAATGTGTCAGATATTCCAACTAGAGGTTGATAGCAAGATGATGTTGATGACGTTAGATATGTTGACAAGATTGATGATGATATATTATAACCTTTTCATAGAGAAATTTTGTCAACATGAGAATATCTAAATAGTCATTATAAATACCTTCCCACTTAAGAGGGAGCGTTGATTTTTGTAACCCTGGTCAGCCTTCATAATGTATGTTTGATTCATTATGAATTTGTAACGAATATTTAAATTCTTGGAGTCAAAAGAAAATTATTTTGATTCAATGTCCCATTGTGACTTTCAAAAGAAATAAATTTGAATTTTTGAAATTAAATTTTTGGCTCCAAAATGTAAGGTCAACGTCCTTTTAGTCAAGTCAGCCCTCCAAAATGAGAAGTTAGCTCCAACAAGGGATGCACCCATTCAGCCTAAGAAAAAATATATAAAGGGCCAATTCATTCCTCCATGGTGTTATTACAGACTCACACCTTCTGAGGTAACTTCAACCTACTCTGGGGCAGCAAATTTAAGCTCACATCTCCAAGGATTATGAGCTATTGAAAGCCGACGTTCTAAGATCAATGAGTTGTTGGAAAATGTAAAGTGGCATCTTGTAATTCTTATTTTCCATTGACCTACATATTTTCTTGTGAACTTTATTAGTGTTTATTTATGTTCTTTAGTTATATCTTTTCATCAAAAAAATATCAAGAACGAAATAGAAACAATAGAGGACTCATAAATTAGGCTCTCAGCCAAGAAAAACCCTTCGAAGGGGAAAACCTAGAAAAACTCTTCTCTTATTATAATTTTCTTCAAATGAGATACAAAAACCCAACCCTAGACCAAGTCCTTCTCCATGTAACAAGTCAGCCCTTCCAACAAGTCCTTCCTCGAACCTACACTAACTAGCTACAACCTACAACTTCGACTTATCAGCTTCAACCCTACAATTCACACAGCTACTTTGACCCTTCAGTCTATTACCTCAGTTTTGAACCTTTGGCCTATTCCGCACTTTCAACCTATTACATTAGTTATGCACCTCCAACCCATTATGCACCTTTGGCTCAGTTTTGTACCTTTGGTCTGCTTTGCATCTTCGACTCAGTTCTATACCTTTTCCATATGTTGTACCTTCGGCTTAGTTATACACCTTCGACTCGATTCTATACCTTTAGCTTGTTTTGTACCTTCGGCTCAATTTTGCACTTTTGACTCAGTTCTATACCTTCTGCTTGTTTTGTACCTTTCACTCAGTTCTATACCTTTGGCATGTTATGTACCTATTGGATAATTTAATTGTTAGCTAAATTATTTTTCATTAAATTGTCAAACCTAGGGATCATGAACCTGCAAAGTACACTTGCATAATATATGTTAGAAATCAACGTTCAATTTCAAAAAGGAAATTCTTCTCTATTGAAAAAAAATTGCAAGACTAAAATAAAACCTATTCATGAAAAATGTCTAAGATGAGTATGCACACACTTTATTTTTCAAAAGTCTCAAATTTGAAACTTAGAAAGCAATATTTTAATCTATGAAATTGAAATGACAATTGACATGAAAATAAACTTGCTCTATTGACACGAAAATAAGTTTATTCTAGCGGCATAAAAGTAAATCTATCTTATCAATAGGAAAGTAAATTTAATCTAGAAAGAAACAAATCAAATACTAAGAAAGCATTGAATTCTTAAACTATGAAATTTAAAAGAAACCTATTCTTAAATAAATGACAGATCAATTGAAATTTCTAATGTGTGCATTATCAAATTAGAATCATTCATGACTATCTATGAATCTAAAAACAAACAAATTAAAAAGCAATGAATCTATGAAATGAAAGCAATAATGTTTGACTTGCAAAAGAACATAAATGGAATGAGAAACAAATAATCTAATCAAATGAATTGAAATAAGCATTGCAACAAAAAAAACAACAAAAACAAAAACAAAAAACAAAAGAAAACAAAACAAAAAAACAAAATAAAACGGAACAAAATAACAAACAAACAAAACAACAAAAAAAACAAAACCAAACAAACAAGCATAAAAACAAACAAAACAAAACAAAAACAAAAAAAAACTAATATATCTTACTCATACAATACACTCATACTCATACTCATCAAGTGGCCATCATGAAGTGCATGAGAGGTGGAAAGTTGAGAAAACTATTGATCAAACACCAAATTTCATCATGAAGGCACAACCATATCAAAGTGAATTACAATGGTATTCATTACATCAATCATAAGCATAGTTTCAATCCTTAACATCCAAAACTCTACACTAAAGCATGAGCATAGCTCTCAAACTTTTTACACCTTTTGAGAGGAGAAGGCACTCCTATTTATACAAAAACTAAGATAACTAATTCATAAATGTAGATCCACAAATATCTCATAGATCCACAAATATCTCATGTGGTTACAACTATGTGTTGACATGTATCAATGAGTATCTTCATATCCTCTCACAAATATGTCCTATCTTTCATAGGTGACACTTATGAAAACTTCCATGATATTTCTCTATCAAATGTGTTTGACCAATTATTTCAAATATTCCTCAAATCTTCAAGAGTTTGAAGAGGATATTCGAATTTGAGTCTTGGAGTCCAAATATGACTATCTTGTAATATTCAAATATGCCTACACACATCGCAAAACTCTTCCAACTTTTATATATAAGTGAATACATGCTATTGTTCTAATATTTAACCATAAATTCAGTTAAATACCAAAATAAATGTATTGGAAAATAATGTGTATAACCCATATCTAAATATGAAGATGGTCTTAGTACATTGTTATGGAGCTGCGAAATATGGTAAATTTTGAAGCAAAGTGAAAGAAAAGGGTGAAATTAATGACATTTTGGAGACCCAACATTCCCCCAGCGAAAGATGTTGCATGTCCTCATGCAACTTTGCGTTGATGCTCATGGATTAAAGTCATGTTATTTTTTTGTAGCTTCTTTTCTCTTTTTTGTAGCCTTGAATATTTCTCAACAAGTCATTTTGCTACTTGAGATACTTTTTCAAGACTTACATCTTTTGAAAGGTCTTCTTTATATGAAATATATCTAAGTGGAATTTCTTGTGGTTGTTTCTTGTGTGGCAATCATAAGTATTTCAAGTGTTGGTTCTTCTGTGACAACACTTTTATTCTTATTCTTGCATAAACAAATAATACTTGAGAATGTATTCAAAATGAAGACCTATTCATATACATATCAGTTGATCATTGCTCATGACTTGAATCTTTTTAAAACATATCCATCTTTGAATCAAAGAACATCATCAATCAGTTGGGAGAAGCTTGTTGGTCAACAATTTATGAGATGATGGAATATGAAATTGAAAAATGGTAATGAATATCCCCCCAAACTAAAGTTATTTTGTTTTTTGAAAATGGGGAAAGCAATGTTACATGGGAAATTTTCCAAATACATGTCTTTTAGCATTCAAGGAATTAATGATTAAAGATTAGAAAACAACATACTTGCACCTACCTAAAAACTCACTGAACTATGTATTTATGAGGTCTTGGTTGTTACTTTTGGATCATGGAATGTGAAGTGAAAGAATTTGATCTGCTTCTTATCTCTTGGATGTAGAGGATGAACTATGAAATTTTAACTTGTGTGTCTTCTTATTGTTGGAACTACACTACTCGTGTTGAACTCTGAAACTGAATCTTGATTTATTGGAACATTGTTGCAAGTTGTTGAAATCATATAGTCTTCATTCATATTTGCATCATGGCATAATTCTTATCTATGTGAATAAATTTTGTTGATGTTGAACATAGAAAGAAATTGTTGGATTATCATCCATTAATAAATGTTGTTAGCCAACATGAGACTACCCACCATTGATGTCAATGAGAGTCAAGATGCCCAAGTACATCTTACTAGGTACGAATAAATGAGTTGAAGTCGAGTCACCTAGAAGATTCGAAAAATAGGGGACATTGATGTATTCCCATTGTTTATTGGTGAGATAACTTGTCATTAAGGCATGCAAGCCTCAAGATACTAAAAAGGACTCTAGTCCTGAACCCAGATAATGTGTTGAAGTTGATGGGTCAAGAATTGTTAGAAGGAGGGCTATAATGAATCCCACATCATCTAATGCGAGCATAAAGTATGATTTAGAGGACCATTGAAGAAATATTTGTTCTTATCAAGCAAGATTTATTTGGAAAAATGAAGATGGAAATGAGGGAACTCAACATTATAAGTGTGCTGAATAAATTTATTCATGGGTTAGGGATGAAATGTGAGGCAGGAAAGTATGAAACTTGTAAAGGAAAAATGGTTTTGAAGTTAGGCTCTAGTAGTAGGAAGATGGAAATTCATGGATGGATTGTAAGCACAGAAAAGAGGAAAATGAATGAATAGAAATGTCATTATGGGTGTGATATGAAATGGACTTGAATTCTTTATGTTCTTTCTGAAAATGAAATTGATCTTTGGAGACCACTTATGCATAGATTGATCTTCTTTGATCATCTTGAAACCCGTAAAAGCTTACCACATATCTACAATAAAACGTAAGATTTTCGAAGGAAAGAGGTGATCAGGCTCTCTTCACATGATATATACATAACAAATTCATAAGCAGTGTTAATATGACAAATTCATGGAAGATAAATGAAATGCACTTTTACATGTCGGGAAGCGGTGCATCTTGGACTACCTGTCAATATTTTGTCGATAAATTCTCTGTTTGATGTAGGATTTAAGTTATTCAAAAACCAGACTAAACCAAATTCATATCAGAAACGTGTTTTTAATGAATTAATGAATTTTTAAGTCTAATTGCTGCAAAATCTATTTAAAAAAAGACCAAATTTTTATTGTCTCAGATGATAATGGAAACTATACCATCATGTAGTTCTCATCAATATCTTTCCAACAATTCTTGAATCGCCTCAAACGGACATCGTATGAGAAAGTTATGCTCTTCTGAAGTTTCTATGAAACAGTGAAAAAAAACGTTGTATAGGTGTAATGTGGTAGCTCTAGGAGGTGCAACATGGCAGCACCAGAAAGTGCCACGTGGTAATACCAGAAGGTGCCACATGGACACTGAAGTGGGTAGATGACGTGGCATTGATTGGTCAACTATTGATGCGAGAAGGTGACATGGCAAGGTGATTATGCATGTTGAAGTGGAAGTGGATTTAAGTGATTCGTTATGGATGTGATATGACATAGACTTGAATTCTTTATGTTCTTTCTAAAAACGAAATTGATCTTTGGAGACCACTTATGCATAGATTGATCTTATTTGATTATCCTGAAACCTATAAGATCTTAGCACGTATCTATAATAAAACCTAAGATTTTTGAAGGAGAGAGGTGATCAGTCTCTCTTCACATGATATATACATAACAAATTCATAAGCAGTGTTAATATGACAAATTCATGGAAGATAAATGAAATTCACTTTTACATGTCGGGAAGCGGTGCACCTTGGACTACATGTCAATGTTTTGTCAATAAATTCTCTGTTTGATGTTAGATTTAAGTGATTTAAAAACCAGATTAAACCAAATTCATATCAGAAACATGTTTTTAATGAATTAATGAATTTTTAAGTCTAATTGCTGCAAAATCTATTAAAAAAATGACCAAATTTTTATTGTATCAGATGATAATGAAAACTATCCCATCATGTAGTGCTCATTAATATCTTTCCAACAATTCTTGAATCGCCTCAAACGAACATCGTATGATAAAGTTATGCTCTTCTGAAGTTTTTATGAAACAGTAAAAAAAACATTGTATAGGTGTAACGTGGTAGCTCTAGGAGGTGCAACATGGTAGCACTAGAAAGTGCCACATGGTAATCCCAGAAAGTGTCACATGGACACTGAAGTGGGTAGATGACGTGGCATTGATTGGTCAACTATTGATGCAAGAAGGTGACATGGCAAAGTGACTATGCATGTTGAAGTGGAAGTGGATTTAAGTGATTCATTATGGATGTGATATGACATGGACTTGAATTCTTTATGTTCTTTTTGAAAACGAAATTGATCTTTGGAGACCATTTATGCATAGATTGATCTTCTTTGATCATCCTGAAACCTGTAAAAACTTAGCACGTATCTATAATAAAATGTAAGAGTTTTGAAGGAGAGAGGTGATCAGGCTCTCTTCACATGATATATACATAACAAATTCATAAGCAGTGTTCATATGACAAATTCATGGAAGATAAATGAAATGCAATTTTACATGTCGGGAAGCGGTGCACCTTGGACTACCTGTCAATGTTTTGTCGATAAATTCTCTGTTTGATGTTAGATTTAAGTGATTTAAAAACCAGATTAAACCAAATTCATATCAGAAACATGTTTTTAATGAATTAATGAATTTTTTAAGTCAAAATCGCTGCAAAATCTATTAAAAAATGACCAAATTTTTATTGTCTTAGATCCCATCATGTAGTGTTCGTCGATATCTTTCCAACAATTCTTGAATCGCCTCAAACGGATATCGTATGAGAAAGTTATGCTCTTCTGAAGTTTTTATGAAACAGTAAAAAAACGTTGTATAGTGTCACGTGATAACTCCAGACAGTGCAATGTGACAGCACCAGAAAGTGCCACGTGGTAATACCAGAAGGTGCCATGTGGACACTAAAGTGGGTAGATGGTGTGGCATTGATTGGTCAACTATTGCTGCGAGAAGGTGACATGGAAAGGCGACTATGCATGCTGAAGTGGAAGATGACTAAGTGATGGCGTGGTAGGCTAATGTGGCAAGGTGACTATGCACGCTGACGTGGTAGGTGACTCTGACGTGATAGGTGACTAAGTGATGATGTGACAAGGTGAGTGGTAGGTTGATGTGGCAAGGTGAATATGCATGCTGACATGGTAGGTGATGTGACTATGCATGCTGACATGGTAGGTGACTAAGTGATGATGTGACAAGGTGAGTTAGCACTGTTATTGGGCAATGACGTGGCAACAAGTGGCCAATCGTGGATTTCCACATGGCAACGACAGTTTGTCCAAATTTTCACGGGGTTAGGCAAGGTTGCCAAAATGTCGAATAGTTAAAACATTACCTTTAGCCATATTCAAACTCATGACCTACTATGCACAACTCAAATGATTTACCAATAGACCAAATGAACATTTTTGTAAGTTAATGCAAAAGAAACTTTATTTAAACATTGAATCCTTAACCATGCCACAAAATCACAAACAATGTGACAATTTGACACACACTCAGCAAAATGAATTAGGAAAATTTCCAAGTGTCTAACTATTCCAGTGCACCAGTCAATCAATTTTATGCCACCGAGATGTTGAATTATAATTAAATTCATCATCTTTTCTGCAAAAATGGATCTAACCACCAAATTCATTCTACAAATCAAAAAATTCTACCATTGAACAAGAACTGGGAGCTATACAGAATGGATGTGTGATTTTTGTTACAAGTGGAACCAAAGTTAACTTGGAAAGAAAGAAATTAGTTGTCTTCTTTCTCTGCGTGAAATTCTTCATGGTTGCGTTTCACTGCATGGGTGTTTGTGGTCGTTCTCAGCCTCTCATAGCTTGTTTTTGATCCGCGTGGGAGCCCACTGTCATGGTCTCGACCGCTTTGGCTTGGCCTCATGCATATGTGTGGGCGTTGGCCTTTGAGATTGGGGTTATGTCTTAAACAAAAAGTTATTATATTTTTTAATTATATTTTTTAATTGTTTTTTTTATTTAATTGAATTTTGTTTTTTAATTGTTTTATTATTATTATTAATTGTATTTACTGTTTTTATTTTAGTGGTGTATTTTTATATATATGTTTCGTGATTTTATTTTTTTAATAATGATTTTGTTTTGTTTTGATTTTTTTAATTGTTTTTTTTTATTATTTCATTTTTGTGGTTTTGATCATGTTTAATGTTTTTTTATTGTTAGTTAATTTTTTAATATTTTATTTTTGTGTTTTTTATTTTAAACGAGTTTTGTCTCAAAATATTTTGGCTCTAAATAAATTTAGAGATTTTTAGAAACTATTTCCAAAGTTTATTAAAGTTTTGGTAAAAATAAATATGAAACTTATTCTTTTAGAAATTGAAAATTATTTTTTGAATTTCTAATTTTTTATTTGTGGGTGGTTAATTTTATGTGATTTAAAATCAAATTTTCAGAATTAAAAATTATTTAAAAAATAAAAATAAGAAAAAAAACTTCTAATGTCAAAGTGTCCTCATAAATTAGTTATTGAAAAAAATCCAAATTTATGGATTTTTCCATAGTTAATATTGTTTTTTCGAAAAAAATTAAAATAAAATAAAAAAATTGTCATTACATTTGGGCCTTTTGCTAACCATGGAAAGTGGCCGATTTAAAAAACGAAAGTAGCAACTCTACATATTACACTAATTTTTCCCTTGTTGATTTACTTTATTGAATGGACTGGCTTCAATCATTTCCCTTAATAAAACTTACTTATATTATATATTTTCACAATTCAATTTTAAATCATGATGCAATACAAAAAATAAAATTTAAGCTAACACTACAATAAACAAGTTTTTCTCTTTTGTTTTTACAATTTTAAACATAAATTAAAAATATAAAATAAAATAAAAATATTTTGTAGGAATCTTTTGCACTCACACTTAAGCCTTTGTGTAACTTAATTTTTTACTTTAATACACTATACATTGTAATTTTTTATATTAAATATTTTATTACATGTGAATTATTTGCCATGCAATTAAGATGGCATGGGATACTACATATCAATTTGATTTTTTTGGCCTAAAATTTTTACCATAGATTATTTATTTGATGTTGAATTAGGATGATTATAAATTTAAAGTTAAATAAATAGTTTGTTACAATGATTAGTTTTTTTAAAATTACTTTTATATATATATATATATATATATATATATATATATATATATATATATATATATATGACATTGTAATTTGTCCTCCTTGTTTGGTCTCATAAGCTAAAGATGGAATAAAATGTGCATAAGCACATTTCAATAAACTCTTAATTTTTGTAGCAAACAATAATGTTGGGGCTAATGTTTCATCCAAAATTATTTATACACCTATCTCTATTTTTTTTGCTCCAAAGTTATATAGTCTATTAATTACTTTCATTACTTCCATTCATCATATTCAAATGTGTTTCATTATTAGATTTATGAATGTGGTCAAGCACTCAATGATTGCTATCAATTACTTCATTCAATCATTGTTATCAATTACTTTTTGCATAAGAGGCAGGTATTAAGCAACAACGCTACAAATTGCACTTGTTTTTAATGGTTTTTTATTTTTATTTCTTATTTTTTATGTTTTCTTTTCAATGTATGATAGAACTATGTATGTAATTTTATTAGAAATTTGGAAATAAAAAATTTTATTATTTTAAAAGAAAATATTTTTCTTTTAGAAATTTTGAGACAAATCTGCGAGTTGAAGATTATTATTTTTTTTGAATGAATAGTAAATTTAGTGTTGGAAATAATACTGAGGGGGGGTGAATCAGTATTGTTAATTCAATAAAACTTTTTCATTTCCATACTCTGATTCATATATGATGAACACCATGATATAAGGTGGAAACCCAATGTGGGAGAAAACCACCTGCTGCAAGTCATCTCAATCTTCTTCTTAATAAGAAAATCCTTTTACAAAAGTTCTGTATTAGTGCAGTCCTTTACCAGTACGCAGACTACTACCTGCAGAGAGCTACAACCCTCTCTCATTCTCCAGTCTCTCCTGGAAGGGAGCTACAACCCCCATAGTTCTTGTACTAGTCGATCCATTTACTAGTACGCAGGCTACTACCTGCTACAATGCTCCAAAGTTTTCAATTGCTACTGGAAGGGAGCTACCACCCCCTTAGCTCTTGTACTAGATAAGATACTAGTACGTAGGCACCGGCCTACAATCTTCTCTCCTCCAGGTACCACGTTTCATACATTTTCATACTGGATAGTCCTGAAGCACAACACATAATTTGAAAGGCCACGTTTCATCCAATTTTCATACTGGACCCATTAATATCAAATCAATCAATCTTCTGAATCACCCAAACACCATATCAATACATATACAAGGATAATATGTGAGTTAGCAACCAGATCTAGTCCATCAGATCACATAAAGATAAGTCATTAAGAACTTGATCCATTCAACCATCAATACTGAAGCTAAACATAATCATGTTGTTATCAGAACTCAATACCAGTAACCAGACATCAATTATGCACCCAGAACCCTACAGAATAGTCAAAGGCAGTTAAAACAAATTTCAAGCAGGGTCCGCAACTTCACCAATAGACATCTGCGAACATCCGCGCCTGTGCTGCTTTCTGATATGCGGGTATCTGCACCTACACAGTCTTCTTATCTGCGGGTATCTGCACCTGCGCACTCTTCTGCTCTGCGGGTATCCGCACCTGCACCGTGTCGCACCTGCGGTCCTGCGGCTACATCCGCACCTGCGCACTCTTTTGTTCTGCAGGTATCTGCACCTGCACCGTGTTGCTCCTACAGTCCTGCGACTAGATCCGCACCTGCACACTCTTCTGCTCTGCGGGTATCCGCACCTGCACTGCGTCGCACCTGCGGTCCTGCGGGTATAGATAATTTTTC
Source organism: Pinus tabuliformis (assembly GCA_031772625.1). Classification (NCBI taxonomy): domain Eukaryota; kingdom Viridiplantae; phylum Streptophyta; class Pinopsida; order Pinales; family Pinaceae; genus Pinus; species Pinus tabuliformis. The sequence goes on along the minus strand of CM062806.1, from coordinate 697,720,053 downwards.
AATCTTCAAGCATGCCCCAGACTATCAGATCTACAGATATGATCATGCGCCATGGAGATCTCGACCCATTTAGATCTAGCTATCACTCAGATCTAGCTATCACTCACCAACCGATCACAAGTATTTCAGATCTAGCTCACCTTAAGATATTCAACCCATAAGTGTGCAGCCAAATGATCTCCTTTCCTTTTTATAGCCTTAGGCCTTTCACAATACCACGGACCAAAAACCATAACAATTCAGTACCATGGACCCAATACTTGGGATCAACACTTTTGGATGCAAAACCACGGACCAAAACCATAGGATCAAAAACTGTCGGACTAATACCATGAACCAATCGTGAAAGTGTGTGATCTTTTCTCTACATGAAAGAAACTTTTCTCTACATGAAAGTGCGTGAACATTTCTCTACATGAAAGAAACTTTTCTCTGCATGAAAGTGCGTGAACTTTTCTCTACATGAAAGAAACTTTTCTCTGCATGAAAGTGCGTAACTTTTCTCTACATGAAAGAAACTTTTCTCAGCATGAAAGTGCGTGAACTTTTCACCATATGAAAGAAAATTTTATCTGCATGAAAGTGCGTGAACTTGAAAATAACTTTGTTGCACTATAATTTATCATCTATGTGATTTTCCATCAAGGACGACACTTGTCTCATAATGCCAACAATCTCCCCCTTTGGACTTGATGGCAAAGCTAACCTGAGAATTGTCATCTGATTCCTTTGAGTTGTCTGGCATCCCATGCACTCTGTCACATCTGATATCTCTTCCGTAGATCCATCTAGATATATATAAGTAATTTGATCTTCTACGAGTTGATTGCCATCAAGTACAACACATGCATCATAATGTCAACATTTAGATCTCATAGTCATTTATTTTCAGATATATGATATTATTGCAAAATTTCATCTGAAGGCTAACTTATCCAATTTTCCTTTTTGATCTTTCAGGTCGCAACAAGGCGAAAGAAGAGAATATACTCTTGAATACCACAATTCTTTATACATTTGAAATTTGGAATAAAAGTAAGAATAATTAATCTCAAACCTCAAATTTTAGCTCTCTAAACTCCACTTGTTCTCCTTCTTCGCAAACATCCATTTTATTGTAGATCTTCCTATCAATGGTTAGTGAATGAGGTGACTCTTACTATACCACCAAATGAGAATTTCCAAGAAAACAAATGAAATCAAATTTCAAAACAAAAACTCAAAATCATCACCAAGCTTGGTTTTATTCATTTATTATATCATATTCTATTTTGAAAAAGAATTTCCAATGAAGACATTTACGGATCAAAGTCTCTAGTATACTCACATCCAAATTAAAAAAATATACCTCAATGTTCATTAGGACATGAGAAATCAATTGTACATTTGGATTTGGTGCTAGGATTTGTTGAAGAATGGAAGAATGTTGTGGCATAGTCACTTTTTTAAATCAATCTTCAATGTAGTATTTGCTCTCTAAGAAATGTTTGGTCATCATTCTAGATCTCCTGCCCATAAATGGATTAGTGTCGAAACTCTTATAGTACAAAAATTGATTGAAAGTTATGCATCTAAATGATTTTTAACATGAATTTTAACTCCTTTCACCATCAATAAAGAGCATGAAACCCATCCTTTAATAATAATAATTTTTTTATTTTCTTGTTTTTTATATAGGATACATATTGAAATGAGTACAACAACAATTTTGAAGACCAAAACGAGTTACATTTTCAACACTCCCTCTTAACAACGGAGGTATTCATAATTGTACAACTAGTACAACATCATATCTCAAACTGAAGAGTTCTCACGAGAAGAGTCGGATTGGTAAGCCATACTGTAAGCATCATCATCATGACCAACACTATCTCTGAGGCCTAACTAGACAAGCTCTTCTTTAATTAAGAGCATTATGTTGGAAGTCTTTATGTGTTACACCGCACTACCTATACAAGGCACATACCCCATTCAAATGTCCACAAGGTATGCCCTTTTAGGATTATTCTTATCTTGGATCTCTAATATTGAGTCCTAAAAGAATATTGATCTTCTTCGACTACTCTTATCTTGGATACATGTCCCATCCTCAAAGAGTCTCGATGCCCTTCCTTTCTTGGATATTATATCCTCAAGGAAACCACAAATGCTTATCCAATACTTCACCATTATTTCTTCACCACCTGAAGAAGAGAATGCACATCTTATGCTCACCATCACTCCCTCTCAACCAAAGAGAACATCCATCTTCTCTTAGAGAATAGATTCCTACTCCTATTCAAGGAGACTCTTTTTGCTCCCTCTTAAAACTAGAGGAGATTCTAGACTTATTTTCAATACCAAAATCCTTATGGCTTGTCTTCATGAGAGTATCAGCTACTTGATCTTCATAGCTATATGGCTCCCTCTTTCCTTCACATCTCTAGAGCTTGCTTCCTTTCGAGGTATCATGGAGCCATATTCTCTCTTTAATCTTGTGACAGGATTCAGGTCATCTTTCTTGCTCATCACTTTCATCTTCAACATCACAGATAAAGGCATTGTATTGAGCCTTTCCAATCTTCAAGTGGATCATAGCTTCCTCATGAAAGTGATCTCCTTTGACCTTCAAGTTATCATCTTGCACTACTACCTTCTAGTTCCAAGATGAAAACATCTTTGACTTCATAGTTTCCAAGTACCAAGTATTGAGATTTCCTCAATACTTTCCATCCATATAGTTGAACTTGCCTCAATTGTCATCATGAATTCCTGCAACATCTTTCCAGGTAGCAAAATAATATGTTAACCAGATAACCAAACCATAAATAAAATAGACTTACCTTACCATGTTGACCTTCTCGTTCCATCAACATCCTCATTGGCCATCTCCATTTGAACCTTCCTTCATGCATCAAAGTGCCCAAGGATCAAACTTGATTACCAAGTTACAACTTTTTCTTTTTCGGAGATTATACTAGATGTTAATTATTATCTTACCTATTTTAGAGAAAGTCTTAATCTTATACATCCTAAATTAAGTCAAATTCTATTATTTTCCAGCATCATAAATACTTAAGCATAATTTTATAACCAACTTTCTTTTCACAAGATTCTATACATATAAATCTTGTCCAAAGTTTTCTTTTAACATGCATTCTTATGCTTTCATCCAATCATCTAGCTTTATGCCCTAAAATGACCCTACAATCTAACCCCATTTCATTCTTTAATCCCTTTACCAGTATTGATTCCACATTACATGGAATGTATACTACTCTTGTCATGATGCCTTTCCCAAGGACTGTTGATAAATCTAGGGCATCGATGATTAGAAGATTTATCTTCTTGATAATTGCTTGTCATATACTTTTACTTCTTGGATTATTATCATCTCTTAATCATATAATTAATGTGTTCTTTTCATCAAGAAAATTACTAAATAAACAATAGAATACAAGAGACACAATATGTAGGCTTGTCAACTAGGGCTAAAACCTCTCTCTTTGACAGGAAAACCCAACCAAAAATTCTTCTTATAGATATTCAATTGATGAATACCAACACCATGACAAAGACCCTTGACTCTAGTGTCATCCCAAGACCCGTGTCACTAGCCTTGATTCTCTGCCTCTTCCCTTTCTCAGCTTCTTCTAGATCTCGAATTGCTCTCCTCGGCTTCTTCTAGAGAATCTCAGCATCTACTCTTTCACAATTCTCTTCTCGGATTCCCTAGAGAATCTCGGTCTCTTAGGTTAAACTTGTTTCAGAAACCCTAGAATAATATATGCTCCCTAATTAGTCTATTCAAGAGAGAGATACCTATAGCACTTTTTATCGTCTTCCTTTTGCAAGATCCTATACCCAAACAAAGTCACCTCAATGCAACAACAAGTTTTTGACCTTCTCTCTATGCCTTCATATCTTCTTCCTTCGTACATGGGAGAGCATATAACCCCAAATCAGAAATCCCAGAAGAATCTCTCCCTTAGCTATCCTTTCTTTCTTCATTCCTCTTCTAGTCCTTTCTTCACACTTATGTTTGTAGGCTCTTCTTTTCCAAATTGCTTGCTTCTAAGTGAGGTCGAGTGTGGCTATATATACATGTTGTCTCATGTCCTTTAGGCTGACATGATCATACGGAGGAGAGTCGACATCATCTTCTAGGTTCTTCATTTGTTCGAGGCCGACTTGGAGAGGGATAGTGACAATGTCTTGGAGGATTACTTTACATATACAAGTGTGACTCTTTAAAATGTGTAACATGACTTCTTTACATGACAATGACTCTTTTGTTCTTTAATGACTAGATGAAGAAATTCCTAAAGCCTCTCAATGGGAGCATTGACTCAAAAATAAAATCTATTGCTCATGAAACCCATGATGCAAACATTACAATATTTTATTTTTCTTCCTTACATCTCTTTACATAAAATCACAATTACATGGCATTATGAAGATCGAACCTAGTTACACTTTTCAACACCCCCTCTTAACTAGGGAGGTATTAATAATGGTGCTTGGTTACTCTCAGTCTGAATAATTTCTCATAAGAAGAATTGGATTGGTAACCCAATTGTTTATCATCAAGTCAACCAACATTGATACATAGCAAGGCCTTGAATAACATCTCTATCTCTCCAAAAGATCTAGCTTAATGTTGGTGAGACCAATAATTTATAGACAGTCTCATCATTGTCTCTCTCGGAACATACCCTACCCGGGTACTCAAGGTGTGTTCCATGAGGATTATTCTTATCTTAGACTCCCTAGCCCTCAAAGAATATCGGTCCTCCATGACTACTCTTCTCTCAGATGCCCTATCTCATCCTCAAAGAGTATCAGATGCTAAATGATTAATCAATCCTCTCATTTTGTCTTCTCAGGTGAAGACCAGAATGATGTGTCTACCTCTCCCTCTCAATTAGGGAGGACATATCTATTCCATTAAAGGAATTTACTCATTCCTACACAAGGAATGTACCTAAGCTCCCTCCTGGCTTAGGAATTTCTAATTTTCTTCCAAGTAAGAAACTTTTCAGACTCCCTCTCAAAATAGGGACCTTCAAAAGCTCCTCAGGTGGAGATTATGGGACAACCAGCTGCTCGAAGAACTCATTTCTTCGATGTCATGAATTTCTTATTTGTTTTGGAGTCTTCATATTTTGGGACTTTTTCAAAGGGCATAGACCATCCATCACTTTCATCCATAAGTCATGGCATCATTCCTTTCATCGAAAAGTGATCCATCATTCTTTATCTGGAATTGCTTCATGTTATGCTACCTTCATCAGGCTTTATTTCCCAAAGGTTCTTGCATCCTTCTACATGGTTCTTCATGGATGAAATTCATAGTTCTTTCCTTCGATAGCCCTGTATAAGCCCATCCATATACTAGTTCATAAATAATGAATACTTAAATCACAATTACCTTATGATGGTATTTCATCATGACATCTTCTTGTAAGCATAAGCATCCTGAATACATGTTGACACATCTCCTTACAGATATGTATTGTCAAGGGTCTCCATCTTTTTCTAGACTTTCATTAGAGTCTACATATATTTCTAGGAGGTATCATAGCCAAATCTTTCTTGGTTCTTCGAATGTTGACTTCCTTTACATAGTTGCATAGCTTCATGATCTCTTCCTTCCTTTCTTCACACATTTAATTCCTAGGAGCTTCATATTTTCTCAGTTTTAATCAAAACACCTCATACTTCCATATGAGGACATATTATGTTGATTTCATCTAACAAATATGTGACTCATGCATTCTAGCATTCTTTTGAGCGGGGATATTTCTTCTTTGGTCATGCCTCTTAAGAGAAATGATCCATGTTGTCTGTAACCATATGACATGACTTCCACAATATTAAATTTGAGCCTACATACCTCATATTTCCTTTGGGCCATCCATACTTCCTGCAGTAGCTTCCTTTGAATGAAGGAATTCCATTCCCTTGATCTACTTCACTGTCATGTTATCATACCATCATTATATGAATTCCAAAAGATTGGAATTCTTGAAGAAACACTTACTTTTCCTCTTGATCGGTGAATCTTATATTAAATATTCCATCAAAGAATCTTTGAGGATTTTGCATATCATATCCTGCCGATGTTTTCGTTTTGACAGATGTATGATAACCTCTTTTTCCATATGACTTCTATAAATATCACTTGAGCTTTCAATGAGGTTTCCAAGAGCTATACCCTACATAGTTGACTTCCATAGGTTTTGTTCCAGACATCCATCATATTACATTATCACGAGCTCTTACTTTTAATTCTTCTACCATGATGTCATTTTCTACTATAACGCATCCTATGTTATTTACAATGCTTCTTATCTACAACAAAAGAGTACCTTTTCAATGAAGGAGATTATCTTATTCATATTAGAGATATTTCTTAGGCTTCATTAACTCAGGCTCTTCTACTTCTTCTGTAATATGGGCTTCTTCCTTATTTCTCTTATTATTCTCCCTTTTATGCTTAGGACAATTTCTTCGACAATATATTCTTGACATCCATAGCATTGTACCTTAGCCATGTTCTTCTTCTTCTTTTGAGGACCAAATTTTCCAAACTTTCCTTTTCTTCTTGACATAGTAGCATATGCTTGATTCTGCTCATTTGATCCTACATCAGTCTTTGCCTTCAGTCTAGTTTCTTCGATCTTACATAGAGACCATAGATCTTGGAATGGATTAGCTTCTTTCTTATTTCTGAAATCCTCATAAAGTATTACGTTATTCCATCTTCCTTTATTATCTTTAGCTTGTAGAGTTCCTGCCTTAATGAGATTACTTCTCCTGAAGTGCTTACGGAAAACAACTCTACGAATTTTCCATATATAGCTTTTGCAGTGTCTGATTTTGATACATATGGGCTGAGAGTCTTTGATGGATTCTATGAGAATCCTCTAGGCCCTCACTTCCCCCTTCATGAATCTAGCATGTGCTGTATCTTCTTTGATAAGTTGGGTTATTGACCCCTTGATATGATCCATGACCTCATTCTCAATGAGATTTAGGTCAACTTTTTTCTTCCATGAAAAGAAGTTTGAAGCCCCAACCAATTTGTTGCTTTCCTTGCAAAGAGACATTTTGATAGTATCAGATGAAGTCATAAACTTTACTTGAGTGATTGATGCTTGCTTTCTCCTTAATCTTGATGTTGAATGAAGATTACTCCTTGAAGAATTGACAGGAGAGGGTTTGCTTCACCATCCTTCTTGAATGTTCTAGCCTTATTTCGTTGATGATTTTGGAAATGATTCTAGGGTTTTGATATGATGAATATTTTGATCTCTTGCTTGAACAACGTAAACTTTGAAACAGGAACTCATAAGATTACCCGTTTTTTTGAAGTAACAAAAAAATCATTCAATTTTGAAAAGTGTTGATTCAGAACACACATTTTTCTATTTGGAGCATATTTTAGACACTTTAAATTTTCTTATGAACATTTTTTTAAATGTTACTGATTTTCATGATGATTCTGAAAAGTGTTAAAGAGAGATTCCATACAGGCTGGCAGAATTTTTATGCTAGTGGAAAAACTTGTGAACAATTTATGAAACCAACATTTCGGACTAGCTAGGTGAGTCCATCATCAAGGCAATGAGATCTGTATTTTGAGAAGAGAGAGTCGTGAAAATTATGGAGCTATTAATAGTTGTTTAGAAAGATATTTGATATCTTTTTTATTTATAATGTCAGCCTGATTGATTCATAATTATTAATTAATTAATTAATTTATTTTAATTTTTTTAATTAATTTTGTTTAAATCTTTATTTAATATTATTATAATGATTTTAAATTTTAGGTTTTAATGATTGAATATATCTGAAAGCATTTGTTTGTTATATATATTATATTATTTTATGTTATTTTATTTAATTGTATATCATTTATTTAATTTTTTATTTTTTTTATTTTTTATTTATTTTTAGTTTATTACTATTTATATTTATTTTTTGTTTGTTTATTATTTTAATTACTTACTATTCATTTATTTATTTATTTTTATTTTTTAATTATTATTATTTTTTTTAATTTAATACAATTTAAACATTATTCTTATTATTAGTTATTTATCTATTAGTATATTATTGTTATTCATATTATTATTATTATTATTATTATTTTCTTTTTTGTTAATAATAATAATAATATCCATTTTTAAGGTCACAACCAACCCAGACACCAAATTGGTGTATGAGACCCCCTTGTTTGTGGGACAAAGGACCCACCTCCGCGCAGCGATTTGACTGCTAAGTCTACGAAGGTATACATACTCTACCCCCCTCTGGTTTTGAACCTGTGACCTCTTAGGAGGAAACACATGCTCTTAACCATTAGGCCCACTCAAGCTGTCTGTTATATGATATGTTATATAAATGAGTTACTTGTTATTTGATATCTTTTTGCTTATAATGTCAGCCTGATTGATTCAAAATTATTAATTAATTAATTAATTTTTTTTATAAATATTTATTTAATATTATTATTATGATTTTGAATTTTAGGTTTTAATGATTGAATATATTATATTATTTTATGTGTTAATTTATTTATTTGTATTATATTATTTTATTTAATTGTATATCATTTATTTATTTTTTTTTTATTTTTTTTTTTAGTTTATTATTATTTATATTTATTTTCAGTTTATTTATTAATTTTAATTACTTACTATTCATTTATTTTAATTTTTTTTTAATATTATTATTTTTTTAATTAATACAATTTAAACATTATTATTATTATTATTATTATAAAGATACATAATTTTCTTTTTTGTTATTTAATTATACGATATGTTATATAAATGAGTTACTTGTTATGAATTAGTTTGAATTGAAGAAATTTTAACTTTTTTTTTTATTTTTTTAACTTTTTTTTTTTTTTTGCTATATCAAATGTTATTGATATAGCCGCAGGAAGCTGCATGAGAAGCATCGTTAAATGAAAAGTGTTGATGAGGCATCAACCTCTTAAATTTTCTTATGAACATTTTTTTTAAATGTTTATAACTTTCATGTTGATTTTGAAAAGTGTTGATGAGGCATCAACCCCTTTTTTAGAGCGCTTGTTTTTAACACTTTAAATTTTCTAATGTATTAAGTGTGAATAAATTTTTTTTTAATTTTGATAATTGTAATCTTGATTTTGAAAAGCATCGACATTGTTTTTTAAGACACATTTTTACACTTTGAAATCAGTTATCGAATTGAAAAATAATGAGATCGCTTTGAAAAAACAAAAACAAAAAAGACACAGCGAGTTTAAAAAATAATAAGTAGTAAATAAAAATATATATTAAAACATTATAACAAAAACAAAAATTAAAATATTGAAAAAACAAAAAAAAAGAACAAAACAAAACAAATACAAACAAAATACTTTAAAAATTAATAACAAAGAAAAATATATATTAAAATATAATCAAATTAGAAACATAGACAAAAAAAAAACAACACCAACAACATAAAAAATAAAAAAAAAAAACACGTAAAATTGTAAAAAGAAAATAAAATTAACTTAAAAGAAATTAAATTAAAAATAAATAAAATAAATAAATCAATAAATAAATAAATAAACAAAAAATTTGATACGGGATGGTTAAAGAAAAAAAAAAACGAAATAAAAAATCATAAAAACATTGAAACAAAAAACGAAAAAAAAAAAAAAAAATTAATAATAATAATAATATATATATATATATATATATAATATTGAAACCTATTTAAAAAAATCATAAATAATTTATAAAACATAACCCTTTTTAAAAAAAATTCCCTGCTAAGGCTCCACCCCCTAGGGCCCATTGGACCATAGATGTGGGGCCATAGCGGGCCTTTTTTTTTATTTTTATTTTTTTAATAAAGATTTATGTTTTCTCATCTTTTTTTTCCAAAGAAAAAATCGAACTTTTTATTAACAGAAATAAAAAGTTACATAGTATATACGTTAAGCATTCATTTTTGTTGTAAGATTTGCAGATCATAGAGCCCACAGGATGTAAGATATACAATCCTGTCAAAGAAACATGAAATGAGTTGTTCCTGAAACTAGGAAACAACAAGAAAAGAAAAAATGATCCAGCTGGCCTATGCTTTCCTGCCCTTCTTCTTCTCCACTCTTCGCCAACCTCCTGTGTTGGGAGTGGTATCAATAATGGCAAGCTGGTTTTCCATTGTATTCGTTGGTTGTTCTTTGTCAGATTCTGATCCTTCGGAGCCATGAGTTCGTTTGATGCCACTTACTTCCAGCTGAGGTTCTTGTTGTTGTTCCATATTGTTATGCCCCAAATTAGTCTCCTGGGTCTTTTCTTCCTGTATGTTTTCCTGTCCCATTTGCTCGCCTGTAGGTTCTGTCTGCAAATCCTCTTCTTCTAGCGGTTCAGTATGCTGCCAACCTTTGGGTTTTTTCTGTTGTTTCTTATTTCCTTTAGGCTCCTTTCTAGCCAGTGGGCAGGCATAGTGGAGGTGCCCTGTTTGGAAGCATCTGCAGCATCTAAATGTTGTGTTCTCATAATCAAGCGGTTGAGTCCATAGTGAATTATTAAAATTCAATGTGATGTGATCTGGTAGTCCTTGACTCAGGTCCACTTCTACGCATATTCTGGCAAATGTGAAGATTCCCCGAGCAGTCCTATCTTCATCTGATTTTAGGAACTTCCCCAAGGAGTTCCCAATGGCTATTAAAACTTTATGATGCCAAAAATGTAATGGGAGGTTATGAAGCCTTACCCAAACTGGCATTGTTGAAACTACCATGGTATTGGCATCGAAATCCGGGAACCAGGGGGTGATGAAGAGGCCAGCATTGCCCCAAAACCAAGGCCCCTGATTGATGATGTTATCTCGATCTCGTTTTGAGTTGAATCTGACTATGAAAAACCCTTTTGGGCATAAATAAATTTCACAGTTGGGTGACCAAGTGGAAAAGATCCATTGATGCAGTGCATCAGACTTTGGCCAGAACCCATTAAATCTACAGATAATAGAATTTTGGGCTAAAACTGTGTATAGATCAGTTACCTCCGGCATAGATACTGTAAGCATTGGAGATTCTGGCTTCTGTTCCACAATGTAGGGGCCTGGTAGTTCTGATGTTGGTGCTGGTTTGTTTTGCATGTGTTCCTTTCCTTTGACTGCATCACGGAAAGAGCCTGAATTTTTAGAGCTAGCTCCCTTGCATCCGCCTCGCAGTCTCAGATTTAGTATGATGGTTGAATCTTTAGTGATGCCATAGTCTTGAAGCGTGTGATTATCCAGTAGACTGTATCCTGTATATATCAGATTTTGGTATGTTGTTGGGGTTCCCAATTTTATTTGGATCTCCTTTTTTAGCTCCTTAATGCTCATCCTCTTGTTGATCTGTGTGCAATAATGTCTTCCTCCTGTCGATTTGATAAAATTTGCATCAGATCTTCCTCCATACCTGGTGGATCCACATTGTCTAGACCTCGATCTGTTGGATCTGCCTTCTCTGTCTGCCCAAGATCACCGCAAGGTTTGGGAAGGTACCATGTTTTCTCCTGTTCAGACTGGCCGAGGTCATTTTTCAGAGGCCCAAGAAATTCGGCCACTGTGTTAAGGGAGATGGCCGCTTTTTTTGGGTCCCCTATAGCTCTCGGCTTCCATTCATTTGTACAAAACCTCACCTGTCCAGATGAATACCAGGACACAGGAGGCCACTCGGCCCCTATCCGCTCTCGCGTAGTCTTGTGGGCGATGGATCTACTGCCAGGGTTTAACTCTGGCTACTCTAGTTGATGCAGTTCGACGGCGGCGGCGCAGGTCATTCCAGAAACCCTTGTCCATTTGCTATGCTCAGATGGGTTCCAACTCCGAGGTTTTGAGACATTGCATGGGCCCTCTATCGCTTGAAAATGTGAAAACGCAGCTTCCGAAGGATTTTGAGATGGTACAGGGCCTGTGTATGCATCCACAGCATAAAACCTGTCGGGATATGCCATTGCAGCGCCTTCTAATCTCACCTCCTTCCAGTTCATGATATTGTGATGATTTGTTCATGTTTTCTCATCTTTTTATGATTCAAATTTTTTTAATTAATTTTTTTTTAATATTTTCAATATTTGTTTTTAATGTTTTTTTTTAAGTTTTTATGATTTTTGTTTTTTTAATGATGTTTTATTTCATTTTTTTTAATTATATGTATCATTTTTTTGTTTTTTTAAGTTTGTTTTAGTAATAATTTTTTGTATTTAAAAAATAAACGATTAGTTTACTTTTTTATATATAATTTTAAAAAAAATTATCATTTTTAAGTTAATTTTGTTTTTTTAAGGCCTATGCTGACAGCTAGCTCTTGGGATAACCTATTTAGCGAGGGGCTCGTCGAGAAGCTGGGAGCATTTATTTTGAAGCTTCACAGAAAAAGGGTTGAATACATCGAGCATATGAAGAAGTAATATGTCCCATAGGCTATCTTTGGCCCCGTGGATGTTAAAATAATTTCTTTTTTCTTTCAATGTTTTAATTTTTTTTGTTTTTTTTCAAATGTGTTTTTTATTAATGTTTTAATATATCTTTTTATTTACTTGTTATTATTTTTTAAACTTGTTGTGTTTTTTTTTTTTGTTTTTTTCAATGTTTTAATTTTCATTTTCTTTTGTATTTTTCATTTTTATTTATTTATTATTTTGTTTGATTTTATTTTTCCTGCAGGGTTCCTGTTGATCGTTGACTAGCAACCCGATCCCATTATGTGTCAAATTTGATAGTTGATTTTAAATTTTTCGTTATAATGTATCGATTCCGACCCCACAATGTGTCAATTTAAAGGTTGGTCTTTAATATTTCATTAGAATGAGTCAATTTGCCTACGTTGCTTGTCAATTTCAAGGTTTATTTTTACTTTTTCGTTGCAATGTGTCAAGTTGTGTTAGGTTAAGATTTTGAATTTGTTGTACTTTTAGCATTTGAAAAAAAGAAAATACTCTTTGTATAATGACTCTTTCATTTGGGTATTCATTTTTTTTTTAATAGTCATAGAAACTTTTTACAGTGCCATGGTTGAAATATGTTGAAAACTTAAGGTTTTTTCTAGTCATGATCTTTGGTTTTAATTCCATGGTTGAAAAATTGTAAAAAATTTAAGGGTTTTCTGAGTCATGACATTTTATCCTTAACGTCATTGCAAAAAATGTTGAAAATGTACCTTGAAAAAAAAATAGTTTTATTGGTTTTTACTTACATGTTTAAAAAACGCTGAAAAAAAAAACTTTATTCCAGCATCAACATTTTTCGTTTTCAGGTTCTTTTCTTTGGGCGGGGGGGTGGGTGTTGGCTAGAGTTCTCATTTTAAGTTTATGTTTCTCATTTCAAAGTTTACATTGTTCTTGGTGTTCCTTGACTTGTTTTGATCCTTCTTTGAAGTTCAATTCTCATGTGTCTTCTTTCTTGAATGTCCCTCCTTGACTTCAACACCTAAGCTCTGATACCATGTTGAGAAATCTAGGGCATCGACGATTAGAAGATTTATCTTCTTGCTAGTTGCTTTTCATATACTTTTACTTCTTGGATTATGATATTCTCTTCGTTATTATTAGTGTGCTCTTTTCATCAAGACAATTACCAAATAAACAATAGAAGACAAGAGACACATTATGTGGGCTTGTTAGCCAAGGCCAAAACCTCTCTCTCTGAGAGGAAAACCCAATTAGAAATTATTCTTATAGATATTCAATTGACAAATACCAAGACCCTTGACTCTAGTGTCCTCACAAGACCCATGTCACTAGCCTTAATGATATGCCTATTCCCTTTCTCGGCTTCTTCTAAATCTCAAACTGCTCTCCTCGGCTTCTTCTAGAGAATCTCGGTCTCTACTCTTTCACATTGCTCTTCTCAGCTTCCCTAGAGAATCTTGGTCTCTTAGGTTAACCCTATTTCAGAAACCCTAGAATAATTTATGTTCCTTGATTATTCTCTTCAAGAGAGAGAGAGACCTATAGCACTTCTTCTTGGCTTCCTTTTGCGAGATCCTATACCCAAAAAAGGTCACCTCAATGCAGCAACAAGTTTTTTGACCTTCTCTCTATGACTTTGGAACTTCTTCCTTCATATGTGGGAGAGTATATAACACCAAATCAGAAACCCTAGAATAATCTCTCCCTTTGCTATCCTTTCTTTCTTCACTCTTCTCTTCTAGTCCTTGCTTCACACTTATGTTTGTAGGCTCTTCTTTTCCAAATTTATTGCTTCTAAGTGAGTTTGAGTGTGGCTATATATACATGATGCCTCATGTCCTTTAGGCTGACATGATCATAAGGAGGAGAGCTAACATCATCTTCTAGGTTCTTCATTCATTGTAGGCTGACTTGGAGAGGGCTAGTGACAAGGTCTTGGAGGATTACTTTACATAGACAAGTGTGAATCTTTACAATGTGTAACATGACTTCTTTACATGACAATGACTCTTTTATTCTTTTATGACTAGATGACAAAATTCCTAAAGGCTCTTAATGGGAGCCTTGACTCAAAAATAAAATCTCTTGCTCATGAAACCCATGATGCAAGCATTACAATATTTTATTTTTCTTCTTTACATCTCTTTACATAAAATCACAATTACATGTCATTATGAAGACCGAACCTAGTTACACTTTTCAACAAGGACCTTTCACAATGATGGTCCTTCCAGGATCATGATGATCCATTTCTATAAAGAAACTTAATCATGTAAATTCCAAATATGCTACTATCATATGCTTTCTTTCTATGATGCTTATGTGCAACATATTATCCTAAAAGAAAGATTAATCTTCATAAAGAACCTAATAGTCAGTGAACCTTCTTTAGTAGTAAAGATCCTTCACTTATCCCTTATTTGTCTTCTTCTTAGGTTATCCCATTTCTTCAGCTACATGAGCTTCACTCATTTCTTTCCTCTCGTTTTTTTGTTGGTTTTGGCAGTCCTTCTTAAAGTGTCCAAAATCATTGCACTTGAAGCATTATACCTTGGACATGTCTTTCTTCTTGGACTTACCAAACTTTCCCTTCTTCAGCTTCTTGACTCAAGCTTGAAAGGCTTGAGATTGCTCATATGATCCAATACCATCCTTGACCTTGATCCTTAATTCTTCTAATATGCATTGGACCCACAACTCATCAAAGGGAATTGAATCCTTCGTGGAGTAGATGCTTGTTGCAAAGTTGCTCCATTCTGGTGTAAATGCATTTAGTGCACAGATGGTTACTTCTAAATCAGTAATTGGTTCCCCAAGTCTTTGCATATGGTCCCTTAGTTGAGACACTCTCATGAGAAAGGATGCCACGTACTCATCCTTTGATTTCTTCATTCTATATAACTTATTCCAAAAAGGCATATTTTTTCTCGTTGTAATTATGGAGTACAAATTCATTAGTTTCTCATGCATAGCCTTGGAAGTCTTCAAGTTTGCAACAAATGGAACAAGAGAATCCTTAATTGATTCAACTATGATCCCTTGAGCCCTTACTTCCCATTTCTTGTACTTTTCTAGTTATTCTGTCTTGTCTTTGGTTGGTTCAGTGATTTCCCTAGTAACATATTCCATTACTTTGTGTTTTGTGGGTATCAAGTCAATTCTTTTCTTCCATGCTAGATAGTTTGATGCCCCAACAAGTTTATTGATCTCCTTGCAGAAAGAACCCATATGACTTGTAGATTTAGACATGATGTAATACTATGATACTTACTTGAGAACAAGATTATCCTTGATGATGTCTTCAACCTTCTTGATGCCTTCAATATCTTTGAAGGGACTTTATTAAAATATGTTCCCAAATGATTTATCCAACAATAGATTTTAAGAATGAGGAGTGATAACATGATTCCTTGATGCTTTCTTAAGAGGTATGTCAATGAGTCTTCAACTAGATCCCTTCAAGATACTCTTCCTTGTAGTATTCTTCTTTAAGCTTTTAGAGATTCCTTTTTCCTTCCCCTTGATAAGCAAATCCTTCTAGTGTCCTTCCAGTTGCACTCCTTATTCACCTTAGCTCTGATACCATGTTGGAAAATGTAAGTGGAAGCTTGTAATTCTTATTTTCCTTAACCATAATATTTTCTTTTGAACTTTATTAGTCTTTCTTTATGTTATTTAGTTAGATATTTTCATCAGACAAATATCAAGAATGAAATAGAAACAATAGAGGACACAAAAATTAGGCTCTCAACCAGGGAAAAACCCCTCAAAGGGGAAAACCCGGAAAACTATTATCTTCTTAGAATCTACTTCAAATGAGATAAAAATACCAAACCCTATACCAATTCCTTCTCCAAATACCAAGTCATCCCTTTCAACAAGTCCTCCCTTGAACCTGCACCAACCAACTACAACCTACAACTTCGACCGACCAGCCTCAACCCTACAACTCGCACAGTTAATTTGAACCTTCGATATGTTACCTCGGTTCTACACCTTTGTCTTGTTCTCCACCTTCAGCCTAATACCTCAAGTATGTACCCTCAGCATGTTATGCACCTTCATCTCATTTCTATACCTTCGCCCTATTCTACACCTTCAGCTCAGTGATGTACCTTCAGCCTATCATTAGGGAATTTTGTGGTCTAAAATGGGCCTCCTAAGAAAAATGTACAACCAAAATAAACTTTATAAGAACCAATAGGATTCAAGATGATGATGTCAACCATGGGGGATGATTCACCATTTTTGGAGTAAAAAAGTAAAAAGCTTAAAAAATAATAAAATAATAAAACTACTTTTTCAACTCGTATTTTCAACTTATCTCCCTAAGGTTTTACTCAAATTTCAAGCAGGAAAACTCGTTGGATGAAAAATTTGATTCCTCATCCAGGGGTACCCATGTTGCATACTTTCAATGGACCCTGCTATACGAAAAAAAAAAAAAAAAGTAAACATGAAAAAACGTGATTGCAATCAAGTTTTTAATGTATTTCTCATTTTTCGTGTGGTAGGGTCCATAAAAAGTATGAAACATGGATAATATTTGGATGATGAATCAAATTTTGCATCCAACGAATGTTTCTGCTCGAAATTTAAGTAAACCCATAGGGAGATACGTTGAAAATATGAGTTGAAAAAATAGTTTTTTTCATTTTTCCCTCTAAAATTTGATGATGTAATCTAATCTTATTTTATTATTTCCACCATTATTTTATAATTTCCTTAGTAGGCCCATTTTAGGCCTAAAAATTCCCCTAACGTCTGCACCTTTGACTCAGTTTTGCACCTTCGGCTCAGTTTTGTACCTTCATTCTATTCAGCACTTTCAGCTCGGTTCTGTGTTGAAATGTGGCAACAAGAATATTCCAATTTTAATTTGTCCTTAAATTAAAATTGAGAATTAAAATTCGAATTTAGTCTCACCAGCTGCTTGAAAAATAATTAATTAATTCATTATGGATTAATTAGTTGGATAAATTCAAGATAGAAGTCTTTCTAAAGTCATGCAACAGTTATCCCTTAAATTAAGGAGATTATCCCTTAATTAAGAAAATAAGATTGAGTTGTATTTGAGTTGTAGTTACTTAACTCAATTTATTGAGTTAAGTCCAGTTAAATTAATTCCAAACTCTTTGAGGAATTAATAGAGAGTTTACAATTAGTTGATGCATGCATGCACTCAACAAGTGTAATCCAGTGAACTGAATATTCACTCATCAATAACTCATGCATGTCTATTCTGAGAAAGACCCAGTTGAGATTAAAGGCAGGGACAATGTACTATCAGTTTCATGTGTTCACCTATAAAGGAAACTCATGCATGCAAACAAGGAATCATTCCTTGAGGATTGTGCAGTTCTAACAGTGTGTTGGAGCAGTGTGTGAGATCAATGTTACACTTGGTAACAGCAAGATCCCCAGTGAAAACTACGCAACGAAATAGGAGATTTGGAGAGCTGAGGAAGGCTAGTGTGAGAAGTCTGGATTGCCTGTGAGCATCTATTAGAGTTGTACTGAGAGCTGGCTAGCTGTGAGAGCTAAAGATTTGTGTAATTCGGATATATTTCCACATTGTATGATAATACAGATAGCGGGGTTTTGAGCTGAGGCTTTCCCCAGAGTATTCTTTGTGTTTCATATGCATTGATTCTTCTTCTGGTTATATGTGTTTAGCTTGATCTTGCTCAAAGTTTTTAAGCTTCTACAAATTGAAAGTAGAAGTAGGTTATAGCATTTTTCTTTGCTTATATTGCATTATCGGGTTAACCTGCAACATATCTACAGAAATGGATTTGTAGACAGAATTTCTACATGGTATCAAAGCAAAGGTTATCAGAGTTGTGAATAATTCAAAGTTTGAAGTTCGGGGTTGCAGGTGCAAATCGAAATTCTAATCATACTTCAAATTTAGTCAATGGCATTCTATGGCTTGAGACTCGAGTATGCCTTGGATGGTAGCTTGAATTACATAGCATGGAAAAATAGAATGGAGACAGTATTAGCTAATAATGGCTTGAAGGATTTCATTAATCAAGATATCTCAAAGCCAACTTCAACTGATGCACAAGGATTGGCTGAATGGAAGAAGTGTGTGGCGAAGGCGAGACAAATTATCCTTGAGGGAGTTTGAGACCATATTGTCTGGAGTCTCCATGGGATGGATACTCCATATTCAATGTGGAAGACATTGAAGGACCTCTACCAGAACAGTAGTGACCAGAGGAAATTGGCACTCAAGGATAAGCTTCAAAAAATCAAGATGGAGAAGGGCGATACTATTTCCACATATCTGAACAAGGTCACCACCTACAGAGATGAGCTTGGAAATGTGGGAATAACCACTGCAGATGATGATATGGTGAGCTTCACTCTCCTCATCCTTCCAAAGAGTTGGAATAGCTACTAAGGCTCTATGAATGGAAGGGAGAAACTGCCAGATTGGGAACGATTGTGGTAGGATCTGATGCACAAGGAAATCAGAAGGAGAACACGAGATGGTTCTTCATCAAAGAATGATGATGAAGAAAATTTGGCCTTATAAAGTAAGGCAAGGAAAGGAAAGGGGAAGGCTTTTCATTCCAAATCGAATTCTTCTCATGGAGGGAAGAAGGGTGACAAGTGTAAAGTGAGATGCTTTAATTGTCACGAGATGGGTCATTATGCGACTAATTGCCCATCGAAGAAATCAAAGAAGGGATCCAGTAAAGGATCGGAAGGTGAGGCACTAGCCTCTCAGTTCGAAATGGACTTTACCCTCAACGCATTTATGGTGTCATCGATGGCGGGTTGTGTTTGGTATCTTGATAGTGGAGCCTCATTCCACATGACCGGTGATAAAAGTTTATTTAGTGCTTTGGAGGAGAAAGACCTCAAGATGCGCATAGAGATGGGTGACGATGGAAAGTATAGTGTTTTAGGAGTGGACACAGTTACTTTTCATAGGGAGCATGGAGCTCCTCTCACCTTGATAGATGTGAAGTATGTGCCAAGAATGAAGAAGAACTTGGTATCGGTCACGATATTGGAGGAAAAAGGCTACGATGTTGTCTTTAGTAAAGGAAAGGCGTTCCTAAGACACATAGCCACGTGTCAAACCAAGAGGATTGGGATTCGAGTGAAGAATCTCTATAAACTAGAGGTAGATGATTGTGCAGAATTGAGTACGAAAGCAAAATTGGTGCAAAGCCAAGACATTGGTGAGTTGTGGCACAGGCAGTTGGGCCATTTGCGTCATGGGGCCTTAAAGATAATGCAGCAAATCTCTACTGGACTTCCCCAAGGTAAACTTGAGCAAGTTGACACATGCAAAGTTTGTACCTTGGGAAAGTACGCCAAGTCCTCCTTTCATGATAGAGACAGTCAAGTAGAGGCTATCTTAGAGCGAGTTCATACTTATGTGTGTGGACCACTCTCGACGACATCGACAGTGAAGCAAAGGCATTATTTGATTTTCGTTGATGATTATTCTCGTAAATGCTAGATTTATTTCATACAGAAGAAGGACCAAACCTTCTCAAAGTTTTGTGAGTTCAAAGCTTTGGTCGAGAAAGAGTTAGGGAAGAAAATCAAGGCCTTGAGAAGCGACAACGGTGGAGAATATGTCTCTCAAGAGTTTAAGGACTTCTGTGCAGCAGAAGGAATTAAATGAGATTTGACGCCACCTCATAACCCACAACAGAATGGGGTGGCCGAGAGGAAGAACAGAATTATTGTAGGGGCAGTATGAGAGATGCTGCATGACCAAGGCCTACCACTTCACTCGTGGGTTGAGGCATGCAACACAACGGTCTATTTGCATAATATAAGCCTACAACGCATACTTGTGATGAAGACACCAGAAGAAGCTTTCTTTGGTAAGAGACCAGATGTGGGTCACTTCAGGATCTTTGACTCATCAGTATATTGCCATGTGACAAAGGATGCACGGAAGAAGCTTGAGCCGACAGCAAATTTGGGGATACTTGTGGGGTACATTGATACACCCCACAACTATCGGGTGTATCTGCCTACCAGTCGAAGGACAGTGGTTTGCAGAGATCTCAAGTTTGATGAGCAGAAGGCCATGCGAGTTTCCCTTGAGAGGGAGCTCAAACTACAAGTTGAGGAGGAACGGTTGGTTCCTAAGGAGGAGGAGCCTTAGATTGATGTGGAGCAGCTACATGCATAGGTTTTAGGAGTGGGGACATCCACTCAAGCAGAGTCTTCCAGAGATGGACATAAGCACACAAGAGAAGCTGACAGATTGTTGACAGATGCAAGAGAGAATGTGGGAGAACCATCTTCTTAGCGCAGACAGAGGAGGTCACCTAAGAGGTACACTGGATACATGGCCCTTGTTGGGGAATGTGTTGAGACTGAGCCATATTCCTTTGAGGAAGCAATGCAGCAGCCGATTTGGGTTGATGCTATGGTGGAGGAGTATGACTCCATAGTTCGAAACAGTGTTTGGCACTTGGTTCCAAGACCGGGGAACAAGTCAGTTGTGAGTTCCCGTTGGCTTTACAAGGTAAAGCAAGCTGTTGATGGTAGTGTGGAAAAGCATAAGGCAAGATTTGTTGCCAGTGGCTTTTCACAGGTCGAGGGGATTGACTACGATGATACTTTTTCTCTTGTCGCAAGGTACTCATCTATCAAATCTATGTTGGCACTATCAGAGTAGATGCGTTGGAAGATCCATTAGATGGATGTGAAGACTGCATTCCTCAATGGCTAGATTGAGAAAGAGGTGTACATAAGAGTAGCCGGAAGGTTTTAAGACCCTCAATCGTGAGTCGCATGTGTGCTAACTCAAGAGGGCATTGTACAAGCTGAAGTAAGCACCTCGTGCTTGGTAAACCATGATAGACAACTACTTCACCGGGTTGGGCTTCATAAAGAGTGAAGCAGATGCGAACCTATACCACATCATGGTGAAAGGTAAGTTGTTGATTATTGTACTTTATGTTGATGATCTCATATTAACAGGTGATGATCAATTGATCATGTCTTGCAAGGAGGACCTTGCAATAGAGTTCGAGATGAAAGACATGGGTCTCATGCATCACTTCCTTGGCATGGAAGTGTGGCAGAAGGACGGAGAGTTTTTTGTGTCTCAGGGAAAGCATGCCAACGAGATACTTAAGAGATTTCACATGGAGAAGCGCAAACCCATGCAGACCCGTTTAGCAGGTAACTGGAGGAAGGAGGATGCTACTTCAGGAGAAGTAGTAGAGGCTACTGTGTATAAGAAGCTTGTGGGTTCACTGATGTACTTAGTGAACACACGACCAGATTTGTGCTATGTGGTGAATCAGCTGAGTCAAGCTATGGTTTAGCCTACCAAGATGTTTTGGAAGGCAGCAAAGCATGTGTTGAGATACCTCAGAGGCACATCTCAATATGGATTATGGCACAGATGGACAGAGGGAGTGAAGCTATTGGGCTTCACTGATGCAGATTGGGCAAGGAGTCCATCATATCGGAAGAGCACATCAGGTGGGATTTTCAACCTTGGGTCAGCGGCAGTTTCTTGGTACAGCAAGAAACAAAGGTCGGTTGCACTCAGCACGGTAGTGGCTGAATACATGGCTGCAAGTCAGGCAACATGTGAGGCCATCTAGATGCGGAAAATCTTAGTTGGTTTGTTTGATCAGAGGATGGATCCAACTGTGATCTATTGTGATAATCAGAGTCGTATCAAACTCTCTGAGAATCCAGTATTTCATGATAGGTCCAAGCACATTGATATCCAGTATCATCATCTCAAACACTGTGTAACGAGGAGGATCATGTTGTTGCAGTATATTTCGACCAAGGAGCAAGATGCTGACATTTTGACAAAGGCATTGTCAAAGTGTAAATTCGAGTTCCATAGAGACAAGATCGGGGTGGAAGATAATCCCTTTCTTGTTAAGAGGGAGTGTTGAAATGTGGCAACAAGAATATTCCAATTTTAATTTGTCCTTGAATTAAAATTGAGAATTAAAATTAGAATTTAGTCTCACCAGCTGCTTGAAAAATAATTAATTAATTCATTATGGATTAATTAGTTGGAGAAATTCAAGATAGAAGTCTTTCTAAAGTCATGCAACAGTTATCCCTTAAATTAAGGAGATTATCCCTTAATTAAGGAAATAAAACTGAGTTGTATTTGAGTTGTAGTTAGTTAACTCAATTTACTGAGTTAAGTCCAGTTAAATTAATTCCAAACTGTTTGAGGAATTAATAGAGAGTTTACTATTAGTTGATGCATGCATGCACTCAACAAGTGTATTCCAGTGAACTGAATATTCACTCATCAATAACTCATGCATGTCTATTCTGAGAAAGACCCAGTTGAGATTAAAGGCAGGGATAGTATACTATCAGTTGCATGTGTTCACCTCTAGAGGAAACTCATGCATGCAGACAAGGAATCATTCCTTGAGGATTGTGTAGTTCTAACAGTGTGTTTGAGCAGTGTGTGAGATCAGTGTTACACTTGGTAACAGCAGGATCACCCAATGAAAACTGCACAAGGAAATAGGAGGCTTGGAGGGTTGAGAAAGGCTAGTGTGAGAAGTCTGGATTGCCTGTGACCATCTATTAGAGTTGTACTGAGAGTTGGCTAGCTGTGAGAGCTAAATCTTTTTGTAATTCTGATATATTTCCACATTGTATGATAATACAAATAGTGGGGTTTTGAGCTGAGGCTTTCCCCAGATTATTCTCTGTGTTTCATGTGCATTGATTCTTCTTCTAGTTATATGTGTTCAGCTTGATCTTGCTCAAAGTTTTTAAGCTTCCGCAAATTGAAAGTAGAAATAGGTTATAGTGTTTTGCTTTGTTTATATTGCATTATCAGGTTAACCTGCAGCAGATCTACAAAATTGGATTTGTAGACAGAATTTCTACATTTTGTACCTTTAGCTTCTTGTGTACCTTCACTAGAAACTTCATATGTGCTGATCAATTTTTTCTTGGTTGAAGTGAGCGTTAAATGAGGTCGAATTTCTCCTTAATATTTCCTTCTCAAGGGGTTGAATTCCCTCCTTTAGGTCGACTTGTACTTTAGGATATTCTAGGACTTTCTAGACTCAAAAATAATTAATTTTATAAATACATTTTACCTAGAAGGGTCTTATAAACATGTTGTTGACTCCTTTGACTCATGACAATAAATCCTAAGACATAACAAACCCTAAAATCATGAAGAACATGCTTTTACCTAGAAGACCATCAATAAAGAGCATGAAACCCATGCTTTAATAATAATAACTTTTTATTTTATTTTCTTTTTTGTTACATAGGATACATATTGAAATGAGTACAACAACAATTATAAATGTTGAAACTAGTTACATTTTCAACACGAGCTACATAATGTCGTTGTTTTGCAGTTTGCGAGCTACAAATTTCACTTTTTATCTGAGGTTTGTGAGCTACAGAAAGTCCTCGTGCTACAGTCTGCAAGCTACAAAAAGTCATTGTTTTGCGGTCTGTGAGCTACAGAAATTCACTTTTTCTCTTAGGTCTAGGAGCTACAAAAAGTCATCATTTTGCAGTCCGCGAGCTACAAAAATTTTCTCTTCTCTAAGGTCTGCAAAGAAAAGAAGGTTGAATTCTGAGGTTGTAAAGAGGCAAGAACAAAGTATGATTTTGGGCCAAATTGACTTGAATAAGAAGATGGACTAGAGACCAAGTTTGACCTAGTTGTTGACTTAGATGTGTCTTTGTTGAATTGAAGAATTCTCTATTGAAAAAGGTTGTTGGGTTTTTCCCCATAAGGGTTTTCCTAAGGTAAATCTTTGTGTTCTTTGTGTGGGATGACTCTTTATGATGGTATTGTATGTATGTTTTATGGTTGATGTATTTTGTATAATTATTGAATGATGGAACTAATGGATAAGAATGAAAAAGTTCATACTCATCAAAGTTAATTATCAGTATAGAAGACTTCTTAAAAATCAACAGAAATTACAACCAACAATAATGTACAAAAATTAAATAAAGAAGGCAGTGACAACCTCTCTGAACAATAAAAATGACAAAAGCAAAAACCTTTAATAATTTACTATTACATCCAATATTAGAGAAGTTCTAAAGACTTTAACCCTAATTTTTTATTTTGGAGCAAAATTGTGCTTCTAAAAAGACTATTCCAGCAACGAACTAATGGTAATTTTTGCAAAAACCTTAATCTATGAAAAGAATAAAGAGATGAAGAAAGGTTATTCTAACAACAAACTAATGGAAATACTTGCAAAAACATTAATCCATGAAAAGAATAAAGAGATGCAGAAACCTCAAGTTGAATCAATGCCCTTCTTCCAATCCTCCCAAAAAGATATTCAACTAAGCGCTTGGAGAGGAACCACCTATGTTCCAACCATACCCTTTGTAAATGAAATGTGTCCTCTATTTATAACCTTCAAAGCCAACCCTAATCAATAAAATAATAATAAAATAGAGTTAGAAACCTTAAAGTTAGGCTCTCCTCCTAGAGTAGCTTTTAGGGTTTTATTTAATTATAAGTTGGCATGTGTCAACTTCTCATTGAAATCACACACCCAAATATGATAACATGCCTCAAAAATTATGTAATACCCTAGACCCATTGACATACTTTAGATACCTTCTTGAAGAGGACATCCTCTTTTAGAGACCTAATCCATGACCAGGCAACAAAATATCATCCTTTTTTCCCCAAAGTGGAGCATTCCTCATCAAGTGATACTTTTTTGACCATACATATTATTTTAGTTCCACATTACATCCTTCAAAGATGTTATTCCTCCTTGGCTTCTTTCTTTGTCACATGTCATGCTTCAAGCCTCCTATAAGATAGAAGGTTTGCCCCTTCTTCCTTTTAAGTGAACAAAATGGGCCCATAATGCTACTTGTCATGTTCATAAGCAAAATGCCTTCCATTTGAGGGTTTGATCATGCAACCATGTCACATGGCATCTCTCCATACAATGATATTATCTTTAAATATGTTTAAAAGGCTTTGAAATATGTATCTTTACCCCCTACTAGCCCAAAAGGTGAAATATTCCTCCAAATATGTGGAAGTTCCTACAATAGGTTATTTCTCACTCCTTGTCTTCAACATGGCCTAGCCACTTCCTTGAAGAGAGTGTTCAACTTTAAGTGGGCCTTTGACTAAGCTCAAGTGAAACATGATGCCACATTGATCCCTAATAAGTAGGGTTTTTCTCCTTTTGTGCCCATTAACCCCTTTGCTTACAACATGTCACGCTCTAGTCCTGCAATATGTGTCGAGTGTGCTCAAATGGACGTTCATGGCGAGATATTCCTCCACAAAATCCTTCATCAAGCCAACAATATTTCTACACATTTTTTCTTCTACTTAATGATGAATGGTCCTCAAACAAACTAGAACAAGGTGCATGGTCTACAAATCTCTCCCCACAATTTGTAACTACCACTAAACTCCAAAGATCTATTATTGCACTCAGTGTGAGAAGAAATCGCATGAAAAATGCAAAGTAAACCTTTCATTTTTAGGAAGGTAATAGACAAAAAATCCCTCAAATATTTCTCTTCCAAAACACAATGCTCTAAATGAAAAATTCATCAAGATAAAATCAATACAAATTTTCAGTAGAGAATGAAATCTATTGTTTGGCATATCCTTGGTCAACTAATTTTTGTTTACTAAACAACAATATACTTTAATCCATTTTTTTCAAAACAAACTTTAAGCTTTAAAGAGATTGCTTCTTGATAACATTACTTAACATCCTTTAAACCCAGTTGTAAGTTTTCTTGGATCAAACAGTTCTTATCTATGAATAAATGGTGTTATACACTATTTGGAGTTAAAATGACAAAAATATTGAAAAAACATTGTTAGAAATTCCAATGATTAATCCACATAGCCAACATTCATAAGAAAGGCAAAATGCTTTGATGCCACTTTTGGTAATATTTCAACACAATCTAGAATTACCAATGCTATTGCATTATCATCATCTTGACTATGGTCCAAGCAACTTCCAAAGAAAATTGATGGACCTTAGCAATGTAGAATGATAATTATTAAAATTGCAACAAATATTGGGCTTAAATTTTCAATCAACTTTAGTAATTTTGAACTGGAACAAAAGTCCAAAGATAAATCTAAGAATTCCATGCGAACAAAAATTATCCCACTAATTTTTCCACCACATTGAATTCTTGTATGAAGTCTTTAAAAAGTGTTGTGGCCTACTCAAACTCCCAAGAGGCCTCTCTCTATAAATTGCAAAGCAACTCTAAAGGAAACTAACTAGCATTGCAAAGGAACTTTGGAGATCAACACTTAAGTTAGTCAATGTTGAAGCAATATACTACTAAACTCTTTATCTAGAGGCTAAAAAGAAAAAAGTTGCAATTGTTTGTAAATTCAAAGTAATCAGCTTGATGTAGAACACACGAGGAACCTACCATTGCATTCCATATTACAATCCCAACCAACCGAGTGAAAATAACCAAAAACTCATCATTATTATAGTCCCCCCTAGTGTTAACCAATAGGCTACTTCTACATGAAAATTTGTTCATGCTAGTGGTGTTGATAGACTATTATTAAAACCTTGGAGGATGATGACAAATTTTTTAGCTTCACAACAGCCACTAAACCCATTTAGATTTATCCAAGTTAAGTGACATGCTTTTTCCTTTTCTCATTTCAACAACTTTTCTCAAAACTTATCAAAATCTAGTATTTCTAAAATCCCTAAGCATTTCTCATTTCCCTTCAAAACATGCTCCTCAATTTGTTGATTTATTAATAGAATAAACATTTTCCTCAAAGTTTCATTGTTCTAAATAAACAATTTTATTCCCTACATCAAAATTCAAAGGTTCTCCCAGAGCACTAATTGGTATTTAAAATTCTGTGTGCTTTTTTTAATGGAAATTGTGTTGAAGTTTCAAGAAATATCAGTGGATCTATGTTAAAATTGGCAACTAGGGCCAAACTCCATGTGGGTCATCTTATTCATGTCTGATTATATTTTTATTAGACTCTTTTTATCGAGATGTGTAGGATTGATCTAAAGATCATCCGATTCTGATAAGTATTCATGGAGATATGAATTTATTTTGATTATGGAATTATTATCAAGCCGACCTACAACTAATGTAGGCTTAGAAGCCCAAAAGTCGCATCTATTCAAGCATCAACAGTTGTATATAAATATAGGAGGACTTTTCCTCATTCGCACTCACTCATCTCATCACATCTCTCACTCTCCTGGGTAGAAAAGAGGCTCTTCTCTACTGCGCAGAAAAGAGACTCTCTCTCACACATGTGGAAGGAAGTTGTTGAACCTGAAGCTGCAACTGCAGATCCAAAATTTGACCAGCGTTAACCATAAAACCTCCTCTTCTGAACTGCGTTGTAGGTCCATCTAAACCTCCTCTGAAGGCTACATTTTTTTGGTGGTGGAATCAAGCCGATCCGACGATCGGTTTGCGAGATATCAACTGCCCTAGTTTTGATGATGAAGCCGCTAATGTTGATGTTGTTGATCTAGGGTTTGCTACTGCTGATATAGATCAGATTTATTGTACTATTTCTCTCTACTGAATTATTGAAGATAAAATAATATTCGATCAAAGGGTTTCCCCACACATTGTGGGGTTTTTCCCTGACTAGCCACCACATCTTATGTCTCTTGTCTTGGCTTGTTTTCTGTTGATCATTTAATGTTCTATCTGCACTTTACTTATGCACATGTGATTGCTAATCTATGAATAATAATAAGAAAGAAAAGTAAATTGCTCTAAACATAGAACATACCATAGCCTAACATGGTATCAAAGATGAGGTCAAGACAAAGCCCAAGCAAGAACAAGAGCAATCACCAAAGAGAAGATTGGCAAGGCTATCCTAGAAGAACTATGGGGTCCTCATCACTCTTTCCTGTTGAAGACAAGCTTCGTGAGAAAGCTGACTATCACGGATGGAAGATGTCTATCGATCTAACCTTAGTAGATGAAGGAGTAATGGACCATGTGAGAGGCAATATTGTTGAGCCTCTATCAAATGCAACCGCTGCTGCCAAGAACAAATGGAAAGCCAGTGAAGTCAAATCGAAGAAGATCATCCAGGACTCTACGACAAGCACTTGGTGGCCTACATCTCTGACTTGAACACCTCCAGGGAAATCTATGATAGACTGGTGAGTTTATTTAAATTTAATGGTGAAAATCAAGTTTTTTTTCTTAGAAATAAACTGAAGGAAATCAAGAAGGGTAAAGATGAGAGTATGCAAGCATACTTCTTAAGAATCACCGAGATTAGGAACGATCTCCTACCGATTGGGGAGACTATTACTGATAGGGAAATGGCACTCACGACTCTTGGAGGATTACCATCCGAATGGTACGTGTTCAGGACTACTCTTTTGAACAATAATGTAATTCTTGGCTTTGAGGAATTAATGGCTAGATGCATTCAAGAAGAAACAAGGGTTGAAGAGCAAGAAATTCCCATGCCTAAAGGTCCTCCTGTTTCTTTTTCTTCTCATACTAAGAAAAGAAAAATATTCCAGGACTAAATCAAAAAAAAAGGTTGGACCTAAGGGTGGAAGGAAAGGACGAGGTTACATCTGCGATAAAGCAGGTCACTATGCAAGGGAGTGCCCTGATAGAAAGGACTCACACCGGGAGGATGATCGAAATCCCTCTGATGGCAATCAAAGGAATGGAAAATTCAATAGCAAAGGTAAAAGGAGTGCTGGTAATCAAGGAAGAGGACAACCATTCAAGAAGGCTAGAAATTCCAAGTATGAATCCAACATTGTTGAAAATAAGCAGGATGAATATTATCTACCAACTGCTCTATCTACCTCTGCTCCTTCGGACTCAATGGGAATTTGGCTCATTGATAGTGGTGCCTCAAGGCACTTCACTGGTTATAAAGAAGTTCTCCATAATCTGATAGAGAAAGAAACTAACTTGGAAATTGTCCTTGGAGATAATATGAAATATCCCGTGAGAGGTGTAGGCAATGTCTCTCTTAAATTGAATCAAGGAAATATGATCCACTTACAGGATGTATTATATGTACCTGACCTCAAGAAGAACCTGGTTTCCATCTCGGCAATGGAAGACAAAGGCTACAAGGTGAACTTCTGCGATGGCAAGGTACGTATATGGAAAAACAATGTTAAAGATGCTTTCACTCTTGGGTTTCAAGTTGATTCATTATATCAAGTCAGTGGAAGTCTGTTAGGTGTCATGTCTTGTGACACATCTCTTCAGATCGAACTTTGGCATCGGAGGTTTTCCCACCTTCATTATAAAGCTTTACCCGATGTAAGACAAATGGTAACAGGAATGCCTGAATTTCGAGTAGAGAAAGAAGGTGTATGTCCAGGATGTGCTGAAGGAAAGCTCAAAAGGGGACCATTCCCCGCAAGCCAAAGCAAGACCTCCAATATATTACAGTTGGTTCACTTAGGCATACCTGAGGCTGGCATTAAGAGGGAGACTACTACTCCACATACTCCTGAGCAGAATGGTGTGGCGGAAAGGAAGAACTGTACGATTGTGGAAGTTGTCCAGAGACTTCCGAAGTTTCTATGGGTAGATGATGTAACAATGCCTGATGTGGGGGAACCCATGGATCCTATTTATCCACCTAAGCCTTCCTCTTCTACAAAGAGGCCTTCATGGCTTAAGGGGATACTTGACGATGCTGAAGGACATGCTGCACCCCGAGGAACCTTCCGTGAAAGTAAGAAACCTAACAGGTATCAGGGATACCTGACCATCATGAGCACGATCATACAAAATGAGCCTTCATCATTCTCAAATTCCGTCAAGCATCAAATATGGAAGGATGCTATGACCAAAGAACATGAGTCTATTATGAAGAATGATGTCTAGGAAGTAGTTCCCAGACCCCCAGACAAGAAAGTTGTCACTTCTAAATGGCTTTACAAGATAAAGCATGCAGCAGATGGAAGTACGGAAAAGTATAAGGCTCGTTTTGTTGCGTGTGGCTTCTCCCAGAAGGAAGGTATAGACTATGATGAGATATTTGCACCTGTTGCCAAATATACGACCATCCGCTCGATCATAGCCCTTGCGGCTTCACAAGGATGGAACCTACATCAAATGGATGTCAAGACCACGTTCTTGTATGGTTCAATCAAAGAAGAGGCCTACATGGAGCAACCCGAAGGAGTTGAGATTTATGATCAAAAATCTCATGTATGTAGGTTGAAGAAATCTCTCTATGGGTTGAAGCAAGCACCTCAAGCATGGTATGAGAGGATTGATAGCTACATGATGAAGCTAGGATTCACTAGGAGTGAAGCCGATCCTAACCTTTATTTTAAGGTTGAAGATGACAAAACTCTCATACTGGTGTTGTATGTGGACGACCTCTTTCTAATAGGTGCAGACCCTCTCATTCACAAATGTAAGAGGGAGTTGGCTTCTGAATTTGAAATGAAGGACCTGGGACCGATGCACTATTTCCTAGGACTTGAAGTGTGGCAGAAGCCAGGGGAAGTTTTCCTATCTCAAGGAAAATATGTGGTGAAGATTATGGAAAAATTCGGTATGGTGGACTGCAAGCCCGTAACTACCCCGATGGAGCTTGACTTCAAAAAGTTAAGTGGTAGTGCTACTGGACCTGTTTTACGAAATGCTACCGAGTATCGTCAACTCGTCAGAGCATTAATGTTCTTGGTGAACTCTCGTCCAGACATATGTTTTGTAGTCAACACATTGAGTCAACATATGGTTGAACCTCATCACATACATTGGATTGGTGCCAAGAAAATGTTGAGATATCTTTGTGGCACAATCAGTTATGGGTTAAGATACATTGTCGGAGATGTGAGACTACTTGGATATACTGATGTTGATTAGGCAAACATTGTGGTGGACTGTAAGAGCACTTCTGGGTGTTGTTTCACCTTGGGATCACTTCGATAGCCTGGATGAGAAGGAAGCAGAAGTCGGTAGCTTTGAGCACCGTCGAGGCAGAGTATATTGCTGCTAGCATGGCCTCCTGTGAGGCAGTCTGGTTGCGAAAGCTCTTCAGTGAGATGATTGGATTTACATTGGATACCACCGTGATCCTATGTGACAGCTAGAGTGGGATTTGTTTGTCAGAGAATCCCATATTTCATGATTGCTCCAATCATATCGATATCAGGTACCACTATATCTGAGATATGGTGCAGCGAGGAGATATAAGGCTCCAACATATCAGTACAGATGAACAGGTCATCGACATTCTGACAAAACCCCTAGGGAAAGTCAAATTCTTGAATTTCCAAGAACAACTTGGTGTTGTTCAAAGACCCTCTGATGAGGGTCCTATATGATGCATTGAGCTCTGGGAGCTCTGGGGGGTGCGGGGTACTTCTTGGAGCGACATATGACCACAGGGTGATTCACTATCCCCTTGTGGTGTACATGTACACCCCGTGGCGACTATGTAGCAAGATGATTAGTTCTCCTGTGAGGCCTGAATAATGTGTTCTTCATGGCGACTATGTAGCAGGATGATTAGTTCTCCTATGAGGCCTGGATGATGTGTTCTCCGTGGCGACTATGTAGCATGATGATTAGTTCTCCTGTGAGGCTTGGATGATGTGTTCTCCATGGCGATTGTGTAGCAGGATGATTAGTTCTCCTGTCAGGACGGGATTGATTAAGTTCTCCTGTCAAGGCATCCTACCCATGCAGTCTGGGACTCATGGGAAGTACCTCTCATCTGATCAAAGAGCAGGGAAATGAAGTTAGGGACCATAGTAGTACATATGGATGCATCATTGTATCTACCGTACTCCCTACGCTAGGATGACATTCATTGATCTGGGATCAATGATACTGGTCTGGGACCAGTGGTAGGAGTTGTACCCACTATGACGCTGACTTCGGGTCGGTTAAGACTGGTCTGGGACTAGTGGTACATACTCTGAGACTGACCATGGGTCAGTGCAGTACTGGTCTGGGACCAGTGAGAGTGGTACATACTATGACACTGACTTTGGGTCGGTTGAGATTGGTCTAGGACCAGTGGTACACTCTTTGAGATTGTGATACTAGTCTGGGACCAGTGGTAGGAGTGGTACCTACTATGATGCTAACTTCAAGTCGGTTGAGACTGGTCTGGGACCAGTGGTATGCACTCTGAGACTGACTTTGAGTCAGTGGAGGATGATACTTGTATGGGACCAGTGGTAGGAGTTGTACTCACTATGATGCTGACTTTGGGTTGGTTGAGACTGGTCAGGTACCAGTGGTACATACTCTAAGACTGACTTTGAGTCAGTATGATACATCTTCGATCATTTCTTCTTCTTCATAATTCGGAAAAAAGCAAAGCAGAGTAGAGCAATGCAGATCAATACAGGGCAAAACAGAACAATGCAGATCAGTATAGGGCAGAACAAGACAGAGTAGAGCAAGCAGAATAGCACAGAGCAGGGCAGGGGTCAAGCTATACCAGGCAGTGCATTTGATGGATGAATAGTAGCGACCAACAGACAGATTCCAGATGGAGTTCTCCCTAGTTGAGAGGAGTGTTAAAATTGGCAACTAGGGCCAAACTCCATGTGGGTCATCTTATTCATGGCTGATTATATTTTTATTAGACTCCTCTCATCGAGAGGTGTAGGATTGATCTAAATATCATCTGATTCCAATAAGTATTCATGGAGATATGAATTTATTTTGATTATGGAATTATTATCAAGCCGACCTACAACTCATGTAGGCTCAGAACCCCAACAGTCGCATCTATTCAAACATCAACAGTTGTGTATAAATACAGGAGGAATTTTCCTCATTTTCACTCACTCATCTCATCACATCTCTCTCTCTCTCCTGCGCAGAAAAGAGACTCTCTCTCACACATGTGGAAGGAAGTTGTTGAACCTGAAGCTGCAACTGCAGATCCAAACATTGACCAGCATTGACCATCAAACCTCCTCTTTTGAATTGCATTGTAGGTCTATCTGGACCTCCTCTAAAGGCCGCATTTTTTGGTGGTGGAATTAAGCCGATCCGACAGTCGGTTTGCGAGATATTGATTGCCCCAGTTTTGATGATGAAGCCGCTAATGTTGATGTTGTTGATCTAGGGTTTGCTACTGCTGATATAAATCAGATTTATTGTACTATTTCTCTCTGCTGAATTATTGAAGATAAAAGAAGATTTGATCAAAGGGTTTCCCCACACATTGTGGGGTTTGTCCCTGGCTAGCCGCCACATCTTGTGTCTCTTGTCTTGGCTTGTTTTCTGTTGATCGTTTAATGTTCTATTTGCACTTTACTTATGCACATGTGATTGCTAATCTATGAATAATAATAAGAAAGAAAAGTAAATTTCTCTAAGCATAAAACATACCATAACCTAACAATCTATCAACCCTACATATTTTTGAAGTACATTGAACATTACATACTAAGAATCTTCCTGTGATATTGTAGACATCTTCACATATTACCAAAAGCATCCCAATAGTGATGGGGTAGCTATAGCATTTCACTTTGTCCAAGAAAATTGTGAGAAATACAAAAAGACACAAAAAGCACCTTCATCTCTTGATCTCTCTGAGAATAGAAAGAGTGGAGCAATGTAACTCCACCAATGATGCTCCCTCTATCCATGAATCGAAGGCTATCTTGCTTCCCTCAAGTGATGCACCCTACATAAATGGACAAGGATCTAAATGGAATCCCCCACATGGCACACTCTCAACGTTGCCCATCAACTCGTTATCAATATTGTGACGCATAAGGTGAGTAACTTGTTAGTTTATGGATTTGGTGTAGCATAAGACATGTCTTCTAGTCTCTAAGGTGTCATAGAGGCTAAGGAATGCAAGATCTCCAAAACCCAAAAAAGTTTCGAAAGAAAACACTTAGAAACCATTCAATTAAATTAATTGATCAATGATTAAAAATTGCCCAAGTCTAACATAGGAAAATTGATTAATTAATGGGTATTAATTGAGGAAATCGACTTTTTCTCTAGAGACTCCCAAAAAAGTGTATTGGTGGAGTCAAATTGATCTTAGCCATCGATTGTGATTGGATCTGGGTCATTGATACTCTAGTGACATATTATAAGAGCAAGTCGATGGGATGGAGATAGACACAATTGTGAGAGCAATGGAGCAAGGCAGTGTGAATTACCTAGTGTGCAATATTCATCGAAGGAATAATTTAAGCTAGAAAGTAGCAAGGGTTACAGTAGAGAGAATTTCCAGAGAAATTCTCAGGTGCTTTTCCAGCTTCCAGTGTCATAGAAGGAAAGTTGAATTATCCAATAGGGAAGTTGATTTTTGCAGTACGCGTTGCCCAATTTGTCAGTGCAAGTTGCCCAAAGGGAGACTCATTTAGTGACTAGTGCCAGGATCAAGTCTTGAGAGGCCCAACGAATTATTTCCAGAGGAAGAGATAGGAAAGACAACTCATCTGGAGGAGTTCCAAAATCATATCAAACTCTTCAGAGTAGGTAGTACGCATTTTCAGTCCAGTTGTGCGAATTAGTTGGGAAGTGCAAGTTTGATTAGGATGGCCCAGTAGAGTAGCTGTGAGGGAAAATATTTTCCCAGTATATTTACCAGTTGAGAAAAATTATTTGAGTTGATCTAGGAAGGGCCAGCAATTGTCATTCTCCATATTTGTTGCATAATAAAATAAACCCTCATCTGTTGCACTAATTTTTCCTTCGAGGTTTTTCTGAAGACTTTTAGTCCAAAATAATTGTGTCAAATTGTTATGTGTGTGCATCTATTTCACAGTTCCTTATTTTAATTTTGTGATGAATGCATCAATGAGTTATTTGATATTTGTTGTAGACAAATAAACTGCAAATCAGTTAGGAGAATAATTTCCATTTGGTGCATTCAAGGAAATTTCACATAACTCATCGTGATGCATCCTCATGTTGCACAAAAACAGGATTATAACTATAGTTGGAAATGCAGGTCTAAAATGGCAATAAAAATGAGAGTGAGTCATGTTACACCCCATATTGTATGAGGTTCCACATTGTGAATTTCATGGATGGAAATTTATAGCTAGTTCCTTGGAGTTATCGTACTAACTTGGCAAGATTCATATCCATGGAGCTCAATCTCTTTATGGTGTTCAATCATTTGATGGAGGACTTTGGTTGGGGAGTCTCACTTCTCCTTAAATGGATGACTATTATTGCTTATTCGTTGTGAGATATACTTTCCTTGTTGATCACCCCTTGGCTACATATTTGATGGTTGAGGAGCAATTTATCCCATTATGGTATGGTTGATATGTTTATGTTGGACATGGATGATGGTTCTAAACCCCCAAGGGGTTATATAATGGTGGTGGTAGGATGTAGATATTTCATGAGATCATTATCAATGTTTCCTAGTGACTTGCTGGGCTGATATATGATATTGGTGTCACTAGGAGTGTTCTACATAGACCTCGTGCATTAGATGTGTGATGGGGAACATACTTGATGATTGGATGGATTAGCACTTCTTTATGTCCCCTTCTCTTATGATGTGGTGGGATGATTCATGTTCCTTTATGGGATTTTCCTAGGTGATTAATTTTATTATGTAACATTTGTTAGACATCACTTTGGGAATAATGTGTCTCGAGATGATATTACCCTCATTGATATGTTATTTGCATTCTATTTTGGTGTTCAACCACATCCTTTCTAAATGATCCATCTAGTTGACACTGCACATTCATCCACAGAGTTATTGCACACGCATGACCATTGTGGACAACTTATTGTTATTCGAGGAGGTGATTTTGGAGCATTCTCCTAAGAGAATTATCATATTGTTTTATCACTTATGCATCATAGTTACCAGCTTAATGAGAACTATATAAATTTTTCATTTTTTAGAATTGCATTCACTGGTCGTTTTTATCCCCATTTCAAAAAGTGGTGCTACAAGTAAAGACCTATTTTTTAATTTAAAAATTGCAAAATTTTACAAATATGGTCCAGAATGTTGCAAACAAAAACCTTAAAATTGACACCCAGATTGAAAAGGGGGTGTTAAGTAGCACCTTCTTTTTAGGGGGGTTAAAATTACAACTCATTTGGAGCAGTTCCCTTGACAATTGGTACTACTGTGTACAAAAACCTTAAAATTGATCTCTAAATCAAAAAGTGATGTAATAAAACTTGATTCTTTATTTCAACGTCAAAAGTGCAATTGTTTGATGTTGTGGCTCTCATAATCAATGTCACTATGTACCAAAACTTCGAAATCAAAACTCTGCCCATATACCATTTTATTGTTTTAGACCTATAATTACAAAACTAGAGAAAACAAATAAATAAACATTTAATATTAAAAAATAAAAACAAACAATTTAAATTATATAATAAAAATAAAGCTGAACATTTTAAAATATATAATAAGAATAGCATAATTAATTAAAATAAATACATAAAAACTAGAAAGCAAATGAGGAAAACCAAATTAATTTAAAAACAATAAAAGGCCACCCAAGAAAAAAAACCTTAACTAAAGCAGGGTTAACTTTATATAGGTTCAATTCACACAAGTGACATAATGAGCTCATATATTGTTGTAATGGCTTCGAGTCTTGTTGTTGATGTTGAAAGTGTAACTAGTATCGGTCTTCATAGTCGTTGTTTGGCACATGACATGATGTAATTTTTATATTTATCAAAAAGAAGAAAAAGAAAAATATTGTAAAAGAAAAATTATTTATAAAGCATGGGTTTCATGCTTAGGTCATTGGTCAAATAGGTCAAAGGAATCCAATGCATTCTTATAAGGATTGTCATGAATCAAAGTGTCATTGCCCTATTGGGCTCTGTTGAAGCCCCGAAAATCGGGTCTACAACAAGGGGGATACCCACCCAGTCCGGACCTTGGTTAGCAGCTCCTTTTCCGTTTGGTATAGTGGGTCCGACTGGGGATATGGGACCAGTTTCCCAATTTATGTGTATGTGTGTGAAGAATTGATATTTCCCTTCTAAAAGTTCCTAAGTGAGATGCTCTAACTCTAATCTAATAACGTGCAAATTTTATTCTAATAAACAGAAACATCTAATTCTACACTAACCCGGGGTGTAATTCTTCTGTTATGCGATCTAAAATGATTTCAAATAACAATTGGTAGTAAAGATCATTCAACTGCTATGAGAAAAGAATTCAATAAAGATGAACCACTTCATATACAAAGTTAGACGAAGCAGTTGTGAAAAACATATCGCATAATAAGCTATTCATACATTAAGCATAAATAAATAGCTATCACCGTAAAAAAGTGCCAAATTATAAATCAAGCATTCACACATCAATATATAAACAACTGAACTTGAATATCACTTTTAACACAGAAGGCAGAAATAGTTAAGATATAGAAGTACCATTTATAACTAGTCCTACTCATGAGCTTCAAGTGATAATGATTTATCTCTTCGTAACCCAACATCCACTAAGAGTACAGAAATGCAACATCAGTAGCAGATATTAAATACAGATATTGATAAATCATGTTCCATTCATTCATCAAAACCTCCACAGAGGGTACAAAAGTGCATGTTCTAGGGATGAGTTTTTGACAAATTTCAGGACCCTTCTCTAAATGCATGAGAAGGGTTTAAATACTACTAACTAAATCTAAAAATAAATTATTACAAAAAAAGTAGGATGCGGTTTAAATGATCGTCCTCACTTTGGGAAAAAATAAAACTAAATTAAAACTAAAAATACTAAAATTACTAACTAACTATGTATCTAATCCTTGAAATCGCACGCGTTCAGCATCTGTTTGAGAAGATTTGGCTGGCCGACTTCCGATTTCAGTTGTGCTGAGAAAACAGAATCGGTAAGAGCTGGCGCCATCTTCTCGGCAGAATTGATGATACACTTGAGAGTCATGCACTGGCTGTGTGGTTTTACCAAGTACATCCAGTAAGAATCCCAATTTAACTTGGTTAACCTTTGGATTGATTCTGCCTTTTCTTGAGCCTTCTGTTTCCAGTCTGCCTGTAGTTGTTGTGCCTTAGGTAGATACCCTGGAGTGGTCTTTGAGATCAGGTTTGCTCTATGCAAATTTTCATTTATACAATCAATAACGTTGTTTGCTGCCATGGCCGCTTCTTCTGCTACTTGTTCTGCTTCCCTGAGTTGTGCATCCCATTTATTAAAGAGCATTTCTTTGTGATTGTCATTGATCCTTGGTGCGCCTGCTCTTTTTCCCTCCTCTATTTCTTGCCAAGTCAAATACTCAGTAACTCGTTTATCAATTAAATCATAATCATTTCATAAATCTATGACTTGATTAGTGATTTTATCGCTTATTTCACAGTAAGAGTTCCATTGTGATATTCTTTGGCACAATGCTTCCTGTTGCTGCAGTAGTTGATCATTCAAGGAAATGGATTCTGTGATGAATTTTGTAATTTTAGGGTCATCCATGTGCATCTCCTGCATATCCCACAATTGTTTTTCTTTCTCTGCCAAACTATTCTGGTAGCTTATCTGCATTCATTGGAAGTCCTGCTATAGTTTTTCAAGCTGTTTCTGTGCTTCGTTGTTGGCATTGGCTTGTTGCAACTGTTGTTGCAAAACTCGTATCTGGTCTTCCCTTTCTTTTAGCAGTTGTTGTACCTCAGATGCTTTGTCAATGGTTGCAGAGGCATATGCTCCTGCGATCTGCGATAATTTGGTGAGATTCTCAGTGGGATCGGTAGTAGGATCTTGCCATAGGACGTCTAATTGTTCTGCCTCATTAGAGAGCACGTTTTCCAATTTCCTTTTCTTCCTTTGTCTCCTTACTACTGCCTTGTGTTGCGGACTATAGAATACATCAAGAGGAGGAATTTCTTCTATCTTGAGGATGAGTTCAGAGGATGGGGTGATGGGAATATATTCCATCTCTGGGACATTGCTAATTGTTCCTGTGATTATATCTTCTGTTGCCTGTACATCACTTGCAGGTGTCTTTGTACTTGGTCCCTCTAGATTGATCAATTCATTGAAGGTCTCCCATTCTTTATCTAGTTCGGTTTTGTTTGTTGATGGTTGAACGATGAGAGGGGGAGGATCTGTTTGTGGAGAGGTAAAAGCCTGTTGCTATTGGAGCTCTTTTGATTGGCAGGTATCCTTTATTGACCCCTCGCTTTTACCCTGGTCACTTTCTGATCTTTTGGAATGTTCAGATGTTTCTTCTCCGGACTTAGATTTAGACCTATGTGTGCTTGAACTTCCACTGAGACTGATACTCGGAGTTGGTTCCCTTTCGAGTTCCAAGGGTAGTTTTTCTAAGGGGATACTAGCTAATCTCCTTTCCCTGTATATCTTAAACTCTTGAAATTATGCTGGAGAGAATTGCATTTGGGCCGAAAGCAGAATTTCTTCAAGTGTGTTTTTCTGTTGGAATATGTCATCAAAAAGATCATCTTTTCCAGAAAACACCTTTATCTTGAGTGCAGTAGTAAAATTCTTAGCAATATCATGAGGGTCGAACGGTCTTGCTAAAAATTTGAATAATTGTAAACATGTTATGTTGTTTACTTCTGTGAATGCATGGCCTACATCAAATAGTGAAAAGGCCCCACAGGCTATAGGAAATTGTGGCCAAATAGCCTTCTTTTTATCTTTCAAATCTTTAGTCAAACCTCCTTCTCCGCAGGTTTGATAAGCAATTTCTCGTGCCATGAGTTTATCAGGGACATACAAAGGTAAGACGTGAGGGGAAGCAGAACTTCCGAATACCCTGATATATGTAAATAGTTCTTCCCCGAACCATCTCGCAACGGGGAGTATGTCTACTTCTGCTTCAGGAGAACATCTTGGAGCATTCTTATCATACAACATTCTGTACAGGGGCAACATGATTCCATGACAAATCTTGTAGAAGTGCGGAGTGAACTTAGAGTCCCACAATTCTTTATGATAGATATGAATGGGTAAGGGGTCTTGAGTCGTCCATTTCCAACCCATCACAGGAAACTTAGAAACATAACATATCGCATCCATCACATAAGCAGATAAGTAAAAAGGGGGATAAATTCTCTGAGAAACAGTTCTTTTAGACTGGTAATTTACAATGGCCGTGACTAGGTTATCAGACAATATTTTAGCCCAATCCACAATAGTAGCATCCGTGGCGGCATCCAATAATGGTAGCCATTCAGATGAAAATTTGTTAATGTCTGGCATTCCAAAAAGTCTACAGAGCATGGCAGCAGCAAAGCAATACGGGGAGGTGAGAGAACCAGTACTATACATACCATGTTTATCCTTCTTTAGCGGTTCGTCCCTCCTCGACCAGTCTTTGGTGGTTTCTGCCAGGTCTTGATTTTCTTTTGCAAATTTCTCCATGAACTGTTTGTTATAAGTGGCCTGTGGCTCTGGTAAATGATACATGAGCCTCAAATCTTGTGCAGCGAATGAGCCAATGAGTCCTTGACCCTGAGTCTTAAACTGTCTGTTTCTGATATCCACGCTGTCCAGTATCCATTTAACCATGTCTATGTATGGAAGAATTTTGGGCCTCGCCGCTATTCGGTGTAAGAATGAACAAGCTAGCTCTGTAAGGGATGCTTCAAAGGAACTATGTGAGCCTGCAGTAGCCTCGACCTCCATTACTCTAGGATTCTCTTCCTCAAGTAGATTGTACATGCCTTCCTAGGTAGCAATACCAGCATCTCGGTTGCAGGCGGTGTCTGTATACAAGGGTGTCATTTCCTTCTCTTCAGAGCTCGGGGCTTTTCCTTTCTTTCCCATAGTATCCTGCATACTGCTTTGTATCGTTCTTTGTTCTTCGTTCCTGCAATTTACAAGTGAAGTGAGAATAATGATAAGAAAAGTTGACGGGAAAGATTTAAATGCCGAAGACATATAAAATACACCACCTTACGTGAAATGATTTTTTGATAAGCACGAAACCCTATTCCATTAATTACTGGCAACTAATTCATTAATTGGCATTAAAGCACATAACCAGGTCTCAATTTATGGAAACTACTTTTTTGAACCACGAGCCCACAAGATCTGCGATGAAGCGATTTGCTTCGCAATATCGCAGAATTGCTCTATCGCAATATCGCGATATCGCAGGAGCGTGGCATATGACGATTTTCGTTAATCTGTTTCCTGTGATTGCCGATATGCGCCGTCGCATATCGGCAGTTTTAAAGTTTTTCAATGTGAGCGATGTTTGACGCATGCGATGCGATATATGTCCATAGTCCCGTATCGCGATTTCACAATTTTAGAATTCGGCTCGCAAGGGGGTATTCATGCTCCTTTTGCGATGCGATATTTTCTAAGGAATAATCCTACTTTATCATAAAACTTAGGCTTTTTTATTTTTTAAGGGTTTTCTCCTAAGTTTAAAATGGTAAGTTTTATTGAAAAAGGAAATATAAGCACTAGTTGATTCTTTAAATTTTTGACTAAGGGTCCCCACTTATTTGGTATTAGTAATAACACCAAATAAGAAGGGGGGTTGTTGCTGGCCACAACAGGCTCTTAGATCAAAGAAAGAAATTTTAGTTTTTTAATTGAATGTGTTTAGAGGGCTCCAAATGACAAGTTAGCCAGCGTGCTCATGTCGGTCTTGAGAAGGGCTTAAAGAGACTTTTGAAAAGGGTATATATAGGAGGTACTTCGAACTCCTTAGGCAGAATAGACACACACATCTAATTGACATGATCTGTGACTTAAAAGGGATGTGAAGGGGCTAGAAGAGTCTTCCAGTTATAGTCTACAACTTAAGAAGGATGTGAAGAGGCTAGAAGAGCCTACGAAGTTATAGTCTGCAACTTGTGAAGGGTGCGAAGAGGCTAGAAGAGCCTACGAAGATCTTATCTGTGTTTCACTATTGTGAAGATATTGTATGGGAAGGCAGGTTGGTCGACTTGATCTTGTTGGGAGCCCTAGTCTAGAATTTGGTTTTGGAAGTCTACTTTGAAGTTAATAAAAAGAGAATTTCTTGTGGGTTTTCCCCTTTAGAGGGGTTTTTCCATGGCTTGGAACATGTATCTTGTGTTCATGTGATTTTCATTGTTTTGGAATTTATTTGATGATAAGAACATAAGCATAATCAATTTAAAAAAGAACCTAACATCACAAGTAAATGTCAAGTAAAGGATAATGTAAAGTTAAATATGTTTCCCTAATCCATTTTGCAACATGGTATCAGAGCTAAGGTAAGTGTCATGAGCAGTTGAAAGATCATTGTAGTTTAAAGGAGTCCTCAAGGCAAGAAAATGGATGTTTGTAATCTTATTGACGACCGAAAATTCTTCAAGGTAAAGTCATTGAGTTTCTGATAGTTAAAGCCTAGAACAAGCCTGATGTCTTCACTATTCTACTCCAAGCTCAGTGCAGAACTTGGCTCCTATAGCCACAAATCCGAAATCCTATGAAAATGCTACAAGACGACCGTTTGAGTGGTGGATTGAAGGAAGGTGTATCCCTGTAATAGAACGAAGACCTAAAGGAGCCTAAAAGAGTTGGATTTTTTATATATAAAATATTTGTGGTAACGCCACAGTCCTATACCAAGGAGGTTGAGACTTGAAAAGTAGTTCTGGGTTGTTTTTATGAGACAAGATTATGTCACATTTTGAAGAAGGTTTGTAATGGATTGTTTGGAGGAACTGAAAGGCCCTTGAACTAGTTCAGATCGAGACTCTTGAGCCAACAAAGAAGTGTCCCTAAAGAAAGAGAAGGATCACAGTTGAGAAAGATATTTTAAAGTATGTATGTAAAGCATTTGCAATGGTTATTAAATCCCTATCCACATAAACAAATCTTTGAGAAATTTTGATAAAACAGGTCGAGACATATGATCTCATTTCCTGTGGAATCCAAGATTTGAAGTAAGGCTATTTATAAAAGATACAAGACCGTCACATCAAAGTTTTTATAGTAACTATGGTGTGCCCTAACTAGAGGACTGGCGTTAAAGAATAAGCCTCACTCTTATCATCAAGGATAGTGGAGGATTGACATAGATCATTGAAGGTTCGATTGAAGAAAGGAGTTATTGTTTGAGGACCTGTATAAGCATCTACAACATACATTAACAAGAATTCAACAAGAACAATAATTAGCCATCTTGAAAAGCATTTTTTCTTGACACCTT
Source organism: Pinus tabuliformis (assembly GCA_031772625.1). Taxonomy (NCBI): domain Eukaryota; kingdom Viridiplantae; phylum Streptophyta; class Pinopsida; order Pinales; family Pinaceae; genus Pinus; species Pinus tabuliformis. Next base: position 697,676,525 of record CM062806.1, on the reverse strand, counting down.
TAAAGGCTTCTCTTGAAGCTAATATAGAAGTCAAACTTGAAGTCAAAAGAAGTCATCTTGGGAAGGGTATCTTTGGAAATTTTCTCTTAAAGACAATTTTGAAGAAAGTAAAATGAGATCTAAACTTCATCCTTGGGAAGCAGTCTCGTTCAAACAAGGTCATTTGAAGACAAATCCTTTGCATGAAAGGATTGGGTAAGGTTGATAGAAGGTATATATGATCTCTAGATATTGAATATTCATTAAATGGTCTAACATGAAATGTGTTAAGGCTTTTGTTGCATGTCTTGATTCTAGGGTTTGTAGACCTCATCTTGTTGGAGGTCTTTGAAATCTAGGGATTGCAAACCCTAGATAGGACTTAGAATAGAAAACTGTATTAAGTGACAAACGCTAACCCTAATATGATTGTTCCCTTGAAACCCTAACTCTTGTCTTCTAGGGTTTTTAGGTAGTCTAGGGTATATGGAAAATCCTAGCGAGGATGGAATTGAATAAAATCCAAGGTATGAAATCATGTCCCTAGAATTGGTTATAATTTGTATTTGGAAACCCTAGAAATTCTCTCTCTCTAAGATACCATGGAATCCCTAGATTGTAAAAATCATAATCATGCTCTTGTACTCGTAATTTAGGTGGTACTTGTCAGTAAATATTGCAAGTACATAATGAAGGGAGAAAAATGAGAAGGATGGCTAAGAAAAGCAGTTAATGATGAGCATGATTCTAACAAGTTCATAAATGATGACAACTCCAAGGAAAATACTAAAGCTTGGTAATCAAGCTCGATCCATGGACACTCTGAATAAAATGAATAAATATAGGAATACTTCAATGATATCTAGATCAATACAAAATCCAGAGGAAGCCATTGTTGTTCACAAAACATAAGTATTCCATTTCTTTTCTTTCATTGCATTGTTATTGACTTCCTTAGTATATCTAGTTTTACTATCACTTAATTATAACCTTTTATTTTATAATCTTCCTAAAATAGGATTGCAGGTATCTTCCAAAGACTATTCATCAAATATGAAGTTGAGGTTATAGCTCAACTCAGAGGGGGCTTAGAAGAGAGATTTGAATCTTGAAAGAATTTTGAAGAAGAACCCTTGATTCAGAGGGAGCCTCGTATTAAAACTTGAAAAATCAAAGCACCTCCCCTATCTTGAAAAGTAAGTAAAAAACAAAATAGGTATGTACGATCAATTAATGCATTGTCATTGCTTATAAAGTATGTGAGGATCTTTACAATTTCCTTATATCCAAAAGACTATGAAAATGTTAGGGTATGAAGATGACATATTTTACATGACAGGAATCTATGGTTTTACATTTTTGAATATTTTTGGTATCTAGGGTTAGAAAGTCCTTGTCAGAACTTGAATTAGAAAACTCCTAGTGTAAGTGAAATCTGAAACCCTAACTATTTGTTCGCTCTTATAAAACCCTATCTCTTGATTTTTTGGGGTTTATAGATAAAATCTAGGGTGTATGATTAAACCCTAGCAAGGATTGAATTGAGTAAACCCTAGGGATTGAAAGTCAAAATCCCTGCGACTGATGTTTTCGTTGAAAGTAAAAATTCTATTTAGGGTTAGGTCATGGAATATTTAGGGTTTGTAACTAAAACCCTAGTCATAGCCTTTGAAAACCTTAGACTAACAAAATTAACATCGTGCTCTTGTACATATATGTCGCTTGGTTGTACTTGTTGATAAAAATTATAGGTACATGATTGTATGAAAAATATTTAAAAACAAAACTAAATATTGTGCTTAAGACAGCTTCATGATGAGCATGATGGAAAGAGGGAGTTGTTGTGATGATATTGAAGATTCCACATTAATGATTGAAGATGGAGTTGTACCTCATTATTACTTGAAGATGGAACGTGCAAAGAAAATAATGACCTCAGAAAGAGGTTTGATGAGTTGGTGTACCTTAGGCTGAATAGTCAGTATGATGGTACTTAGGGTCAATATCTTGGTCGTTAGCCTAGACGATACCTAGATCCATGTTAGGGTGGATATCTTGGTCTATATGATACCTAGATCCCAATTAGGGTTGGTATCTTGACCTAAATGATATCCAAATCCATGTTAGGGTCGATACCTTGGCAAGTAGCCTAGACGGTACCTAGATCCATGTTGTTGTCTTGGCAACTAGCCTAGATCGCACCTAGATCCTTGTTGAGTTGGTGTCTTAGCAGGTAACCTAGATGACACCTAAATCCTTGTTGAGTTGGTGGCTTGGTAGGTAGCCAAGATGATACCTAGAACCCTGTTGAGGTTGGTGTCTTGGCAGGTAGCGTAGATGTCACCTAGTGTCTTGGCAAGTAGAGTAGATGACACATGGTGTCTTGGCAGGTAGCCTAGATGACACCTGGATCCCTGTTGGGATGGCACCATGACAGGTACCCTAGATGGTACCCAGATGGGTTGATATCTTGGCAGTTAGCATAGATGAAATCTAGATCTCTAACATTGTACATGCTACTCTTTTTATGAGAACTTTTCAAAGTATTGTCCTTGTCCTTGTACCAGTTAAATTATGAATACCTACCTAGTTAAGAGGGAGTTTTGAAAGTTTAACAAGTATTGGTTTTCATAATCGTTGTTTGGCTCATGACATGATATAATTCTTATATTTATCAAAAAGAAGAAACAGAAAAATATTTTAAAAGAAAAATTAAATATAAAGCATGGGTTTCATGCTTAGGTCATTGATCAAATAGGTTAAGACATCCATTGCATGCCTATAGGGATTGTCATGAGTCCAAGTGTCATTGTCGTTATGTAAAAAACCTTATTGGGCTCTTATATCAAAGAAAGAAATTTTATTTTTGTAATTGAATGTGTTTAGAGGGCTCCAAATGACAAGTCAACCAACCTGCTCATGTCGGCCTTGTGTAGGGCTTAAAGAGCCTTTTGGAAAGGGTATATATAAGGGGTACTTCGAACTCCTTGGACATAATAGACACACATCTCATGGACATGATCTGCAACTTAAAAGAGATGTGAAGAGGATAAAAGAGCCTTCCAGTTATAGTATGCAACTTATGAAGGATGCAAAGAGGCTAGAAGAACCTATGAAGTTAGGGTCTACAACTTATGAAGGTTGCGAAGAGGCTAGAAGAGCATACGAAGAGTTGATCTGTGTTCACTATTGTGAAGATCTTGTAAGGAAGGCAGGTTGGTCGACTTGATCTTGATCTTGGTCTAGAATTTGGTTTTGGAAGTCTCCTTTGAAGTTAATAAGAAGAGAAGTTCTTGTGGGATTTTTCCCTGGCTCGGAGCTGATATCTTGTGTTCATGTGATTTTCATTGTTTTTTGCATTTATTTGATGATATGAACATAAGCATAATCAAGTTAAAGAAGAACCTAACATCACAAGTAAATGTCAAGTAAAGGAAAATGTAAAGTTAAATATGCTACCCCTAATCCATCTTCCAACAATTGAATGTCCTAGAGCCATGAAGAATATCTCACCCTTACCTACATGTTGGAGGGTGGGGTAATGAAAATACTATATTAAAAATTAAAACAATTTTAAAAAAAAATAAGATAACAAATTAAGTTGTTTTCCTCTCAACCCACCAAATCCCCAACACCCTACTCCACACTTCACTCTCCTCTTCTCCTCGGAACCCCATCCCCGCCCTCATCCGCATGCAAACCTCAAGCAATAGGTTTACAACCCACCACTTGAGGGCCATGCATGAACAAAGGGAAGGGGTCACTCCTCTAAGTGATGGGTTTACAAGCCACCACTTGAGGGTCATGTGCAAAGTAGAGAGGGATGTTGGGGGAGTAGGAGGAGAGTGGGGAAGTAGGGCAACCTATTACCTAAGGGTCATGCACAAGCAAAAGGGACCAGAGAAAGGAAGGGATAAGGGAGTTGGCAAGGGAGTGGGGAGTTGGTGGAGAAAGAGGGAGGGAGTGGGGAGAAGGTAATTCTAGAAATCGAACACCCCACCCATGAAATATTATTTTAAAAAAAAACATTGATTTTTTTTATATTTAACTTTTTTTTAATAACTCTGGTTTCTTTTTTCTTTTACCCTGCCCCTTTTTTTCCAATGTTCTTAAAATAATTCTCCTTTTAAAAAGAAGAAGAGTATATATATATATATATATATATATATATATATTTCTCTTGTCATTTTTTTATTTTTTTATTATCTTATAAATTATGTTATTTCTTATATTTAAAACATTGAATTTTTTATTTTTTAATTTGAAATGTTTTAATTTTTTTTTTATATCATTTTCTTTCTTAGGTTTGCAATTTTAGACCCGAAAAAGAAAGTGTGTTGGGCATGGTACCACATTTTGATATGACTATTGATTTTGAGGTTTTGGTTCGTAGTGGAACTAATAATTAAAACTTACAAGTTGAATGGGTCTAATGGTTAAGAACATGTATTTCTTCTTAAGAAATTAAAGATTAATATCCAAAAGGGGGTAAAGTATGTACACCTCCATAGACTATAGCAATCAAATTGTTATCCAAAGGAGTGTTTGTTCTCCGAAAAACAAGGGGTACCAAACACCAATTTGGTGTCTGGCTGGTTATGACCTTAAAATTAAACTATTATTATTTTATTACTATTAAATAAAAAAGGGGTGCCACTAGCAATAATACTTTGTTCACAATGATATCGAATGTCCAAGCCACGATACAATTGGTAATTTTACATTTGGAAAAAAACAGTGCTCATAGCACCCCTTTCATTTTAGGGGTTGATTTTAAAAAAATTATTTGCAATGATATTAATTGTTAGAACCAAGATCTCAAAATAGTTGTAATTTTAATTCTAAAAGTTGAAAGAAAAAATGGTGATTTTGGGAGCTTAACTTTCAACTTGAGAGTTGAATTTAAGTTTTTAATTGCAACTTTGAATTGGTAAGAAAATGTTGTAATTTAACCTCGAATAAAAAAAATAATAATAATTAGTGGCGCTAGTTTTTGACACAAAAGCATGTGCTTTTAGAGATAGAGTTCTCGTTTTGAGGTCACAATTTTCATCAAATTGATTTTAAAGGGCGCACTTAGTAAGCTCTTCTAGGTGGACCTTGCAGCACACCCTCTCCTATGTTGAGGTTATTTTATTATATCTTGCATGCATGCATTCTTGGACGCATTCCATGTAAAGACCTTGGATCTTGACATGGTATTATACCTATTTTTAATGGTGCACTCCATGAATATTATTTAATGCATACCACTTAATTTTGGATGGAGTGAGTTGTCTTGAAGAGGTGTTTGTCCACTTGCCTTTAGATTTGGTCAACCATGGATCTAACTAATATTTTACTATTTGTTTCACTTTTCATGGAGTGAGTTAAAGAATACAAACTTGATTATTTTGTGAGAGAAAAACTCTTTGTAAAGATATCTCCCCTTGGACTTCATTTGTATTTCACATGTTTAAAGCCTTATGGAAGATTGGAGGTATATCATTTTTTATGTGAGACTTCTTTTGTGTATTTTATCTTTTATGTGTTGACTTCCATTATAGGAAAACATTATATTGTTGAAGCATGGAACCATGATTTGTTGGCATAATGTAATATGAGGATTTAACTCCTCTACTATTATTGTTGTTGTATCTAGCTACATCTAATAAACCCTATTTTTGTTAACATTGATATCACATCACCTTCATACCAACATTTTGAATAGCACACCTAGCTTTCCAAGATTAAATTTTTACAATAAAAATCCGCAAGCTAAGACTGATTTGTGGCATGAATAATAGCCCCACCAACGGTACATTTTCATGCACTTTCTCTCTTTGATCTATGCTCTCTTTACTCATTGCCCAAGGTGTGACTAGGCATTTGGTGTTGGGGTTTTTTTTCATGTTTTCCTTCTCACACCACTCATCAATACATTACACTACTACCTCGTCTTGCTTAGGCTAACTCTTCATTAAATCACCTGGTGCCTCCACTTTATATCTTAGAAATACTACCTTTTAGAGCAACCCCCGTGACTCAGAAGAGAGTCAACCGAAAGAGAGAGAGTTTTACAGAAATGACAATGGTAGCCTTCCTGTGTTGCACAAACTAGAGGTGTTGTGTTTCGTTGTAACAACTCCCAGAAGCAATTCATTACATTTTGTTGTAACAACTCCCATAAGCAGTTCGCCTTAATGGCCGCTGAAAACGAGATGTAGCAGATCTATTAAATCTACCTTCATGTTGTAAATAATTCACCCTATTTATTGCAATGAATAGAAAATATGAACCCACCCCACTAAAACAGTGCCCTGCCGCTCAGCTAGTGCACCTTTTTACTGTAACAAGTGCTTCCAGAAGTTAAACGTTCCAATAGCCCATTGACTTGCCCTCAACGCTCCTAGATAAGTGTACATCAATGCTGCTACTCGTAAACTCATATGAGGCACTTGTATTTTGTTGAAAATGCCTCTCGAAAGCAGTGTCCATTGTTTATGTTCCTCGTGATAGCACCCTTCTATGCTGGAAAACACCTAAAATCAGCACCCAGATCGGTGCCCAGATGAACAGCACTGAAATTGACCCTTCTATCTTAAAATCTGTACCAAAATTGCTGTCAATAAACAGTGTTGGAAGAAGTCTGAAAATGCCTCTCCTGGAAGCAAACAGTAGGTAAATTCTTCCTTCGAAAGTGTGCCGAAGTAAGTGTACAAAATTCCCCTTCCAAGAAGGTATAAATCTAAAAATTTCAATGAAAAATCTAATTTCGTAGTTTGATTTGTCAAAAACAATACCACCTTCCTCCTTACGAGGAAGCATGCAAACCCTACACCAAAATTAAAAAGAGGAAACAACACTTGGCCTAATGGATTGTTGTTTCTTCTTAATTTCCTCAACCACGTCACTATAAGAGGAGATATATCAGATTCAATTTTATCTCTTAACATGTCGATTACCCCGCTCACCCGACAATCCATTAGCTTCCTTTAAGCAACAAACTTTCTTCCTAAGATGTTAGGTTCTCTGGTTTATCCAAAAATACTGGATTCAACAGGTGAACAATGAAATCTTCAGAAAGTACCGCTCACCAATGTGTTGTGTAGCCCTTGAAGTTATTGATTAGGGAGCTGGACTTCACTTAGCCCTGGACATAAATAATGGCACTATTTATGTTAGCCATTGAAATCATCCCCATGATCTGCCACAAAATCAAGGATAATTCCAGTAAAATAAACAAAAAGCTTATTCGTACTTTCCGTCCAACGGAAAATAGGATCAAAAAGGGGGAGAAAACAAATTGGACAGGCATTGCACATCATGCCAATCAATGCAGAAGATTGCCTTTATGGAACATTAGTAAACTCAAAAGCTATCTAATTCATCAAGCAACTCAACATTTAGATTAATTATGACAACCAAAGAGATGATAAAAATGGCAATGTTTGTATTAAAGAATAAAACCCACTGGTCATCTCTACGAAAGAGAGTCTGACCCAGGAGAGTCTGGCTCTGCAGAACACTCTACATTGTTCATGCACATTACACATTAAATAGAAAACATGGTTTTAACGAAGTTAGAACAGCATCCTAAGAAACAAAAACTAATTCTTATCCTGAGGTTACGTGAACCAACTCTACCTATTCTAGGATATATTCCATTATCTTCAACACTCCCCCTTAATGGAGAATGGGTTCACAAATATGCCTAGCATCTCCCTAAAATTTGAAACTTAACTTTTCCAAGAGGCTTAGTGAAAATGTCCGCAACATTATCACATGTATTACAATATTCCAGATGAATTTCTTTGGATTGCACTTTCTCCCTGACAAAGTGGAATTGAGTATCAATATGTTTAGTGTTTTTGTGAAACACCGGATTATTGGCCAGCTTGATTGAACTCTAATTGTCGCATCTGATTGTTGTTGCGACTGTCTGTTCTTCCCCAAGATCTTGGAGAAGTCTCCACAACCAAACCACCTCACACGTTGTTGCACACATGGCTTGATACTCTGCTTCGGCTGAGGACAAGGAGACTGTGTTCTGCTTCTTGTTGCTCCATGTGATCACCCCGGATCCAAGACTGAATGCATAACCTGTTATAGATTTGCGATCATCTACATTTTCTACCCAATCTAAATCTGCCAATCTAACATCAGAAGAGTCAGTGTAAATAATTCCATAATCTACAGTACCTTGTAGATACCTCAAAATATTCTTCGCTGCATTCCAATGGCTTTCAAGTGGCTTAGACATAAATTGGCTTAGCACACTGACTGCATAAGCCAAATCGAGTCTAGTGGTGGTCAGGCAGATTAGACTCCCAACCAGTTGTCTGTAAAGTGTTGCATCCGCCACTTTTGAGCCATCCTCACACTACAATTTGATGTTTTGCTACAATGGTACCGGTGCAAGCTTACACTGATCCATTCTAAACCTTTCTAACATGCTTTTAACATACTTCGCTTGGGATAAAAATGTTTGACCTGAATCTCTCCAGATTTCAAGACCTAAACAGTATCTGAGTTCACCAAGGTGCTTCATCTCAAACATTTGTGACATCTGTTGCTTGATTTCATCAATTAGATATGTAGCATCACCTATAATTATCAAATCATCTACATATAATGAAATTAACACTACGCACCATTGTTCATCTTTCATGGTGTAAAGATTAGGGTCATTCTTACTTCTATTATAGCCAGCTTGCAGAAAAAGTGAATCAATCTTTTCATACCACAACCTGGGAGCTTGTTTTAGTCCATAAAGTGCTTTCTTCAATCTACAGACTAAATGTTCTTTTCCTTTCTGGACAAACCCTTCTGGTTGCTCTAGATAAACCTCTTCTTTTAGTTCTCCATTCAAAAATGCAGACTTTACATCTAGTTGGTGCATCATCCAATGTTTCTTAGTAGCTAAAGCGATTAACATTCTGATGGTGTTCAATTTAGCTACAGGGGCGAAGGTTTCTTCATAGTCTATCCCTTCTTTTTGTGTGTACCCCTTTGCAACCAACTTAGCTTTCAATTTTTATATAGTTCCATTTGCATTTATTTTCGGTTTATATAACCATTTGCAACCTATGGTTTGTTTTCCTCTAGGAAGTTCAACCAATTCCCAAGTGTTATTTCTTATTATTGAATCATATTCCTGTTCCATGGTTGTTTTCCATTCACTACTTTCATTTGCTTCTTTATAACTAGACGGATCAACCACATTCATCATACTAGTTATAAAAGCATTTTCCCTATATCTTGCAGGCATTTGAGCTTTCCTACTTGATCTCCTGAGTGGTGGGGTGGTGATTTCAAACCTTAATTGATCATCATTTACTTTTTCTTCCTGTTGTTGCTGTTGTCGTTGTTTCTGCTGCTGCTATTGTTGTTGTTGTTGTTGTTCATCCTCTGCCTTAGTCTGCTGCTGACCTTGATTGTTCTCTGCTTCTTCCACAAAGAACAGAATGTCCCATTCCTCATAGTGCTCATCAAGTTCTTCATGATCCTGCTCATGGAATTTAACATCTCTACTAACAAAGATCTTGTGAGTAGAGGGATTAAATAATATGTATGCTTTATATGACGAACAATACCCTATAAAAGTACATCTGATGGCTTTTGAATCTAATTTTCTTCTATCTTCCTTTGGAATGTGAGCAAATGCTTTACATCCAAATATTCTTAAGCGTTTTACTGCAGGCTTATATCCATATAATGCTTCAAAAGGAGTTTTAGACTCAAAACTTTTTGAAGGACTCCTATTTTTCAAATAAACTGCAGTATTCACTGCTTCAGCCCAAAAACCATTCGAAAGATTCTTACCTTTCAGCATACTTCTAGCACATTCCACCAGTGTTCTATTCTTTTTTTTGTTACTCCCTTCTGTTGTGGAGTATGGGGTACTATGAACTGTTGCAAAATTCCATGATCTTTACAATATTTGATAAGCTCATCCTTCTTGTATTCTCGCCCTTGATCAGAACGGAGAGTTTTTATCTGTTTCCCTGTTTGTCTTTCAATCATATTTTTAAACTGTTTAAAGTATTTGAATGTATGACTCTTCTTACTTAAGAAATACACCCAAGAAAACTTCGTACAGTCATCAATAAACAATAGAAAATACAGTGCACCTCCTAATGATTTTGTCTGCATGGGTCCACAAAGGTCTGTGTGCACTAATTCCAGTATATCCCTCTGTTTCTTTTCTACTCTAACAGGGAATTCTTCTCTATGCATTTTTCCTAAAGTACAGGGATCACAATCATTATGTACTTGCTTTAGCATACAAAGATCTCTGACCATTTCCTTCTTTTGTAATAACAGCAAATCATTGTAGTTGATGTGGCTGAATCTCTGATGCCAAAACTCTTCTGTAGTCAGGCTCGCTGCTGTCAATGCTCGAACCGGTGCAGGTCTCACATCCAACTTGTACAATCCTCCTATTCGGATTCCTGTAGCAATTGTCTTCATGCCATCTAGCAGGTCTTTAATGCGTAACAGTTAGATTTTTAAAATTCAACTTTCAAATCTTGGTATGTAATCATAGATACAGAAATCAAGTTCTTTGGTATGCCAGGCACATACATAACATTATCAATTTGTCTGATATTACCATTAGGTAGAATGACAGAAACTTTTCCACACCCTTTGATTTGATGACTTTTGTCATCACCTAGGTAAATCTGTGCACCTTCGTTGATTTCTTTAAAATCTTCAAGCCAGTGCTTATTCCCTGTCATGTGTGTTGACGCTCCTGAATCTACATATCAGATGTCTACATCAACATTTTCATCACGATCTGCCATGAACAATCTGAAATTATGCACCTGATCACCATTTGCGAGATGACTTGCATGTCTTTTTGGCTTCTGCTATTCTTCATGATATTTCTTTTTCCTACACTCCCTGGCAATATGACCCAATTTTCCGCAATAAAAACATTTAGTTTCAGAGTAGTTTTTATTGGGATGCATACCTTGAGTCTGATTTGGCCATTTCTATGAACTTGCTCCATTTTGTTGTTGTGGACCTCCTTTCCCTTTGTAGAAGTTTTTCTTCGCCATCAATGCAAGATCGGCACTCTGGGGCTTCAGAGTCGATCTCCTCTCTTCTTCCTGCATCAGTATACCTGTCAGCTCTTCAAAATGCGAGATCTTCTCTCTGGCATTTATCCCAGTGATGAACATTTGATAATCATCAGTGACACCATTCATTGTAATGGTTACAAGATCTATATCGTCAACTGTATGACCAATATCTGCTAGTTTGTTCTTTAGATCCTTGATCCTTGCTACGAATGAAGCAATTGTTTCATTCTCCTCCATCTTTAGGGACAGGATCTTACTCTTGAGGAACAGAAGACGATTTGAATTCCTAATCTCGTACAATTCCTTCAGAATTCCCCAGATCTCGTTAGCTGACTTACCTTCTCTGATGTGCGGTATAATGCAGTCTTTCACTGACATCTTTAACATTGTCCTTGCTCTACTTTCTCGTTTCTCCCAATCTGGGATCGATGTTGATCCAGTCGCGGGCTTCAGCTCATCCCCATTCACAATTGTCCAAGCACTTTGCACTTCTAGCAAAGTCTGCATCTTGAACTTCCAATTTGCATAATTGGAACCATCGAGCTTGTTATGCTCGTTCATGCATGCTTCAAATATATTGTTATTCATCTTGGTGATTTAGAAAAAAAAAATCGACAGGTAAAAGATGTTAAATTTACCCCAGATTTGTGACAGAGACAGATCATTGTTCTTCAATGTTGTTTGATCTCGCAACACACCCGCTGATCACCGTGGCTTTCTTCTCAACCTCCAGACAACCTTCTGTTGTCAGCTACAGCCTTGTTCTTGGCTTCCCCATGCAGCTTCTCTGACAGCTACAGCCTTGTTCTTGGCTTCCCCACGCAGCTACAGCCTTGTTCTTGGCTTACACAATCGTCGCAGATATGCCTGTCTTTTCTGCGACGTCGTCGCAGCTGTACACATCTTTCCTGCGACGAAAAAGTTAAAAATACACATGAAGGAGCTACAGTGCCCTCGTCGCAGAGGTACACTCAGAACCAGCGACGATCTCGGAATCGTCACAGTTATCCTCCTCACAACTGCGATGATCTCGGTTCAAAGAACCACCCACCAGCCAACGTACAGGTTCCTCAACCCTGACGCTCTGATACCATGATAAAAATGGCAATGTTTGTATTAAAGAATAAAACCCACTGGTCAGCTCTACGAAAGAGAGTTTGAACCAGGAGAGTCTGGCTCTGTAGAACGCTCTACATTGTTCATGCACATTACACATTAAATAGAAAACATGATTTTAGGGAAGTTAGAACAGCATCCTAAGAAATAGAAACTAATTCTTATCCTGAGGTTACATGAACCAACTCTACCTATTCTAGGATATTCTCCATTATCTTCAACAAGAGAGACGTCTATTGATCATCAACCTTCAAGACTCATACAAAATTACTCTCCTATGCTACGTGTGATATCTCCAAAATGACAAGAAAAGATGGAAGGAAGAAATGTGGAAAGAGGTCAAAAAAAAACCTAAAGGACAACTAATAAGAATCCTCTTACTCGCTTATCCCTCTCTCATAGAATGAGAAATGAAAAATGGAGAGTTTCATTTAACCAGCGTAGATCCATCTTAACTCTGGATCTATCAAGCACTGCGAGGGATCAAATCTCTCAAGGTGCAAACCTCTTTTTTGAGTGCAAAAGAGATATGATCCATCTGGGTACTTGATAGATCTGGAGTTAAGATGGATCTAGGTTGGTTTAATTTTCCCCTTTAAAAAGGCTATATTCCACATGAATACCATGGGTCAATACCATAGGTTCTCATAACCCTGGAGCACAAAAACTGCCAGTAACTTGACTAAGTCAAGTTTACCTTAACACCCAACAAAATTTAACAAAAATAATAATAATAAATTAGAATTTTTATTTTTATTATCTTATTTTTAAGTTATTTTTTTTTAACATATGGATATTTTTATTTTTATTATTTCTGTTTACATAACATAACAGGACAGGACATTACAACTTTTCCATACAAAGTTGGAGAGCACCTCTCAGTGCAATGAGTCTAAGAATAGAATGAGAGAAGCAATGTAATTCCTCCAATGATGCACCCCCTCTCCATGCCTTAAAGGCTGTCATGCTTGCCTCAAGTGGTGCACCCTCCATAAACGGTCAAGGATTTAAAAGGAATCTCCCACGTGGTTTACTCTGAATCCTGTTCATCAACTTGCTATCAATGCTGCCATGTATAGGTTAAGTAACTCATCTAGGTGATGCGTCCTCATGTTGCTTAGAAATAGGACTGTAACTGCCATCAGAAATGCAGGTCTGAAAATGGTAGTGAAAGTTGGTGTAAAGTCCATAAGCAGGGCACCCTAACGGTGGCTGAAAATGGGATGTAACAGGCCTATTAAATGTGCCTTCATGCTGAAAATAATTCACCCCCTTTGCTCCCATGAATAGTAAATGCAACCCCCTCTAACACAGTGCCCTGCTGTTCATCTAATGCACCTTTATACTGTCACAGGTTCTTCCAGGAATTAGACATTCCAACAGCGCATTATCTTGCCATCAAATGCTCCGTCATAAGTGCACATTAATGATGTTGTTCTAGACTCATACAACGTGCTCACACTCTACTGAAAATGCCTCTTGAAATCAGCACCTAGGTCTGCTGTTCATGTTCCTCATGACTGCAACCTTCTTTGCTAGAAAAAGCCTCCTGAAATCAGCGCCCAGATTGCTGCCCAGATAAACAAAGCCAAAGGTGACCCTTTTATGACAATCTGTACCAAAAATGACACTGATAAACAGTGATGAAACAAGCTTGAAAATGCCTCTCTGAACAGAAAACAGCAGGTAAATTTTTCCTCGAAAAATGTGCCCAAAGGACTACAAAATCCCCCTTCTGGGCATGTCTAAATCTGAAAACTTCATTCAGAAATATAATTTCCAAGTTTGATTTGTCCTCTGTTTCTACGTGTAGATGTGGGACTAACAAAGACTGGTTATTTCCTCTTTGGCTTCTGTGTTTTCTTCCTCTGTGATGCTTTTCCCCAACCTTGCTTTTCAGTTACATCTACTTTTATTAGTGGCAGCATAACCTTTACTTCCCACTACAAAATCTATCTCATAGAGTAGCAATTATTTTAATACGGATTAGAATTTTCACCTACATATTATTTGTGAACTCAAAGATAATTCATGGAAATGCAATAATCATGTATATATACTATATAGTTTCAAATTATTTTATTTTATTTCAATGAAAACCAACATTAGCCATTTAAACGTTCTCAACATGATGCTTTCAAGTTGTTTTTAATTTCCTTTGGCACCATGCCCTCTCCTCAACGTTAAAACAAAAAATCTAACATTGACCATTTAAGTGGTCTCAACCTAATATCTTCAACTTGTCTGAAATTTCCTTTGGTTTCATGCCCTCATCCCCACCTTAGAATCTAGATATGGGCTGCAATAAAAGCATGATAGTAGAGTGACGCTATATATATAACTGAATCTGTCAGTTTATTGCTACATATAGTTGTTTAGCTTATCAAAAGCACCTCAAGCTGGAAGATCTTAATCTAAGCTATTAAATACTCACAAAGCAATGTGGGGATTGAGAGCAATAGGGATTGAAGACTTAGATGTTTCGCTGTAAGCTAAACAGATTTTAAGGGCGACGAAAGAGAAATGATGCCTAGAAGGCCTTCAGGGTCAAAATACTATGGACATTGGCCTCAAAATTCTCACCTGATTCTTCCAGGTCAAGGGCAAAGATACTGTAATGGTGCACAAATGCCTCCAGATTTCAGACAAAACATTTGACTTTATCCTTGAACAGAATTCTGTGTGTAATGGAGAAAATTTACTCAAAACCTATTGAAACTGCATGTGTAAAATAGCTCTGATTTACCTTTCTTGTGGCAAAGGAGGATTGAATGATTTTGGTTAGTATCTACCTGCAAAAGAAAGCTTTATTTAGCTTTGTATCAATTATTGTGATCATCCAACAGAAAAGTACTTAAATATTTGTTGCATGCAAATACTGCAAAGTACAAGTGTGGAAAAATAAAATCCAATCTCCAGTTCTAGTAATGTCCTTAAATTAGAGGAATCTGGTATAAGGTGTCCATCTTTGCCAGGGAAAATTAATTTAGTTGAGATTCAACATTGTCATATAAGTTGAATTGGCTACCTTTTCCCAGGTTGTTACATGACCTTGATGACCAGAGATACAGTAGTCTAAGGAGGTGACAATCCTTTATAGAGTGCAAAAAGCCATACTTGGTGTTTGGATCCTCATGCTGTCAAAATTTACCTTGCAAATACAAAGGTGAACAGAGAAGACAGAAATAAAGTTGAACATATTCTCAACATCATAAACTGGATGCATCTGCTAGCATGGACAGCAATTCCTGTACATCCCAACAGATGTCAATATGTTCATTTACTTGTTGGCATGTATGTTCTCCTACAGCAGCGCAGCAATGACAGTAGATCCATACTGCTGAGGCGCATACCAGCAGACTCACATCAGCCTCAGGTTCTGTTCAGCAGAGGTTGCTGTGAGGTTGAGGACGCAGCAGCAGTACTTATAGTAGAGGGTGCATGCATGTCAAAGCCTTGGAGAGACTACAGATTTATCTTTTCTTTAAATTAAAAAGTGTTTTTATCCCATTTTTAGAGTTAAGGAGTACTGCCAGATTTAGTTAAGGCACTATTTCCTGGGATAGAAGAAGCATGCACCAAGGTTACCACGAGCATGCTCCTAGGTGCCACTCCCACCCTACAGCTGCACTCTAAGTGGGATCACTCAAAGAGAGCATTCAAAGAGTTGTTGGAAACTAGGGAATCACCTAGGGAAATACTAGGTGAATCAGTATTTTATGTTTTAACAATTATTTAGCAAATTTAAAAACATTCAATGATACAGCAAAGCATCAATCACATAAAGAATTGGACACGGAATGTTCATGTGGAAACCCATATGGGAAAAAACCACAAATCTTCTTTTTAATTTTGATGTAAATGCAGGCATCAACTTCTTTTTACACCATATTATGTAGGCCCCAACCTACAGGAGTTTCCAACCCCCTTTTTTTGCAAGCACCCACTTGCTGGAAGCACCTACTTCCACTGTCTGCAGGCAACAACTTGCTGGTTTTTTTGAGGCTCCTACCTGAAGTAGACTCCAATCCCCTAAAAAATGATGTTAATAGTTCCTATAACTTCTGACTGGCATTTATAACCTTCTCTTTGCAGTACTCTCTCTGTTTCTGATCCTCTGCAATTTTCTTATACACAGCAGCTTCTGTTTTCACTCCATCTCCACTTATAGCCTTTGTTTTGTCATTTTGTTCCTTGTCTGCTTCAGATTTTTTACATTTGATAGCTTTCTCACTATCTTTTTGTGTCCACTATTTCTCTCTTTCTCACGCTCTTAATTTGATCAGAACAAGATAAAAAATCCTCAAATTACAACTTGAAGCATCAGTTTACATCAATCTCCTCTCATCTGCTGTGTCTTTTCGCATTCACAAATATCAGGAGATAAAGCACTTCAAATTCATGCCTTTTGAAATTCACTAGTCACCAAATTCCTTGTTGAATGCCAAGATTTTGGGAACACCGAAACGCCAAATTTAGAGCTCTGATCACTGAAACACCAAAATGTTGAAGAATGTAACTAGTGTCGGTCTTCATAATTGTACTTGAGCCAATATAATATATTTGTCAAAAGAAATCCTTATTATTATTAATTTGACTTATTAAAGCATGGATTTCATGCTTGGGTCAATAGTCATAGGTCAAGCCTCCATTGCTTTTAGGATTTTTGTTTAAGTAAAAATATATTTTGTGACTAAGTCACAGGACACGTCCTCTAGGGTCCTGTGTCCCGTATTTTACGTACTGGACACAAAAACGGCCCTAATACGTGTCGAATACGGTTTTTATCGTGTCCTGGAAAATGGAAAACGTATTCGCCGGTTTTCGTCGTGTCTTGCATTTGGAAAACGCGTATTTCGTTGGTAGAAAACGTGGCCCTAACATTTTTCGACAGGTTGAATACGTACCCTGCAAAAAAATGTAATTTAAAGCCTAGCTGCCCACGCAATGGATTTTTCCCGGTTATTTTCGTCCTGTGCTGTCGTGTGGAGCAGGGTGTTTGAAGTTAGAACTGAATTTGGAGTCTGGAGCAGAGTGTGGTGCGGCTGGTGCCCGTGCCGATTGCTGTGCAGCATTCAGGTTTCCGCTTCAGCGTTCAAGACCGGCCCGTAAACCAGTAAACCCCTAAACCCGTGTTCAAATTAACTTATATCATGATTGATGCCAGATGGGGTTTCCTGTTTCCGTTTACCGTTTCTAAATTCTATGTTATAATTTTTTTCATTATCGTGCAGTTTCTGGCATTTTGATTTCACTCTATTGGACACGATGATCCTAGTCAAAGATAAGGAAACCTAAAACCTTGTGTTGTGAAGAGCCCGTTACATGCTGATGCAACGTTGTGATAAGGTCCGTCATGTGATTATGAATTTGGGGATTATGAGCCCCAAATCTGTTATGCGGATGATGAATTGGAGAAGAGCAAAGGAAATCCCGTAAGGAGTCAAGGGTTTGTACTATGTAGATAGAGCAACCAATGAACCCCCAACAGCACGATCAACAAGCAAAGAAAACTCTGTCTCATTGTCCTTCAGGTAGATGCCTAGATTCAACTGCACTTTCAACAATTAGCTTGATCAGGAACATTGGATTTAGAAAGAAAGGTTAAAAATTGTTTCAACCCAATGCTTAATATACCCACGGGCCACAACTTATACCTTTTATTCCGTGGAGGGAGTAAACCTCACAGTCACCAACATCTTATAAAAATAAAATTGATATAGAAATCTAATGAACTATCATGTAATCTCCTCACTTTGTCATATTGGAAATTGATATATTGACAATTGTATATTATTGCAAAGTGAGTCATCAACTTGTCAGAAAATATATACGATCCTGCCTAACATGACACTGGACAACTTGACACGATTATTGAATGTTAATTTCCAGCCAGATTTCCAAAGATACAATAAGGATAATTTCTTGGCCATTTTGTTTCAAATCAGATTGTATTCCAGCCTCCAGGAAGAAAATTTGTCATGGCTATTTGAAGGTTGTTGAAGTCCATTTAATTGTTTGGGCATAAAAAGGATCTTTCAGAAAACTTTTTGAGATTTAATGTGATCTTGGAGAAATCAGCTCAAAGCCTCAATGTAAAAACAAAAACTTTCTTTGTGTAAGATAATAAATTTATGACTATGAGTTTAAGTCTTTAAGACGAGCACACAAAGATATTGTTTTAGAAAAACACTAGGGATGTAGTTGAGTCTTGACCTTTTGGTGTTTTAGACAATACTAGAGTTTTCATTCAGATTCATTTGGCATGTTGAAACCTTTCAACTTCAAGGATGGCTGGTCTACCCCATATTATGTTGGAAGAGCAATCAAATGTTTAACTGTAATTTAAATCAGCCTGCACTTCCTTATGTGCTTTCATCACCAAGGGTTTCAAACTTTCAACTTTCCAAATGGTCTCTCAAAATATTGACTGCAGTCTGCTCCTTGTAAGTTGTAGGCAATTTTTAGCAAGGATAGGGAGCTGTTGTTTCACTTCTGAAATGCCCTCATCTGCATCATCATTCATAATGCTTGATTCTGGGTCAAGCCTATATCTGCCATCCATCATACATTCAACTTTCAAGCCATTATACTCCAATACAGATTTGGGTGCATGCTAGACAAAATGCTAATTGATTGTGTACATCAGTACATGTATATTTATAAATTATACTCTGTTTTTATTTGACTGTGCAGAACCAAGCTTTTATTCCACCCATCTGTTGAAGGGACATTGGGATAAGCTGCAACCTGCAATTTAATATGGATAAAAAACTATATTTCGGTATATATATATATATATGTTTTAATTAAATATATATAAAACGTGTCCCTCGTGTCCTGTTTCCAGGTCGCTGCGTTTCGTATTGAATACTCGTATTTACGTGTCCTCAGTGTCTCATGTCCTCATGTCATGTGACTTATATTTTGTCATGTCAAAAAGCCTCCTCCATCAAGTCACCTTGCAAGTCGGCCTCCAAACTAATCTACTACAAGTCGGCTTCACAAATTACTCATGTCGGCTCATTTTACAGTTGGAAACAACTATAAATACCCACGTGAACTCGGCTCAACAGAGAGATGGAGTATCAAGTTCAGACAGATCACAGAAATAGCAAAAACGGATGATTACACGACCGAGACATTAAGCTACTACAAGAACAGGATGTGACACTATTACTAGACTGAAATATGACACTTTTACAGGACTGAAGCAATGAACTATTGCAGGGCCGAAGTATGACACTAACTGAACCGAAGTAATGATACTATCACAGAAGACCAAAGTAATGTTACTAATACAGAAGACCAAAGTATAATACTATTACAGAAGACTGAAGTATAATACTATTTCAGGACCGAAGCATAATTACAGGACTGAAGTATAGCACCAAGTGTTACAGGACCATGGTGCCATTGTTTTTCAGGAACGAAGTGTTGAATACAGAACTGAAGAACGAAATACAGGACTCAGAACTGAAGTATGATGTGTCACTTAGGAACAAGGCTGACTTGATGGATGGAAGGAGTCTTTGGTCTAGGTTACAAGGGTCTTGGTCATCTCAACTTATTTTGAATCTACTGAAGGAAGAGTTCTTGACTGGGTTTTCCCCTACCTAGGGGTTTTGCCCTGGCTGTGCGCCTACATTTTGTGTCCTTTGTTTTGGCATTAGTCTTGATGATCAGAACAAATTAATTAGGAAGAAGAACTAATAATTCAAAGTCACAAGATAATGTCATAGTAAGAGAAATCAATGATTTTTCTAAGTTACTGCCCTTATGGATTTCTCAACACAAAATAAGTTGAACGCCAAAATTCACGAAACGCCATATTTTGTTATAACATGTAAAATGCGTGAAAATGCCAAATTTCCATAAGACATTGCCTTGTATGCTCGAAGGCTAGAACCACACCTTAACACCTAAAGCATTTGGACTTCATTTAATTAGCATTAATCACTGTTTACATCCACTACACTTTCCATTAGCATGTCTTCCAAGATGGTTTAATTCTCCAAAATCATTGTGGGCCCCCCCTATGCTCAACAATTAATGGATGGCGGCTCCACAATTTGTCGGTTTTGCAGTTAAAGCTCGCTCACCTTCCCGTAGTGCACCATGAGCAATCCAACAACAGTTTGTAGACCAGTAGTCTATATTAACTGCAAGGCCCCCATGTATGCCCAATGGTTAACAAAGAAAGGGGGGGGGTCCACAATTTGTCGTTTTTCATATTGGGTCCCAAAGTGTGACGTTTGTAACTTTGTGCCATGTCAAAGTCCACCTGTCAGCCAAGTCATCACCTATCAATGCCAAGTCATCCACCCATCTCCACGTCAACTGCCATGTCATCATGTCCTCAGTCTCTGATAACTCATCTTGCTGACATCATACTTACGTCGTGATGCCATCATCGTGCCACATGTCACTCAAATTCGACCTACTTGGGCACCCAAAAGGTCCAAAATCACCTGCCACATGTCACGCTAATGAGGTTCCACGTCATCATGATAGCCATGTCATTACCACGTCTTTCTGTTATTGTGCCACATCATATCTTGGCCACATCAAACCCACAAAACCTCGGCGGCAGATCGTGAAATTATGTGTCTAATGACAGACTTATTTTCATGCATGGAATCTATCAACTACCAAGTTGTCCTCCTAGCTATCAATCCACATCATCATCATGCTAGCATGTCCTACCACATAATTTATTGTTTTCCCATGTTTTTCTTCGTTAATTCAAAAGGCATGTGGCACTGAATTCACGTCATTTACTAGTGCTAGAAACACCTTCTGTCTAATGGCTTATGTCCCACGCAGCACCATACACCAAGTCTTCATAACCTTCCACAGCCTAACCTCCACGGCATGACGTGAATTTGTACATCAGGTAACAGACCAATTTCCATCCTGCGGAATCTGTTACCTATGGAGTCTGTCAACCGTGCCTTCCGTCCCACGCCTATGTGGACTTCTCTGACCTAACCTTTCGCGGCACAAACAGAAAATTGTGCGTCAAGTGTCGGAAAATTCTCGTCTTGTGCCTTCTATTAGCCAAGCAAAACCATGCCCTTGGAACCTTGCCAAGCTTTGAACTAAGATAACTCTTGAAAGGCCACTGAGAGAGCTATCCAACTAAACACTTTGCAAGATCACTCAAACAATGTACTTGTAAAGAAAATACCTTCAAATATATAACCTCCATTAATGACCTTAGCTAGGCAGCAACATCCATCAATACTCTTACCAAGGCCCCACACTCACCAAGCTCTAACTGAGCATGCAACACACTCAACTAGAAACCCTCCCGAGTCCCAACAATGCCAATATTGACAATCATCTCATCGTATGATTGTCGTCAGTAAGGTTGAAATCAATGCTAACATAACAATGCCAACAAGAGTTGCCCATGGAAGCGTGCTCCCAAAATCGGGAGTGCATTATAAGCCTTTTTGGCATGCTCCCTGCCATTGTTGGGAAGATGATGCTCCCTTGAAAAATACCAAACCCCAAAACCATGCTTCCTAGGTGTTCCCTCCCATAGCCCCGATGACCCCACCCACACCCCCTCCCCCCAAGTCCCACATTCCCATGAAAATGAAGGAAATGCCTTTTTTTTAATTTTATGTTTTGGACCTTTCAATCTTCATCAATTAAATTATCATTTCAGAGCTTATGCAGGTGACATATTTTGTAAGCATTGACTCTTTGGCCACATTGACAAAATTAGCGGATAGCCTATTTCATTCCATTAATCACCATTCTACTTCCTAATATATGGTTTAAGAATATGCATGTTTGTAACTAATAGATGGATGATGCTTAAATGACTAATCATTAATTTACCATGGATAATACTTCTAACTTCATAAAAATCAGCACCATCTTTGGTAGATACAAGGAGCACCATCCTTGTGCCCTTTTTTGGAACATTCCCCCTCATGGAAAAAAAATTTATCTTTTTTCCTCGAATAGGAAAAAAAACACAAACAAACGTAACTTTATTTTCAGATGGGAATATAGTCTAGAGAGATAGTTGTCCAAAATGGAAAATCAAATACATAGCTGAGTAGTTTCCCATGTGAGATGTTCAGTGTATAAAGCATACATAGTATAGCAAAATAAATAAAAAATGTCTAGGGCAACCGATCATACAGTTCAAACCCAAGATTACTAAAAACATAAATGACAAAAAGCAAAAAAAAATGTTATGCACTGGAGTGTAAGATTAATCAAAATTGGCATCCTCTAGGAAAGGCCTATGGTCGATCTCAGATGTTTCAATTTCAAACTGTCTAATGATCTCCCAAGTCCCACAAGCTAGTGGAATAGCTGCTTTAGAGAGGTTGTTTGCATCTGAGTTGAAATCCCTGTACATATGAGAAATAACAAAGGATGAGAATGTTGATTTGAGATGCAAGACTTCATTCAATAAATATTTCGATCTGAGGTTGTAACATTTGTGCATGCCTTTGACCCATTTACAACAATCTGTGAATCTCCATAAATGTGGATGGAAGTGATACCAATCTTTAGAGCAAAAACCAAAAGAAGTTTAAGAGCCATGATTTCTGCATAATTATCCGTGCCCTCTCCCAACCCCATTTTCAAATTGTAGAGAAGGGAATCATTTAGGTAAATGGATGTGCCTCCTCCACATCTTTTGGGGTCTTCCGGGGATGCTCCATCAAAGAAGCCCCATGGCCTGTTCTTAGCAATGGCAGGATGGACAGTGGGTTTGGTGTGCGAGGAGATTGAGGGTTTAGGAAGAAGGTCCAAGATGGCTATAGCCTGTGCAACTGTTGATTTTGGGGGAACCGGCTTATCTTTGAAAATAACCTCATTTCTCGCTAGCCAAGTACCCCATCTAGAGAGGAGGGAAAGCGAGATGATATCTTTGGAGTTTTCATTTGTTGTCCAGTTATTCCAAGTTGTCCTCACATTAGGCCCATCCCATTTACAAGTTTGTCCTAATTTTGATGCATAGAAAGACCAAAGGGATTTGGAGTAGCAACATTTAATTAGTAGAGGATCAATTGTTTCCTCTGCATCTTTACATAAAACACCAGCTTGGACCTTCTTTCTTCTGTCATTTATGCAAATGATCCCATGTTGGAATTTTTCTCTCCAAGGCACACCTCATAAAAAGTTTTGATTTGTCCAAGCATTTAAGTTTCCACAAGTGTCGCCACCAGGACTCCACAGGGTTAGGGACTGATTCTGAGATTAAAAAGAGGTAACCTTCTTTCGAGGTATACTGACCTGTGGAAGAAAAAGACCAGACTATCTCATCAGGCTCACTGAAGATTCACACATGTGCCTTTGATAATGCCCTGATATAAGAGGACCAGGTTCTTTTGTATTCTCTCGGCAAATTCAACATTCTGCTAGACAGCCACATTTTTTCTCTGAGAGAATCAAGATTAGGAGCAACAACTTGTTTAAGAAAGAGGATGCCTTTAGAATGTAGGATATCAATCAGATCTGTTGGGAGTCAATCACCATTGCTTCTGACCCATGGGTCAACACCTATCTAGATTCTGGAACCATTACCTATATTCCAAGCAATACCATTCCCAATGATGGAGAAAGTATTGACAATAGCCCACTAAATGATAGAGGCATTTGATCTTCGTTCGATGGGGTTGCAGATCCAGTCTTCAATGGAGTGAGGAGAGATATATTTCCTGTGGAGAATGTTGGACTAGAGACTGTTGCTAGAGATTAGTCTCCATTTGGCTTTCACTATTAGAGCTTGAGAGAAATAAGACAATTCATTCAGACCCCAAGCCTTGGGCATAGCAATTTTGGACCATTTGACCCAAGGGAAAGCCTAGTGATCAGAGGAACCGACCCAAAGGTAAAAGTAGCATAGCTTCTTGATTTTGGAGAGGATGGATTTAGGGATCCATGAGAGAGACATCTAGTAGACTAGAATGGCCTCTAGAACAAATTTAATTAGGCCAAGTCATGCTACCCTTGAGAGCCATCTAGTGCTCCAGGTTTTAAGGCGCTTTTCCATTTTTGCTAACAGCCATTTCCAATCTGCAAATGTATATGCATTTGGCTTGAGGAGAAAGCCAAGATATTTGAAACCATTCGCAAGGTCAGCCAACATGAAGGGAAAGAAACGCAAATGAAGTTTGCGTCCTCATCAGAAACACCAAGAGGGATGAGGGTGGATTTCCTGGAGTTGATCATCATACCAATTACTACTTCAAACAATGCCAATGCCTCTTGAATAGAGTGAACATCATTTCAAGATCCATCACTAAAGATAAGGATGTCGTCGACAAAAAGCAGGTGGGTGATACAAGGAATGGGGGCAACCTTGAGTCCCATGAACCCCCGTCTTTTGCAGGCCTCGTTAAGGGCTTAGTTGAGACCTTCTACCCCGAAAGGAAGAGAGGGGACAGAAGGCAGCCCTGATGTAAACCTCACTCAAATTTAGAAAAAGGAGAGGTTGATCCATTGATGAAAACAACAAAGGAGGTTGAAATGATGATTTATGAGGTCTAATCGGAACCCCAGGTCAATGAGGAGTCTAATATATAGCCAACTGACTGTTGGAAATAATACTGAGAGGGGGGGTGAATCAGTATTATCAGATCAATCAAACTTTTTCAATTTCATGCTCAGAAACATATACGCTACTTCAATTAAGTAAACCCGCGTGTACACGCTACTGTGTCTAATGAAACTCGCGTATATCCAGAGATCTTATAATTCAGTTAGCTTAATCTTCAGTAAATGCATCAGATCATTATTAAGCATATTAACAGTAAACGGGTGTAGAATAACAGAACAGAACATCACACAAGAGCCACACACATGAACACCATGATATAAGGTGGAAACCCAATGTGGGTGAAAACCACCTGCTGCAATTCGTCTCTTTCTTCTTTAATAAGAAACTTCTTTTACAATGCACTGGTGCAGTCATTTACCAGCACGCAGGCTGCAACCTGCAGAGGGCTACAACCCTCATAGCTCTTGTACTAGCCGATCCATTTACTAGTACGTAGGTACCAACCCTACAGAAGGCTACAACCTTCATAGCTCTTGTACTAGCCGATCCATTTACTAGTACGTAGGTGCCAACCCTACGATCTTCCCGGGACCACGTTTCATACATTTTCATACTGGATCCATGAAACAATCATCATTGTAGAACAACCTGCATCATCAATCACTGAAACACCCAATTCTGAATCACTGTAACCCTGTCAACAACAACCAGACAACATAACAACAACCAGATCCAACTTCATCTTCAAATATCATACTTCACATTGTATACGCTACTTGGATGAACCCAACCTGCGTGTATACGCTCTTTTACCAAAGCCAACCCGCGTACAGATCTGCAAATTCTAACTTATAACTCTGCAGCTATATCAGACATCAAAACATACCCAGATCATAATAATAAACATGCGTCAGTAGATCTGATCTATCCACAGGCAAACCATATGAAGATAATCATTCCAAGCCTTGAGATCTCGTTCCATCATTCATCATCCTCCACATGAGTAAAACCTTGGTTCAGATCACCAACCCATAACCAGCACTTGGATCACACACTTTCTCAGATCTTCATCACTCACACTTGCTATCTTTGGCCTAGTGATCTTCTCCTTATATAGCCTTAGGCCTTGCTCAATACCAAGAGCCAAAACCATAGTAACACAATACCATCAACCTCGAAACTAGGGATCGACACGTCCGTCGAGACACCATGGTCCAAAACCATAGGCACAACTTCCAAGGACTAACTGCCACTGACCAAAGGTACGTTTTCACATGTACGCGCTTTTACTGAAGCCAACCTGCGTGTACACGCTGATTCTCCTTGCTGAACCTGCGTATATCTCTTTCTTGTCCTGCTGTACTGAGATCTGTCCACTAGTTAAGTTGCCATCACCTGTACCAGTCTCTGAGCACCTGTACCAACCTCTGAGTGAGTTGCCATCAAGGACAACACTTGAATCATAATGCCAACAATCTCCCCCTTTGGACTTGATGGCAACCACCACACCAAGTCACTCTCCCCCTTTGACATCAAGGGCAAAGGGTGGACCAAGATATTCTCTTCTTTGGTATACCTTCTGCTGTCCATACTGCTGTCCATACTCCCCCTGAGTACATGCTGAAATCTCCAAATGTGCTCCCCCTTTGTGTATGCCAAAGTGTACCAATCTATCCATCCTGCTCTTGCTGAATTGTGTTGTTCATGCTCCCCTTGGCTGTAGGCAAGATCTGCAAAAGATGTTCTTCAAGAAGAACAAAGACTTATACATTATAGAAGACCTTCCTATCACCAAAAGACTCAATACATACATTCATCACCCAAACTGGTGGGGATATACCAATATTGACTCATCCACCTAACCATGTGGAGATACATTAAGAGTTTACTCATGATAAGACATGAACATTACATCATTCATCCCAGGCATAGTGGGGAAACCAACATAGGCCGTTACATGACCTTGACACCATAAAAGAGATATCACAACAGAGATACATGCTGAAGTTTCTGAATGGGCTCCAAGTTGTATCAATCCATCCATGCTCCCCCTGAGTAGATGCAAGTTCTAGGACCAGCAATTCATTCAAGACCATGACTATCATTCATCATATATGATCTGTACCATCAGCCTGCAATGCCATTCCTTTGATCAAACAACAAGATGTATCATTTAGCTTCATAGACTTTATAAACAACTTCTAACCATAATGCCAACAATGCATTATTTGAAGTATATGCTCCCCCTGAGCCTGTGCCATCTGTAGTTAGATCTGATCATGCATACATCAGTAATAAGCATCAAGATCTCATCATCAAGTTAGGATTAAACACTTCTAGCATCTTACAAGTATCAAAACATTTCCAAACATCCTCAGCAGACTGTAACTGTTAACCAATAGAGCATATACTGGACTGGATCATATCAGACCCCTTTTCTGAGTCTGTCCCCACTGCTTTTTCACAAACTGACATATACGCGACTTTTCAGTGTGAAACTCGCGTATATACGCGGCTTTACTTCATGAAACTTGCGTATGATAATTAGAACACTGAAGTTTTACATCTTCAGCTCCCCTTGAGTCTGTTATGTCTGTGTTGTGCTGAGTACCCTGTGCTGTGCCACATCTTTCTGGCTGAACTTCCTTCTTCTTCCATATCTTCAAGCATGTTGATGATTTCTTCTTATCATGAGCTTTGTTCCTGCAATCTCTTGCTTTATGTCCAAACTTGTTACATGCATAGCATCTTACATGTTTCATATTCCTCTTATAGCAATCAGCAGCTTTGTGGCCAAATATATTGCAAGAAAAGCAATATCCATTAAAGTACCTTGAATGTGATGATCTTTCTGTATGATGGTCTTGAAACCTTCTTCTTCTACATATGGCTGCAACATGTCCAAGATTATGACATACATAACATTCAACATTATTCATGGGAGGAGTAAAAGATTTTCTTTGAGGAGTCTCTTTCCTTGATTGTTGATGAGGTTGACCTTTCATCTCCTTGTAGAGCCTTTCAGATTTTGCATTAGAGATTCTTGTCTTACTTTGTGAAACAGATTCACCTTCAATAGACTCATGAAAACCAAGACCAGTTTTGATAGCAGGGGACCTTTGACTACTAAGAATATCATCCAAGATCTTAGTACTATCTTGAAATCGTAATAGTTTATCCTTTTCTTCTAATTTACTTTTCAAGATATTTACCTCAACTTGATGTTGTTCTTCTTTGTCTAGACATTGCTTCTTCAAGGTCTCTTCAGCTTTCCTTCCTTCATCCAACTGATGTCTTAGTTTGAGGATCTCGTTTTCTTGCTCTTTATTCAGTGCTAGCAGCATTTCTCGAATTCTGGAGGCACATTCCAACAGATCTTCTAATTTGATGATTTCTTCTTTGAGGGCATTCTCCTTTTTGCTAGGTAGATCTTGCTGATCTATGGTTTGATCTGATGCTTCATTTGTTTGTCCATCTTCATTCTGAGGTGATTCAGGATCTGAATTCAACGGCAGGTTGTCATTGTTCCTTTGAGCTGTCTTCTTCTTCTGACGTGCTTTCTTCCCCATTGTTCTACGAATCTCCTTCAAGCGATCAAGCTTCTCTGAAGGACCTGCTCTGATACCAATTGTTGGAAATAATACTGAGAGGGGGGGTGAATCAGTATTATCAGATCAATCAAACTTTTTCAATTTCATGCTCAGAAACATATACGCTACTTCAATTAAGTAAACCCGCGTGTACACGCTACTGTGTCTAATGAAACTCGCGTATATCCAGAGATCTTATAATTCAGTTAGCTTAATCTTCAGTAAATGCATCAGATCATTATTAAGCATATTAACAGTAAACGGGTGTAGAATAACAGAACAGAACATCACACAAGAGCCACACACATGAACACCATGATATAAGGTGGAAACCCAATGTGGGTGAAAACCACCTGCTGCAATTCGTCTCTTTCTTCTTTAATAAGAAACTTCTTTTACAATGCACTGGTGCAGTCATTTACCAGCACGCAGGCTGCAACCTGCAGAGGGCTACAACCCTCATAGCTCTTGTACTAGCCGATCCATTTACTAGTACGTAGGTACCAACCCTACAGAAGGCTACAACCTTCATAGCTCTTGTACTAGCCGATCCATTTACTAGTACGTAGGTGCCAACCCTACGATCTTCCCGGGACCACGTTTCATACATTTTCATACTGGATCCATGAAACAATCATCATTGTAGAACAACCTGCATCATCAATCACTGAAACACCCAATTCTGAATCACTGTAACCCTGTCAACAACAACCAGACAACATAACAACAACCAGATCCAACTTCATCTTCAAATATCATACTTCACATTGTATACGCTACTTGGATGAACCCAACCTGCGTGTATACGCTCTTTTACCAAAGCCAACCCGCGTACAGATCTGCAAATTCTAACTTATAACTCTGCAGCTATATCAGACATCAAAACATACCCAAATCATAATAATAAACATGCGTCAGTAGATCTGATCTATCCACAGGCAAACCATATGAAGATAATCATTCCAAGCCTTGAGATCTCGTTCCATCATTCATCATCCTCCACATGAGTAAAACCTTGGTTCAGATCACCAACCCATAACCAGCACTTGGATCACACACTTTCTCAGATCTTCATCACTCACACTTGCTATCTTTGGCCTAGTGATCTTCTCCTTATATAGCCTTAGGCCTTGCTCAATACCAAGAGCCAAAACCATAGTAACACAATACCATCAACCTCGAAACTAGGGATCGACACGTCCGTCGAGACACCATGGTCCAAAACCATAGGCACAACTTCCAAGGACTAACTGCCACTGACCAAAGGTACGTTTTCACATGTACGCGCTTTTACTGAAGCCAACCTGCGTGTACACGCTGATTCTCCTTGCTGAACCTGCGTATATCTCTTTCTTGTCCTGCTGTACTGAGATCTGTCCACTAGTTAAGTTGCCATCACCTGTACCAGTCTCTGAGCACCTGTACCAACCTCTGAGTGAGTTGCCATCAAGGACAACACTTGAATCATAATGCCAACACTGACATGATAAATGCTTTGGATAGGTCGATTTTGAGAATTACCCCTTTCAACTTCTTTTATTTGAGACTATGAAGGTATTCCTGGGCCACTCCAATGGCTTCATGTATTGCCTACCCTCCAAAAAAGAAAATTGTTCTTCTGAAATAGATTTCGACAAAATACGTTTGAGTCTGAGGGTTATAGTTTTGGCTATAATTTGTGGATGCAATTGCGAAGAGATATGAGTAGGAAGTCATCGAAAGAAGAGGGATCATCATTCTTAGGGATGAGGGCAAGGAAGGTGGAGTTGAAAGAGGCAGGGAAGTGACCAGAGGTTTTGGATTCTTCGATGACTTGAAGATCATTCTCTAGGAGCTCATAGAAAGCCTTGAGGAACTACACCGTCCACCCATCCGACCCAAGACTTTTATCATTTTGAAAACCACTTATGACCTTCTTGAGTTCTTCTGCTGAGACTAGTTCCATCAACTTATCATTGTCCTCAGGGCCCGAGAAGTTGGGAAAAAACAGGGCCAATTTGACTATTTCAGCAATAGTGTCTTGGTTGGGCGCTTTGAAAAGGAACCTGAAGTAATGGGTTCCCATTGAGGCAAGGTCCTCGAAAGAAGATGCTAAATTACCCTCTAAGTCTCTAAGCTTCCAAATGGTGTTGCCCATTTTTCTTCCTTTTGTGAGGCTTTGGAAAAAAATTGTGTTCTCATCACCTACTTCCAGTCAGAGGGCACGACTCTTAAGCCTCCAAGTAGCTTCTATGTCATCTAAGAGCTTTTTCTTTCTTGTTTCCAATTGTATGAGGGTGGCTTTTGATTCCTCTGATTCATATCCTTTCGATGGGTTGTCAGAAATAACCTTTAATTTTGCTTCAATCTCATTTAATTCCTATGCATCCTTTTTCCTCTTTTCCACTGACCATTTTATAGTAGCTTCCTTTACAATTTTGAGGTTGTGGGAAAATTGCCTTCCAGCATACTCCGATGACTTAAGGTCAAAGGCTTTCCAAGTTGACTTCACCAGATCGGATAAACTCCCATCAGATAGCCATGACGAATTGAATTTGAATGGACTAGGAGGTTTCTTCCCAGCATCCTTGAGTTCCATGAAAATGGGAGAGTGGTCTGAGCCCCCTCTTTATCTGATCCATTGTCTAATGAGAGGAATGTTGTCAACAAGACGTTTGGATAAAAGAAATTTGTCAAGTCTCTTAGCAATGTGAGCCTACCCTATTCGTTTGTTGCACCAAGTAGGTTTGAGTTTGACAAGATCGATGTCGATGAGGTTGTGAGATCGGAGGAGACTAACAAAAAAATCTAAATTTGGATCGATTTGTGCTCTAGGCCCCCAGCTTTCTGCTTCACCAATAGAAAAGTTTAGATCCCCTTCCGGAATCAAATTGGTTGGCTTCATACATGCCTTTTAGGAAAGAAATTCCTAGAAAGGAATTTTGTTCTGGGGAGGGCTATAAATATTTAGAATAAGAGTATCTTGGGAAAGCTCGACCAACTTGAAACTTAGACCAATGACTGACTCCATCCCCCAATAATTAATGGCATTGATGAATCCCCCGTTCCATTCTGTTGCTTGGCCACCAGAGCGTCCCTAGGGTCTGTGCAGATGAAATTCCACCCCGGAAGAATTTTGTAAAGTATGTCGGAGATGATATCTCCAACTCCAAGAGTTTCTTGTAGCATAAGAATGACTGTCTTCTCCAGCTCTATAATCCTACACAAAGCCAAATGTTTAAAGGGGTTGGCCAAGCCCCTATAGTTAAGGGAGACAATGATCATTAGGGAACATGTTTGGGGGTGGTCACTGCTCTAAGCACCCCGTCAATGGATAATTGGTGCCCAGAGGCCATATCAACCAAGGCTTTATTTTGGGCGTGGGTGAATTTTAATCGACGGCCCCTGCCTCTGCCCACCTAGATGTTGAAAGGATTGAAACCGAGGCCATTAGGGCGGAGGGAAGGGTTGGGATGTCTCAGCCAAAAGAAATATCGAGGCTCTATGGAACCTAATGAGGAGGATGAATCGAGACAGCTGTGAGAGGGGGAGAAGGGATGGGAAGAGGTGGGACGGGGAGGGGGCATGCAGCATAACTAAGGGGAGGGAGGCCACCCGAAGAAGAAACCACAAATTGTTCCATGCATAGAGAAAAGTGACCCAAAACTGGAGATGAAAAAAACAAAGAAACAAGAAGGGAGGGAAGAGGACAAGTACCCGAGAGTGATGCTTGACCCTTGATGGAAGCAGCATACCCTAGGCTTGTGTTTGCATCCTTCTACAGTTCCTGTTAAAGGTGTTGGTTTAGCGTTGATGACGGCCCTAGAGGAGATGTCGAAGGGGAGATGAGCATTGCTTGTGCCGATTCGGAGACCTGATTAGTTGGGTGAGATAGCTCTTCAACCATGGGAGACAACTCAGAGTGAGGCCCCTACTGAGGTTTTCCTAATCACATCTTGCCAATGAAAGTCAATTTGCAGTGGCAGGCATTATGTCCATATTGTTGGCACCCCATGCACTCGTAAGGAAACCTCTCATAGTCTAGGACCTGTTTGAATTTTGTTCCTTTTTAGGTTATGTCAATTTCACCCCATAAACCCATGTGGACATCCAGCAAAACCAAAACTCTTTCCACTTTCCATTCTTCTGTCCTCTAAAAAGAGAGGTCTACATCCAATGGTTCACCCAATTCTGAATCAATCGCCGAGAGAGCTCCTTTTGTCTAGAGAATCATTAAAAGACCTGGCATCTGAACCCACACTGGAATTTTGTAAATTTGTTCCTTATTTGGATCAAAAAGCAGGTTCCATCTCTTGAGGAGAAATGGAGTAGAGTCAATGTGCCATGTTTTGGAAAGAACACAAGATGCATCCCCTTTGTCTGCAAATATCATAGTAAACCATCCTTTGACCAGGACATGAGTTTCCGGAAGTTGTTTCAATTGTGCTGCCAATTCGTTTTTTACCGAATAATCAAGTGTAGCTTGATTGAAGCGTCGTCCCCTAGCATGGCCGACCAACATGTGCTTTGTCATGTGAATCACTTGGTTTATCTCTACGTCATCGTCGAGCACCATACATTTGGATCCCGGGAGGAGTTTGAGAGGGGGTGGGGTTTGTTTTTGGGAGCCCTGGCAGGTAGAGGAGAAGGGGAGAGGGAAGGGATAGAGGGGGCTAAGGAGGGAAGGGGAGCTACAAGGTCGGGACCGTGGGAGGGGCAGACAGCTGCAGGGGGGCAGGGTCAACAGATGGGGCAGGTAAGGAGAAGGAAAGATCCGGGGGTAAGAGGTTAACAGTCAAATGGGGTCAAGAAAGATCGGGGGAGGGGACACAACAATGCCTTGCAAGCTAGGTTCTCCCAGCGAAGGGGGGACGCGAAGGGGGGAGGGCATGCTAAAACCCTATCTCATACAAAGAAGATAGAAGGGGGGGGGGGGGAATCAGCGAGGGGCGGAAGGGACGATTCAGGAGCCGAGAAAAGAAAAAAGTGTTGGGATCCAGCAGAGACAAAGGAGAGATCTTGCGATAGCTGGGAAGAGAAAAGCGCAAATTGGGATTCTCCTAAAAGAGACTAGATCAAGGAGATGCATGCAAAACTAGAGGAGCCAAGAGCAACGAGAAAATGGAAATCTGAAGGATAACAATCTGCATGCTGCAAAAACTGAAGAGAAACAGAGTCAACGCTATGAAAAAGGTAAGGGAGAGATTCAAACTTACCATTATGGGAAGCATTGAACGACACATCGAAACGGCTCTCCACAGGGCTATGTGGTCCCAAGGGGGAGACCGAGCTAGCATATTCCTCAGGAAGGTCACTCAGTCTTGTCCCCGTAACATTGTGACCATCCATCTTGTCGACCTGAGTAGGAAAGTACGCAAACAGTGGATCCATAGATTCCAAACATTCTAGGAGCAGACTCCTCACCTCAGGAGCTAGCAGGGGGAGAGGAGAAAATAGCTATACCTTCAAGAAGATCCAAGGAGTAATCAACAAGGGTTTCCTCCATGGTAAAAAGGGTTTTACCCTAATTTAGCCCTTGAAAATATATATGCTGGTGCTTGTACCGCTAGGCAGGTTCAAGGGAGCAGGTCACCATCAATTGGGAAGTCACATGGAGACCACTTGGACACTGGTGCATGGAGTCATTTTTGGCATCTTTTGGAAGGGAAATACAAGATAACCAAAAACCCTTCCGCCAGCTAAAGAAACCTTTGAAAACGTTGTTGTGAGTATGGAGATAGTGCGTGGACCCATTGGGGGAGCTGCTGAGTACAGTGGGCTAACAGATCGGGAATTTTGAAGCATTATGAGAACTTGTCGGCCCCGAGTCGACCTGCAAACCCTCCATGCAACCTCCATTCCCTCATTGCAGCTTCCTGATCGCCATGACTCCTACTCCCATCACGTTTGATGATCTGATCTTTTGTTTTTATCTTTTAAACCCTTAGCAGTTATGTCTTTGTCTAGCTCTTCCAGTGGCATTTCTTTCTTTCCTAGTCTAGAGGATTTACATTTTAGATCAGATTTGTCCTTGGTTATTGCACTCCCATAGTGTATTGATACTTTTGTACTTATCAGTGCCATTAACCTATTTGTGGTCCTTTGTTGGGCAGTAATAGACTTATCTTATCTTAATCTACAAGTAGCACAAATGTGCATGTTTTCATATATTCTGCCACTGATTTTGGCATTCTGCCTTTTTTTAATATAAATGCATGATAATATATAAAAATATATACTATATAAGAAACATCACAAGACACTACACTCCCCAGGATTTTTGGGGAAATAGCACTCCCAATGCTCCTGCTCCACTCCCACCCTCTAGCAACCTTGGCATGCACACATGAATTCTCTTTTTTCCGAAGGGCATGCTATTCTTAGCAGTTTCTCATGGAAGCTAGGAGCACTTTTCTAGGCAGCCTATTGTTAGGTTTTCCACTCCCAATCCGGGCGCAACACTGAGATGGTCTAGTTTTGTAAAACCCTAGTATTATCTTCATCTATAAAGCAAGGCAGTGTAGAGATGTTATTCATCTGCGCAAGCTGTTTGCTAGAGTGGACTGTTTGATATGTTTCTGTTTTGACTTGATAGATAGTGGTGTGATTCACTGCTGCAATATTTAGCATGTTGTTCAGATTTTAGTTATCCATATGTTTGTAGATTTAACATTCTTGCAGTTTTGAGAGCCTTTTGGTCTTTTAAGCTACCTAGGATTTGTAAGAATGCAGGTCTGGTTACCATAAATTAAAATTTTAACATGATTTGAGCTGTAGATCTGAAATCTTCCATGTATCCGTGCATGGAAAAGGCATCTGCTTGTGGGATAGAACCATCGGAATATTTCAACAGGCAGTCCTTGATGAGTGAAGTGATCCATGTCTGAGATAGGCACTTGGGTGTGTAATAGATTGTAGGGTGTGATGCCCTAAGTGCTCTAGTAATCAATGATATGATTTACACTCGTGATAAGTTGTTAATCTGATTTGTTTTCCTGCTGATCTATTTGTTTGAAGTGTGCTCCACTGACTGTAAGGATGGCCAAAATAGATCTCAAATAGTGTGACTAGTTAGCAGGCACTGCATACTTCACTCCTTGAAAGTGGGGACTTCAGATGTTGTTAAAGAGCGTTGATCTTTCATGTTTTGTTGAAGGGGAGGTTATGATTGCTACCTATGTCACACGGTTCGAGTTCGACAACGATAAAGTTCGATTCGAATTCGAATTTTCCGATCAGGTTCGAATGAGGTTCGGCATTAGGTTTGACTATACATATTTTTCAATATATATATATATATATATATGACAAAATAATAGAAAATTCAAAATCGATCCATAAACACATGAATACAAATTCTTATTAGTAAACATACATGAATAATGTAATCATTCTAACATCCAGTTAAATGTAAACAGATGAATATACACTTGGTTAGATATAGATTTTACACTTTTCCAACACAAGCATAAAGATTTTTCCAATTGGTCATGGAATAATCCTTGAAATTTTGATAAGCTTCGAGAAGAACATGGAGGTGGGATTTGGTCTACCTATGTGTGCACCTAAGTTACCAGAAAACAGATACGGGTACGGGGTTTGAAACGGATACAGCAAATTTTCAAAAAATCTGGATACTATACGGCAGGAAACGGCACACACACACATATATATATATATGTATATATATTTTAAAAATAAAAATTTCATATTACCATTCATATTTCAAAATCTAGATTATCATCTATGATCTATCATGATTCATCATCATCAATTCAACATATGCCATAAACATTCAAGTCCAATGTTATTTGTTATACTTCTCTAACTAGGTGGCCTATGCTTGATTCTTTTTCAGCAGTCGAATGCCAGTTAACAAGTTAATTTATTTTGTAGTGCTTCGTGATTCTTAGTTTCTGTCTTCTGAAATAGCTAAATGACAGAGGATAGGACAAATTCAGTTGCATGCACATCCCAGTGGTGAATATCTTGAAAAATATTTGTTTCATGCTTTAGAAAAGCCAATGAAACCCTGTCCAAATATCATAGCAATGAGCAGATTTCATTTCTTTGTTCATGTTTTGAAAATTTGAAATGATGAACATTTGAAATTTTGTTATCAAGCCTTGGCTAAGGAATCTTGTCCAAGTGAGCATCATCAAATATCTTGGCTAAAACCAAGATGGTCTTATCTTGCCTTCCTGATTCTTCAAAACAGCACTGATATGGACTAATTTCAGTGGCAATATGACCTAAACCTTCTTGGAAATCACTTTCAGAGGTTCATTTTACCTCATGCTTGGCTGTCCTATTCATAAAAGCTAATTTCTCAGCAATATCACAGTGATCTGCAAGAAATTTCAGATCTGATTTATGGTCCAAGTTAGAACTTAGAGGGCAACAGGCCTACATTCTCACGTCAGATTTACACACACAGGAAATGGACAGGAAAAACCTAGAAGAGAGAGAAGATAATTCAAAAACTTCTTTTACACGTGAGAGATGAGAGAGGTTGTATAACTTATTTTTTATTTATTCTTAATTATTACTGAAGTACTTAATTAATAACTTAATGCACTATCATTAACATAATCTAAGTACATAAAATATTAAATAACCATTCACTAAACGTTTAAAGTATATACTGACATGTGGTGTATAAGCTGCCTTGAAATTGACTCTGATGGAGTTTGTTTTATCATCTTGGTATTTTTTGGCTGAGTTGATAGGAATAGAAGCAAGCTTTTTTTACTGAAAAAAATAGAAGCATTTTTCCATACAAAATTCATCAGTTTATGTTTTTGTGTTGTGCAATGGCCGTCTACTAAAAACATTGGTAGATGTAAAATACAAAAATCTCCATCTAACACCTGTAGAGATTATAATTTATCTACAATGCAATTTCCTTTTGTGTGGCTGTTGGTATTGCAATTGCTTTCACAATATATGCCAGGAGAGCTTTAAAAAATTCATGTGTATGGGGGTTGTCGTAATGCGTATATTATATAAGTTAGTCGTGCAGCCAATTTTCAATTTTAAGTTTGCTATTCCCGGCGGGCAGACTTCAAAACCCTTTTTTTGATGTAAAACGTTTCAAATTTTTCCAAATATGTTTCAGAATTTCAGAAAACGTTTTCAAATTTCTAAAACGGCACGTTTTTCCTACAAAAACGTCGTTTGCAAAAAACGTCTTGTATCCAAAAACAGAAAACGGCACCAAAACGTTTTTCTGGCGTTTTTTCGACTTTTCTTTCCAGGATCCGGATCTAAAACGGGAAAACGCCGTTTTGGGGGTTAGGGTAGGCGTTTCCGGCAACTTAGGTGTGCACAAGTAGTGTATACTTGACTCGCATGTTTGATACTACCTTTAGATTCTCCCATGACTACCTTAACTCCTAGTTTAATGACTCAAGTAGTGCTATACTTAACTCACATCTTTGACCACTACCTTCAAATGCCCCAATGACTACTCTTACTGCTAGTGTAGTGACTAGTTTTTGATGTATAGCCTCGTGCACACCAAGAAGTGACCATTCTCCATGTCAATCTCTTCCATCTTGACCATTACAATACCCTCCAACTATGTGCATGAGCTAGAGACTTGGGTCCAAAATGTAGCACTATTGACAAACACCTACGATACTTCTACAATATTTGATGCATTGAATCCTAGATGTGCACGCCAAATCTCATTGTGCACACACACATTTCAACACCTTGTATATGCACACACCAATGCCATATACAAACTCACCTTAACATTTTGTAACCCACATTAATGTCTTATGCATACCAATAACACTAACATTCACACTTATATGACACCAACAATATATAGCACCCAAAGGAATGAAAAATCATCAACAAATATAAAACCCAACAATATTTAAAAATTAATACACATTTTACAATAATACATATTTAACATACAAATATAACACAAGATTATTATTATTTAAAAAAAAAAATTATACAACTGCTATTCTATCCTCACATATTTTTAAATTATATCATTTACCAATTTTGATAAAAACATACAAATAAAATTCAGACAATAATTAAATATTGTTTATTTGCATTTTAAACCATGTAATTTTTTTTTCTTCAGTAAAACCCATGTAAAATTTATACATTAAAAAAACCACCTATAATATTGGGAATAGTCCTAGAACAAAGAGTTACCCTGAATTTAATATATGATGCCAGTATGGATACTTTTGGACGTTTGAATATTATAACCTACCCGAATTTGCTCGTCTCCTTATTAACACCAGAACATTAATGTCCGTTTCGAATGGGTTGCTCGCCAAATAGACGATCAGGGAAGAGGAAGAAGGATGCAATGGCAGTGGGAGAATGCAACGGTAGGGGCAGTCGCTGATTCACCATTGTTGTTGCTCTCCACCCCCTCGATGTTGTGAGAACCAGATTTCAACGTATTTATATTTTACAATTCATTTATATTCTAGGCAAATAAAACCGCCAAAAAAAACCATCGAACCTCAAAAAAATTGTTGAAATTCGCGTTAAAGTACGTTCAGGTTCGATTTTTTAGGTTCGATTTTCAAGTTCGATTAGGTTCGAATTCGTTCAGGTTCGAATTTTAGGTTCGGCGAACCTGAACGAATTTCAAATTTTTTTCAGGTTCGCCGAATTTCAAACCTGAACCTTCAAGTTCGGCGAACCCTGTGACATAGATTCCTACAAATCCTACGCAGTTGACCAAACACGACAAAATCACAGCCAAAGCAAAGAGAATCATTCTCAAGTCTGGAAATGATCACTTGAAACCCTCACATCACAGAGAAGAAATTGGCTTAGGATATGTATGATGCCTTGATCACTCTGTATCGAAGTGTGAATATCTCCTGCAAGATGCTTTTGAAGAGCAACCTTTCTGCCAAAACACGTGTGGCACAAGCATAGCAGCTAGCTACTTGATGAAAATCACAAAGTTGCAAGACCAAGGAGCTACTATTGGAATGAAGAAGGCCAAGAGTCAATTGATATCTGTTACTACAAAATCTAGCAGGCCTAGTGCAAAGCCTCACTAGGTAGATCCAAACCCTGTGGCAACAAAGAGATCAGCCACCACTGTCACCTTAGCAGCGTTTTGCTAGCTATTTAATGGAAAATAAACTGCAAGGGAGGCTTCCCTATGTGTAGATCACCTAAAGGATATTCAACAAGAGAGTTTTAAGGTGATGGGAAAGGTCTAATGATTGGGATAGGGTACTAGCAAAGCCAAGAGAGCTAAGAGACTCTTTACCATAGTACAGGCACTTGGCCCTTAGAACACTTAAGTGAATTAGAGAGTGGTTATAAATCGGGGATTGATATATTTTCAACTATATGGCATACAATGTCATATAACAACTGGAAGAAATAGCCTTACAATGACAGGTCAATAAAGGAGCAAGACTATCAATTAGATGTCCAAGGTTTAGTGTTTTCAACTAAGCTTGTATAGCTGAAACATGCATAAAACAGTAATACAATGATGACATCAGACCTAGAACTAGGGTTTTATAATGCAATTAACGCTAGATTTTGCTTTTTACCAATTATTAAATGCAATCCCTACTAAAAGAACAATAGCACATGAAGTAAAATTAAGTTGTTAGCAATATTTCAAGGAAACCCTAACCCTAGATGTCTAGAATTTTAGAGAAAAGAGGGAGAAAGTAGTTATAAGAGAGAGATTGATCAACACCTCCTAGACTAGTGCCTTGATTTAAATGAGAAATGGACTTAGCTAGGGCTAATTTAATGAAGACAACCTTGATGATGAGGGTGATAAGGAAATAGCCTCTTCTTACAAACCCTAGCAGCTTCCATAAGAGGGAGATTTTAAGTTCAAGAGATGCACAATTCAGAGTTCTCTTGAAGAATTCAAGGAAAACAATTTCACATAGCATAAGGAATCAAGATTTCAAGATAAATATAGCAATTTTAACCATGGCACACATAGAAATCCTAATTCACATAAGATGGCATGCAAAATATAGACAATAGGCAATAAACTTATAAAATTTCCACAAGAATCTCTTCAATCCTATGTCGCAAGAAATGCTAGTCAGGAGGGTGTTTCAAACTTAAAACGGAAACGAAACACTAAAACATGTTTGTTGTGGGCCTTGGTATCGCTAAAACTAGCAGGGGGCCTAGAAGGGACTCCTAAAGGGACAACTGCTAGGTCAAGGGCAACGATGGAGACTTAGCCCACTATCACCTCAGCTAAGACTCCCTACTCTTTACAGACTTTCACCGATGGGAGGAGACCTGGTATATAGAAAGTCACTTGTGAAGGATGAACCAATAAATGGATGTGAAGTGACCTTAATGATCCTTTTCCTAGAAGGAGGTTAAGAATGGAGCTTGCTTGCTCTTTAAGCAAGGTACAAAGCTTTCTAGGAGAAGGAGATGAGGATTTAAGGGCTAGGTTTAAGGAATATGCCTTGTAAAGGAGTTTCCCAATCCCTATAATCCTTATTGAACTTGGTTCCCAAGTGGTTCCTAAAGAATTGACTTTTCAAAGGTATGGGACCACACAGGACCAAATGGACCCAAGTTAGGTTAAGGGGAGGGAGTTTAGCAACCAATGATGATCTCAACCTAAACAAGGAAGGGGAAAGGATCAAAACAAGAATTTTCACTTAAAGGTGTCAAATTGATCCTATGAGGTACTAGCCTAGTGAACACCAGGGCAAAGTTTGATCTCAGGATATCTCACAATCCCACCATCGGAATTTCTTCAAATTTGGAGGAGACCTTGAGGACACACTAGCGCAGTAGAGGCTAGGAGATTGAACTTTTTCTATGGCTACTTTGTCGGGAAAGTGATGCCCTAGGTGGCCCAACGTGGAGAGACCTAGAAAAGAAGGGGAAAAAGTAAAGAAAAAGGTTTAAGGTGATCACCTTATGGTGGACTAGTGCCTAATTCCTTTTGGGGATATGGAGTCAAGAAGAATTATGAAGAAGGATCTTGTTTCTAGCTCAAGGAGGCTCTAAGGGCAACTTCGTCCAATGTTAGGGTAGAAAAAGAAAGTGACCTTAAAGCATTTATACTTCGCTTGCAGATGAAGATGGCTTATCAAGATAACTTTGATCTCTAGGACAATTCGTTCAACAAACATGGCCCATACATAAAGATATGCTATATAGAAACATAATTCCACAATGAAGCAGTGAATGTGCATGCAACAATTCGCCCTAAATAGTGAAAATCCCATGATCAATGTATGTGACAAAGTAAAAGAAAATAGCATCAAAGTTGTACTTACATGTAAGAGAATATATCCAACCATCAATACATTTGCCAATAAAGAAGCTCCAAGGAAAGAAAATCCAATCCAAACGTCAAAATTATCCATGCTCCAATTTGACTTCCAAGAAAGAAATGTGAAATTCTCAAGAGAGAGAATGATCAAATGAAAGTGATGATACAAATGAATTCATGTCTCTCCTATTTATACACTCATTAGGATTTCAAACTACCTAGTTTGAACCTACATTATCCCATCAACTAAAATAATGTGCAAATAACTATCTATTGGTGACAAGCCCACCAAACTAGCTCATAAATAAAATAATAAGCCTCACAAGAGGTTGAATAATCAATGATGCATGTCATTGGGCTCTCTAAGAGGCCTAATGAAGTCCATAAGTGCCAAAATAATGAGTTGGACTTCCAAAAGTACTGGACAAGGGGTTGGCCCCTTGTTCTCCACATAATAAACCTATGGTGCTCCGAATGGTTGTGAGGGCACACAAGTGACCTCATGGGTCCCCAAGTAAGTCGAAGATGCATATAGACCATCTATAAGGGCTCAGAAGATGGTGTAAGTGATGCCACATCAACATACAAGTCTTGGGTCATCTACCAAGTGTATGGTACATCTATGGGGTTGGTTGGGAAAAGGTGAACCAAGTACATCTTCTTCGTCCAATAGGTGAATCACGAGCAATCTCTGAACATCTCTAGGGAACCATGGAGTGTTGCCTACTGTTGTGGAGGCCCATGGCTTTCAACACACACCTTGCATGTGCCAATGTAGCCCTCTGGAGGGTTAGGACCCGGTATAGGGAGACTAAACCCAAGATGGAGACCACCTGCAATCCGGCATAAGATCCAATACGACCCCTAGCCTTCCAGTACAACAAGTCATCAAGGAAATCGAGTAAAAGAGCTTACAAACCATGGACAACAGGTGGGGACTTCATAATGGCATGCCCTTCCATAATGGGCTTTGGCATGTGCTAATGTCTCCAAGCTCCAAATGGGGTTAACCAAGTATCCTATTAAGTGGTTTCTACTTCTAAAGGGGATAATATGTCCAAGGTACATCCTTCAAAAGGTGGTGGCATGTGGTAGAGGGATGAATGGAGTAGGGAATGAAAAGGGGCAGCCCTGGGCCACATGCTGGGGTACAAGGGTAGTTAGTAAAGGGGAAGCCCACACTTGGGTATATAATGTATAGGAGGGAGCAATTGTGGTACATGAAGTGCCACGGCCTTAGTTTTTCCAACCTTCTTTATATGCCCTTTTGCCTTTTTATGATTTTTCTTTAATTAATTGCTCGGGGCTCAAGGGGTAAGAGCATAATGCATGAGATATAGCAGTGGATACCTATTAATTTTAGGATAACAATGGTATGTTCTATGCTTAGAGCAATTTTACTTCAATTTCTTTATTAGCCCAATATCAATATCTAGTTTAGCAATCACATCATCATGATAGTAAAATGTAGATAGAACATAAACAATAACAGTGGATGACAATCCAAGACAAGAGGACACAAGATATAGCACCAGCCAAGGACAAACCCTAATGTGGGGAAACCCTTGACCAATTCTTCTTATCATTCTTTAAAAGTTCAGTAGAGAAAGTACAATATACAATATTCACTTGCCCAATCACAGTGAAATCTGATCAGTCAAATAGCAAAACAAAAAGCCCTAACCAGAAAGTCAATGCTGGTCAACAGGGCAAATTTTGACCTCCAAAACAGCTCGGTCAAACTCAGTCAACTTGGCCTCAAACAAGTCAAATCAGCCCAAAAACAATAAAGTCCAATCAAATCTAGTCAACAAAAGTCAACGCTACAGCAAACCCTAGCACAATCAATGTTGGTCAAACAACCTCAGATTTCATGCCCAGAACTACGACCTACCCAAACAAAAATACCCCACACAAAACCACAGTCAAAGATGGTCAACGTTGGTCAAAGCTCGTCAAAAGAGCCTTCTGCAATTTTTAGTCAACTCTGGTCAACCCAGGGACTGCAAAAGAACAGCCCCTTCTTCGCACATTTGGAGAGAGAGAAGCCTTGGAAATCCATACGCAATCAAGAAGAGAGAGATGTGTGAAGTGAGTGAAGTGTCCAAATGAGGAGGCACCTTGTATTTATATGCCAACGTTGAGGATGAATAGACGTGATTGTTGGGCTTCTGAGCCTACATGAGATTGTTGGCCGACCTTGACAATTTGTCCATAATCAAAATAAATTCATAATTCCATTTGTACATGTCAGAATGGGATGATCTTTAGATCAATCCTACACCTCTCGGAGAGAGGAATCCAATAAAAATAGCAACTGCCTCATATGAGTTGTCCAAGACAAAGTTTGGCCCTAGTTGCCAAAATTAACACTCCCTCTTAACTAGGGAGAACTTCACCTGCCAAACTGTCTGACAACCGTACCATCATTGTTTATGCTCTGTTGAACCATGAAGAAAGAAGAAATGAAAAAGAATGTATCATACCATTCTCCATTGACCCGAAGTCAGTTTTCATTGATCCCAGATCAATATCAACAACCTAGCATAGGGAGTACAATAGTACACGATGCGTCCATTGGTGGTACTATGGTCCCTATCCTCATTTCCCTACTCATTGGCCAAATGAGAGGTACTTCCCATGAGTCTCGGACTGCATGGGTAGGATGTGCCGGCAGGAGAAGGTGAACCACTCATCCTACTCATATGCCACAGGAGAAGGTGAACCACTCAACCTATGCATGTCACCATGGGGTATCATAGGGAAGGTGAACCACTCACCCTATGGTCACTCATCACTCCAAGAAGTACCCCAAACCCCCCGGAGCTCCCAAAGCTCAACATCCATCTCAGACGCGACCCTCGTAAGAGGGTCTCTCCGCGACTCCAAGTCGTTCATGGAAGGTTAAGAATTTGACCTTCCCCAGGGGCTTCATAAGAATATCGGCGACCTGATCATCAGTCCCAATGTGTTAGAGCCTTATTGCTCCTCGTTGTACCATATCCCGGATAAAGTGGTACCTGATATCAATATGCTTGGAGCGGTCATGAATCACGAGATTCTCAGAAAGACGAATCCCACTCTAGTTATCGCAGAAGATCACAGTGGTATCTAGCACATGTCCAAACAGTGCACTAAAGAGCTTCCTCAACCAAACAACTTCACAGGAGGCCAAAATAGCAGTAATGTATTCAGCCTCAACGGTGCTCAAGGCAATTGACTTCTGCTTCTTGCTCATCCACGATATCGAAGCAAAACCTAGAGAGAAGAAACATCCAAATG
This sequence comes from Pinus tabuliformis, assembly GCA_031772625.1. Taxonomy (NCBI): domain Eukaryota; kingdom Viridiplantae; phylum Streptophyta; class Pinopsida; order Pinales; family Pinaceae; genus Pinus; species Pinus tabuliformis. Next base: position 697,631,696 of record CM062806.1, on the reverse strand, counting down.
TTCTTTTACGATCCACCACACTGCCAGCCCAGTCTGCATTAGAGTAACCATGGAGCCTCACATTCCCAGCAGTGTATCTTAGTCCATAAGTGATTGTGCCCTGAAGATAACTCGAGATTCTTGGCAACAATCCAATGTATGTGAATAAGCCCAACCATAAACTGACTCAATGTATTCACTACAAAACATATGTCCAAACAGGAGTTCACCAAGAAAATCAGGGCCCCCACGAGTTGACTATACTCGGAAGAATTTCCCAAATCGGGCTCAGCAGCACTTCCGCATAACTTCTTGAAGTTAAGTTCCATTGGAGTAGTCACAGACGTGCAGTCCACCATCCCAAATCTTTCAAGTATCTTCACAATATATTTTCCTTGAGAAAGGAAAATCTCACTTGGCTTTTGCCAGACCTCCAACCCTAGGAAGTAATGCATCAATTCTAGGTCCTTCATCTCAAATTCGGAAGCCAACTCCCACTTACATTGATGAATAAGAGGGTTTGCACCTGTTAGAAAGAGATCATCCACATAAAGTACCAAGATTAGAGGTCTATCATTCTCAACCTTAAAGTAAAGGTTCAGATCAGCTTCACTTCCTGTAAATCCCAGCTTCATTAGATAGCTATCGATCCTCTCATACCAAGCCCGGGGTGCTTGCTTCAACCCATAAAGGGCTTTCTTCAGCCTGCATACATGTGTCTGACAATCTTGAACTTCAAACCCCTCAGGTTGTTCTACAGAGACTTCCTCCTTAAGTGAACCATGCAAGAAGGCAGTCTTGACATCCATATGGTATAAATTCCATCCTTGCGAGGCAGCAAGGGCCATAATTGAACAGATGGTGCTGTAGCGGGCAACTATTGCAAATATCTCATCATAATCTACACCTTCCTTTTGAGAGAAGCCTCGAGCAATGAATCTGGCCTTGAACTTTTCAGCACTTCCATCATCTCCATGCTTGATCTTGTAGAGCCATTTCGAGGTGACAACAAATTTGTCCTTGGGTCTAGGAACCACATCCCAAACATCATTCTAAATAATTGACCCATACTCTTCATCCATTGCATCCTTCCAAACTTGGTGTTTGGCAGCTTCTTCGAATGTGCAAGGCTCAAACTGAACAATGGTGCTCATTGCAGTTAAGTACCCTTGGTACCTATTTGGCTTCTTACTTTCACAAAATGTCCCCCTAGGTGCAACATGTCTCAGCATCTTCAAGAGTCTCCCTAAGCCATGAGGGTCTCCTTTTTAGGAGGGCTCATGAGGGGGTGGATCAATGGGATCCATTGGTCCTTCAACATCACGGATCGTCTCACCTTACGGTTCTCCCTGTTTTCCTAAATCTGTTTCTTTGTCCTTTCTTGGAAGAGGAAGGTTACTAATCTTCCCAAGGGCAGCATCCTCATCGAAGGTGACATCATGACTTATCTCCACTTCTCTTTGACCAGGCACATAGATTCTATATGCCTTAGAAGTTTCACTGTAGCCCACAAATGTTCCTTTCTTCCCAGAAGCATCCAATTTGCTTCTCTTTTCTTTCGGCACATGAAAATATACGGGACTACCAAAAATTCTAAAGGGAGAAACATCAAGTTTCTTACCAGTGAAAACTTCTTCGGGAGTTTTGGAGTCCAATGCTTGATGAGCATCTATTTTGAACATACACAGCGGTGTTGGCAGTTTCAACCCATGAGAACTTCGAAAGGCTTTGATCATGAAGCATGGCACGAGTGGCTTCTACAATATAACGGTTCTTCCTTTCAGCAACACCATTTTTCTCAGGAGTATATGCGGTGGTAGCCTCCCTCTTAATGCTAGCTTCTCTACAATAATTTTTAACTCATTTGATTCATATTCGGTTCCATTATCGGTGCTCAATATTTTGATCTTCTTCCCGGTTTGATTTTCAACCAAAGCTTTGAAAGAATGAAACCACGAGAATACTTAGTCCTTCTTCTTCAAGAAATATATCCAAGTCTTGCAAGAGAAATCATCCATAAAGATAGCATAATATAAATATCCTCCTAATGAGTTCACGAGCATCGCACCAAATAGATCAGAATAAACCAATTGCAATATGTCAGTAGACTTGCTATCACTTGAGGGGAATGGTCCCCTTGTATGCTTTCCTTCGGCACACCCCTGACAAACACCTTCATGTTCTACTTTAAATTCAGGCATACCTGTCACCATCTTCCTTGCATCGGGTAGAGCCTTATAATGTAGATGAGCAAATCTCTGGTGCCATAATTCGGATTGAAGTTATGTGTCACTAGACATAGCTCCCAATGTGCTTCCTCCAACTTGATATAGGCTATCAACCCTGAAGCCAAGTGTAAATGCATCTTTGAAATTTTTATTCCACACACGTACCTTTCCATCAATGAATGCCACCTTGAATCCTTTGTCCTCCATCGCCGAGATAGATACCAGGTTCTTCTTTAGATCGGGTACATATAGTACTTCTTGTAGATGAATGGTGTTACCTTGATTCAATTGAAAAGTAACATTCCCAACTCCCTTTACGGGATAGGTGGCATTGTCTCCAAGGATAATTTCCAAATTTGTATCCCTTTCAATCAAATTTGAAAGAGCTTCCTTATACCCAGTGAAGTGCCTTGAGGCACCACTATCAATCAACCAGTTTCCCAAAGTGTCCGGAGGAGATGCAGTAGAGAGGGCAGATATAAGATAAAATTATTTTTGCTTGTTATCAACAACATTAGATTCATCATACCTGGTGTTTATTGATCTCTTAGGAGGGCGACCATTTCCTTGATGAGTAGCGAGAGCATTCCTTTTTCCTTTTGTTGGTACCATTCCTTGACCTCTTTTTTTCTCTTCAAACACATCGTTTGCCTACCTTTTTCCTTCATACATCTCTTAGACCCCTTGAAATTGATTAGTTAATAGTATTATAGTTGTTAAATACATTAGAATTGATTTATGAGTTTTATGTTAAAGAATTAAGGATTTTTGATAAAAAGACTACAGGAAGTTGCAACATCCTGTAATTGGTTTATTGTTTGACATATGACATGACAGCTAGGCTAAAGCAAAGGGTAGGGATGAAAAGTAGAATGTACAAGCATGGACGAACACCTATCCTACAACAGAACCAACGCTCCTGGAGGCACGGTCAATGACGGTCAAAGCATAGCATGTTAGCGACAAAAGCAGCAACAGCATAGGGTTCTAAACCGATGTAGTTTTATTCCTTTTTGAAATTGGTTCAGAATAGAAACAACTTAAAAACTATGCCATAGCAAAAGCGGCAACAGCCGCATCATGAATGTACATTCATTCCGTAATGTAAACATTGTAAAAACATATGTAAACACAGTTATGTGTGTTGGTGGTTATCATGGTATCGTTTTGAAAACAGAGTTTCGAACTTAATACCAAAAACACGGTTGCAGTCACGATTTCCTTGTTGCGTTGATTCTATAGTTGCTTGAGCACAGTCCAGTATACCTTTGAAACGCGGACGGGCCCTGCGTGGAACGGGTATACTGTCATTTTATTTCATTTGCAACTTCTAAATATTCAATAGCATGCACAGTGATTAGAATTCAGTTTATGCTTTCATTGATTTAATTAGAAATTCGTATGAGTAATGTTTATGATGGTAGCTTGAAGGATTCATCGCAGAGATCGTTGAATTGTATCCTGTAAGGGATCTGGTCTTTCGGTATTTTTAAGAGCATCTTCATGAACCCTGTCTCTCATATATTTGAATTTTAAATGTACTTGTGATTCTAGTATATTTCAATCTTTCATGAATGATAAACATTGAATGCTGAGTGTTCACTGAACAGGGGTTTTATGCACAGTATCCTCGTAAGGGGATTGAAATCTTGGTTTAAGTAATACACAGTGTTTTTAGAATAGGTAGATGAATTGAGTGACCTGAGTGTCCAGGTGATAGGGAGCATACCTCAACCTTCCGTAAAGAAGTTCTGTAACCTATCATCACAAACACTTAGTTAGGAATCCTTTATGTCTATAGATTGTAGACGCATGCCTCGAAGTTTACTGATCCTGGTCGATAATAAATATAGCCTAATCTAGCACCCTAGATAGGACACTACACCTTTGTTGTTGAACTTGCCATTCCTTTTATTGTTGTTGCCCTGAAATTGTTGTTGTTATGGTTGTGATCATCATGAGGTGTATTCGTTCTATTAGGACACTCCCTAGCATGGTGGCCAAACTTGTTGCAAATGAAGCATCTTCCCTTCCTTCCATTTTTGAAACCCGACCTTTTTGACATTACTTCTTTGAACCTGCATTGTTCTTCTTTTTAGCATGAGTGGAGAATGCAGTAGGATCATTCCTATTTGAAGGCATATCTAGTTCCATCATCCTTGTTTCTTCTTGAGAACATCTAGTCAGCAATTCTTCAAAACCTGGAATCTTGTTGTCGTTAAGAATAGCAATATTGAACACGTGCCATTCACGAGGGAGTCCTCCAAGGGCAATGAGAGTAAGCTCCCTATCAGCAATAGCTTCTCCAATCGAAAGAAGATCATTTTTTATCTCAGTAATCCTCATGAAGTAGGATTGAATATCTTCATTTCTTCCCTTCTTTATATCCTTCAGCTTGTTCTTGAGGAAAAGAATTTGGTTTGCATTGCTAGATTTGAACATGCCAACCAACCTGTCATATATCTCCTTTGATGTGTTCAAATCGAAGATGTAAGCAACTAAATGCTTATGAATAGAATCCCTAATGATCTTCTTGGCTTTGACTTCACCCTTCTTGTACTTTGTCTTAGCAGCAACCAATGCATTTGAAGGAGGTTCTGAAATCTTTCCCTGCACATAATCCATAACATCTTGCTCTTCTAATGTCAAATCAAGAGACATCTTCCATGCATGATAATCAGACTTATCATGAAGCTTATCATCAGACTTGAAGTAGGATGTGGAGGCTATTGAATCTTGTCTTTGATCAGTGATTGCTCTTCTCACTCTTGCTTGGGCTTTGTCTTCACCTCAGCTCCGATACCATGTTAATTTTAGGATAACAATGGTATGTTCTATGCTTAGAGCAATTTTACTTCAATTTCTTTATTAGCCCAATATCAATATCCAGTTTAGCGATCACACCATCATGATAGTAAAATGCAAATAGAACATAAACCATAACAGTAGAAGACAATCCAAGACAAGAGGACACAAGATATGGCACCAGCCAGGGGCAAACCCCAATGTGGCGAAACCCTTGATCAATTATTCTTATAATTCTTCAAAAGTTCAGCAGAGAGAGAGAGTACAGTATACAATATTCACTTGCCCAATCACAGTGAAATATGATCAGTCAAACAGCGGAAACAAGAAGCCCTAGCCAAAAAGTCAATGTTGGTCAACAAGGCATATTTTGACCTCCAAAACAGCTCAGTCAAACTCGATCAAATTGGCCTCCAACAGCAAGTCAAATCAGCCCAGAAATAGTCCAAAAAAGTCCAGTCAAATCTAGTCAATGCTGCAGCAAACCCAAGCACAGTCAACGCTGGTCAAACAGAGGTCAAACAGCCTCGAATTTCGTGCCAAAAACTACGCCCTGCCCAAACAGAAATACCCCACACAAAACCACAGTCAAATATGGTCAACGCTGGTCAAAACAGCCTTCTGCAATTTTCGGTCAACTCTAGTCAACGCATGGACTGCAAAAGAACAATCCCTTCTTCACAAGTGTGGAGAGAGAGAAGCCTCATAAATTCGTACCCAATCAAGAAGAGAGAGATGTGTGAAGTGAGTGAAGTGTCCAAATGAGGAGGAGGCACCTTGTATTTATATGCCAACGTTGAGGATGAATAGACGTGACTGTTGGGCTTCTGAGCCTACATGAAATTGTTGGTTGACCTTGACAATTTGTCCATAATCAAAATAAATTCATAATTCCATTTGTACATGTCAGAATGGAATGATATTTAGATCAATCCTGCACCTCTCGAAAAGAGGAATCCAATAAAAATATCAGTTGCCTCATATGAGCTATCCAAGGTGAAGTTTGGTCGTAGTTGCCAAAGTTAACAATACCCGCTCTTAATGTAGGGCAATTCATTGCCCACCAAGGGGTGGGACAATCATGGGTTCCAATATGATGAAGGAGGCTAATAGAGTCTATAGGAACCAGGGTGATGGCCATGATGATGTTGATCTAGTAGCATCAGATGTGCTCTTAGCCTCAAAATTTGCAGGGAGGCTAGGATACATGTATTCCACAATACCCAAAAATAGTTTTGGGAAATTCCACCTGGAGATAGTTTTATTAAAATTATTAATTATTTTTAATGGGTACCTAAGTCTAAACTTAGGAAATTAAAATAATTAAAGGTATTAATTAAACTGAGGGTGAAACTTCTAGAAAAAGACGAGGATCAAGTCAATATGATCTGAGCCATTGATTAGAATCTAATCTGGGTTGTTGATTACTCAACTAGAGGATTATAAGGACTTTGATGGGCATTTGGAAAACACACCATGGCAGATACTCAATTACCCAAGTAAGATCGATTTTGTCACTAGTCGAAGTTCGACAAGAGGAAATCGAATCAGGGGGAGAGTTGCAGGTGAGAAGGAGAGAGGGCATCAACATCAGTCGAGAGTGCAGGAGCAGAAAGAAGACGCATACCAGAGGAGGGACAGCGCAGAGACAGTGACGTTGGGATTGCGCAGTGCCTATGCAGAAGCTGACGCGGTGAGACGCAAAGGGGGCAGCAGGGACTCTCTAGAGTCAGAATCTTGTTGAGAAGCGTGAGAATATTGTCTGTAAAATTTCTCACAAAAATTCCTCTTCTATTCTGCTAGTTGTATCTTGTACATGAGATTTTTGTTGAAGATCAATAAAGAAAACCTCATCTGTTGCACCGGTTTTCCCACATTGGGTTTTTCCGAGGACAATTGTCCAAAAATAACTGTCACTGTGATTATACTTGTGCTAGTATTTTTCCTTGCATTTACTTTCCACAGTATTTTAATTGTGAAGGCTGCAGTAGAATTCATTTCGATATTTGTTGTAGAAACACTGTGAATAACTTGTTTCTGAATTAATAAGTAAAGAAATAATATCAGTCACTGTGGTTGGCTTTCTATTAAGAAATTTTCACATGGTATCAGAGTTGAGTTAAGCAAGAGTGTAGACCGGAAGAGCCAGCGTTGCAGAGAAGGAGGGAGTTCGAAATTATGGCATAGGCAGAAAATCGAATCCCCAGAGGAATTGCGCAATACAATCTAGGAGGGTAAAATTTTCATAGGAAAATCTCTCTTTGAGAGAGTTGATAGAGAGGAAAATTTCTAGATTGAAGTTTGCCAATGACAGAGGGAGCAGCGTAGAGCAATATTCAGGTGAAGAAGCAGTTTTTCTGCAGCAGTTGTTGGGGCAGAAAAGCGTCAGAAATCGATAAGATAACTAGCACAAAGAAGGATGGAAAATCAAGATTTATCTTCCAGATTGGAAGAAGAATCCACATGCTTGTCAAGTTCAGCGTCAACAGATGTTTGGTATATCGATAGCGGGGCTTCAACCCATATGACTAGAGTACGAGAATATTTCTCGAGCTATCAAGAAGAGCAAATGGACTTCTAGATTACTATGGGAAACAAAACGAAGTGTATTCCAGTAGAAAGAGGCACCATAGCATTTCATACAAAAGCAGGAACCAGCATCCGAGTTCGAAATTATGGCATAGGCAGAAAATC